>VZRE01009468.1:0-49094 GCA_013396775.1 Cephalopterus ornatus
GGAGCTGTTGGAGTGAGTCCAGAGGAGGCTGCCAAGATGATCAGAGGGATGGAACACCTCCGCTGTGAGGAAAGGCTGAGAGAACTGGGATTGTTCAACCCAGAAAAGAGAAGATTTCGGGGTGACCAAATTGTGCCCTCCCAGGACCTGAAGGGAGCCAACAAGAAAGATGAAGAGAGACTATTTAAAAGGGCATGTTAGAGACAGGACAAGGGGGAACGGGTTCAAACTGAAAGAGGGTAGGTTTAGATTACATATATTAGGAAGAAATTCTTGGCTGTGAGGGTGGTGAGGTCCTGGCACAGGTTGCCCAGAGAAGCTGTGGCTGCCCTATCCCTGGAAGTGTTCAAGGCCAGGTTAAACTGGGGCTCTGAGGAATCTGGGATAGTGGAAGGTGTCCCTGCCCACGGCTGGAGGTTGGAATAAGATGATGTTTAATGTCCCTTCCAACCCAAACCATTCCATGATCTCACACAGAGCAGAATCCTTAACCATGACACTGTGTGTTTTGGGATGAGGCCTGTTGTGTTTGAAAGTCACATCCCACCTCTGAGCTGACTGTGAGTATCGAGCAGGAGAGCCCAACATTTTCAATAAATTGCACATTAAAGCTGAAGAGTCATTGGGTGTTTCAGCTGGCTTAGAGAGTTGATGAAAAATCACCAGGGGATTCTGTTAATGAGGCACATTCCAAGCTAAATAAAACACAGTGTGTTTCTTTGTTTTGGGACTCAGACCTGGGAGCTATGAGAATTAAAATTTAATTTTGCCTCCACATTAGGCTGAAAAAAGCCGCTGCAGGCAGCAACAAGTCTGAGCAGCTCAGAAGACTTGTGTCAGCCAGTGGCCCCAATTTCATGCTGATTTTGGCTCCTTTTTCCACATCAGCTCTCAGCCTGGGGTATGGTGTGATGTTGCCTTTGCTTCCCAGAAGTGGCCATTGCTGGAGGGAGTTGGTGGCTACTCGTTCATTTTTAACATCACCATGAGGAGGAGAGAAGGCAGAGATTGAGCTCTGAAGGGGAATGGTTTAAGGAAAAGTTGGGAAAAACCACAATAATGCAATGGTGTCTTCAATTTGATTCAGCAAATGAGGTTTGTTGTGCTATTTATTGGGCTGTCAGCAGCATCTGTAAGTGCCAGGGAGAAGATGGAGGAGTCATGGATGAACGTATCCAAAAAAAGGGCAATGGAAGGGCCTGGAGTGCAAGTCTGATGATGAGTGACTGAGGGAGCTGAGGGGGCCTAGACTGGAGTAAAGGAGGCTCAGGGGGAACCTTCTCACTCTCTACAACTCCCTGAAAGGAGGCTGGAGCCAGGTGGGGTTTGGCCTCCTCTCCCAGGTTACAAGACACAGGACAAGGAAATTGCCTCAAGTTGCACCAGGGGAGGTTTAGATTGGATATTAAGGAAAATTTCTTACCCAAAATGATTGTCAAACAAATGATTTCTCACCCAAATGATTATCAAACATCAGGGAAATTGGGGAATCACCATTCCTGGCGGGATTTAAAAGATGTGTAGATGTGGCACCTGGGGACATGGTTTAGTGGATTTGGCAGTGTTAGATTAATGGTTGGACTCGATCTTCAGGGTTTTTTTTTTCTGCAGCATGCAAGGTAGCTCTTTCTCAAAGACATATCTGTTGTACTATACTGCATTAAGACGGGCCAATACAAGCTCTTTAATTGCTCCACTGCTTTAGGGTACCAGAAAAACTTGCTAAAGGGTGGATGAAGTATTTAACTTCTGTGATAAAGAAATAATTTTTGAGTATATACTCTTGGGAAGAAAAATGGTGCCCTAATGAAGGATAAAAATGCAGGTTTTAACTTTAGATAAAGTATGACTTAGAAACTTTATAAAGTGTGTCTTCCGACATTGACTCAAACCAGGGTGGGCAATTTGGGCACAAAAGATGATGTAAGAATAGCTCTGAATAGAGGTGGTTTAAGAAGGGAATATTTCTCCTTACTCCCTTCCTGGAGCAGGACTCTGCTTCAAAGATCAGATCTGAAGTGGGGGACTCTGAAACGCAGTTGCCAACTGTGTTGTGAGTAATGCACCATCAGATCATGTTGCAATGCACTGAAAATAACTTCCATTTAACTCCAAATTTCTCTTTGCAGTTCTCTGCTGAGCAGACACCTGTGGTTTACCAAATCAATCCACCATCTGGCATCCCAGGTACGGGACCTTTCTTTATGCTTGGAACCCACTTAAACCATTATTTGGTGTTCCATACTGCCTTCCTCCTTAGGAGAGGTCTGTCTTGCTGGGAATAAAATGGTCATCACCAGATTTTAATGTCTAAGTTCATTCTGGACAGGAAAGTGGGTTTGTCCAAGGGGAAGAGAGTCTGGCACTGGGTACAAAAGTGGGGAACAAGCAGTGACCAGGTTATTTGGTACTTGGCTCCTGCAGCCCAACTCTGCCTGAGTAGAATGATGTTACTCTGTAGATTGAAAAGTCTAATCCATCCCAACTCTTGAGTCATCATATCCTGTTTATTTAGGAATAGTTTTAAGAGGAATTAGCTGTTAAGTGTTCATATTGGAATCCCATACGGACTTCTTGGTTAAGGGGGCTTTAGGTCAAACTTTAAAGCTATATGAGAAGACATTCACTGTTTTTGGTCTGAACAATTAACTGGCATATGGAAGGTTTTTTTCCCTATTTCTATTAATTTTTGTCTTTTCAGGTTTCTTTAGAGAAAATGGAAAGTTTGATGTCCAAAGTAAAGATTAATCAAAACATTTTGGTCTCTTAAGAATGCAGAGAGACACTTGTATGATGAGATCACATAGATGTTCCTAAATCTAAATCAATCCCTTATTTCCAAATATTTTCAGGTGTAGTTCAGCTCCAGATTCTCATGCCTTGCTTTAGGGTGTCTTTATGCAGGTTTCCATGTGTTAGCTGGATGTTGGACCTCCCAGTGTAGTCAGTGAAGAGCATGAGAACAACACTGTCTAGTGCTATCTGAGATGTCTTGAAGCATGAAGGACCTGCATGGAGCAGGTGGAGGCAGGATTAGGAAGACTCATTCCCTTCTGGAGCCACAGTGGGAGGACAGGATCAGGGAATAATAGAAAGGCTTGGGTTGGAAAGGGCCTTAAGGCACGTCTCATTCCAACCCCCAGTTATGGGCAGGGACACCTGCCTCTATTCCAGGTTGCTCCAAGCCCCATCCAACCTGGCCTTGGACACTCTCAGGGATGGGGCAGCCACAGCTTCTCTGGGCAACCTGTGCCAGGGCCTCACCACCCTCACAGGGAAGCATTTCTTCCTAATATCTAATCCCAAAGGCGTCTGACAGGGTGCCTCAGCTGATGTGAAACACCCCTGTGCAGGTGACTGAATGAAGCTCTCCCAAAATGTGGTCAACGGAGTGTTAGGAGTGATTCAACTGGCCACAGATATGCTGAGCTCCTTCTTTAGACCTTTACCCTGTCTAATGTACAAGTGATGTCATTTTGATTGTCTCCTGAGGTTCTACAGTGGAATGGGGTTGGAATGTGGTGTTTAGTTAACAAAGGAATTGAGGAAAACATCTTTTCAGTGCAAATACCCAGGAGACCTGCTAAAAAATCGGGGATGGACTTTTTTTGGTGGGAAACAAAGAATTGTGTTTTGGGAAAAGTGAATAAGTCTGAAGTCTCTTGAGCCATGGTAGAAGCTGAGAGTAGCCATCAGTGCAGGCACCCCCGTAAAATTCACCATGACCGAGGATTCCTTTAGCTCAGCTCACAGAATCTGCAAATAAGTTCTCCGCTTTTAAAAGGCTCTCTTCAATTTCCATTTCCTTTTCAAACAGGAAATTTAATACAGATTTATGGGAAGACAATTGCTGGAAGATACGAGACCCTCGACTTCAACATGGATTATGTTGATGGGTAATTATCTACAGGCAGTATCTGCCCCAGTCCCTGTAAATTGGCATTTCTTCCATCAGCCTCCTCGACAGCAATAAATTGCAACCAGTTGGCCCAGAATTGCCATTTACTTCCTTTGTGGTTTATTGCAGCTCATGAGTTGGGCTCCAGCAAACTTTGTTAATCTAATTGCAACTGGTCCATTAAGCTGGTTGGTTTGTTTACTGGCAGCACAGTCAATCACAGCTCAGTGTGAATTGTACTGTAATTGCAGCTGGTTGCTGTAGATATTATTTTGGCTAGCAAATTAAAATTTAACTAATTAAAATAATGTCAGGATCGAAAAGTTATATAAATTTTCCCTTTCCATTTGCATTTTTTAGAAAAAACTGTTAGTTTGAAGCAGATGCTCTGGTGAGAGACAGAAGACAAAGAAGAAGTATTTTGAGAGAAAAGGCTTTGTTGTTCACTGCTTTAAACCCTCTCTGGGTATTTTCATGTTTTCAAAGGTTTGATTTCTGATCTTTTGTTGTTCTGTGATCACATGCAACAGAGAAAAGCAGGTAGATTTAAGAAACTCACTTCAGGACAGCAGCCCTTTAAGAACAGCACATCCAAAGTGAGCATCAACACTGTCCTGATGTGGATCATATGTATTGCCATATGTATGGATATGTTATCAAGCAC
This sequence comes from Cephalopterus ornatus, assembly GCA_013396775.1. Lineage (NCBI taxonomy): Eukaryota > Metazoa > Chordata > Aves > Passeriformes > Cotingidae > Cephalopterus > Cephalopterus ornatus. The sequence continues at coordinate 4,563 of VZRE01009468.1, forward strand.
TAATTTATTATTTCCTTGCACTTGTGTCAGTGGCAGTGAAGAACTAAGCCCAGGCGAGAATTTTATAGAAAAACTATTAACCCATAGTCACTGTGCTGGCATTTTCAGGATCATTTCAGAAGCCAGGAAAGGTGTATATTCCCTCTAGTTAGAAATTTTAATAGCAGCAGCAGCAGATTTAACCACTGGATGCTTTTTAATGACTTCTCAAGCTGAATGGAAATGTCCCTTGCTAATTAATTAAACTCTCTGCAAGCATGAATGAAAGTCCAGTGCAGATTCCTGCCCTACCAGCTGCATCCTTTTCTCAGCCCTGCACTGCTGCACATCAGCATCCTTTGTTTGATAGTAATTATTGTTTTACCTGCCTCTGGTGAAACCTTTGCTCAGTGAGAAGAAAGGCTGCTCTGTGTGACTGCAGGCTGGACGTGCCTCATGCTCCACTGCTGGATTACTCATTTACAGCTTAACCTCACCAAAAGGAAATGGCCTCAAAATCTCTGCATTCCAGACAGGTTCCCTTTGGAGCTTCACATGAATAATTTGCCCATTTTTGGTGTGTTAGGAAATACGTACCAGGTGGGGACTTGGACTTGACCAGAGCAATCTGTCCTTCGGTCACGCTGATTTGGGATTTGGAGCAAAAAAAGAGAATGGTTTTTATACTTTCAAGTGTGTTCTGCCCCCTTTTCCATACTTTGTAAGGGATTCAGTGGTCCAGTGATGATGAACATACGTTTGGCAGCAACGAATTTTTTTATAGTCTTCCTTTAAAGGAAAAGTTCTCAATATCAGCCATCTGTATTAATAAAAGGAAAGTCTTCTATTTAAACCTCATAAAACGGCGCTCTGAAGCACTGGTCACAGAAAACTACACTCTGAAGGGTGGGTCATCACAGAGTGTTTGCATAAAAGGTTTTAATTTTGTATTTCCCATAATTACCTGTTCATTCTCAAAGAATCATTGCCAACCTTTGCTTATTCTTCTAATTACTCTGAATTTATCCCTCCTGCCTTATTCCTCCTCTTCAGCTGAAGTTGTTCCATATTAGTTCTTTAAGGTGGGGATATTTAAATTTGCTATTAGGAGCTTGGGTGATTTCTGGCAGAGATTGTAGTGTTTTTTTCTCAAAGAAACAAAGAAATAGCTGAGCTGCATCTTGACTTACTTGCTGTAAGGGATGCTGCCTGCTGCTTCTGGATGGTAAGGGTGATTATAGCCCTCTTGGAGCTCAGCCTTGCCTACAGGGAGGAGCTATCAGGGCATTCAGAGCTCTCTCCAAAGTGTTCCTGCCACTTGTGATCTTTACAGAGGTGCAGTTCTTGCAGTATTTGGGAAATACCCTTTGCAGGTGAAGAGATCAGAGACTAATAAATGCTATATAAAAGTGAGGGGAAATTCCTGTCCTATTTGAAAATGTTGGCTGCTGATTTTAACAGGATCAGCTTTTCATCTGTAGAGCTCCACGTTGCTTTATATCTCATTTTTTCCTGTTTATTTTTTGCCCAGGCCAGCTATCCTTAGAGCAGAAGGAGATGGATGGACCAGTCTCTGCTCTTTTGCTGACAGACAAGCTGGAAGCATGTCAGTTCTTCACTTATTTTTTGTTTGTCTTGGTGCAAGGGCGCAGCTTGTGCACAAAAAAAAATAAATTCATGGCTTTTGGAGAAAATCTTCTGCTTTGTCTTGAGGTGGAGAGAGACCCTGGGGAGCTGACCGTAGGATCTGTGATGGGGTGGGTGAGCGCTGCTGGCTCTCTGTGGCTCCAGCCACAGCCTGGTAGGGCCAGGGGCTATTGTCTGGCCTGGAAATGATGCCCTGTGCCCTGGCCACATTTGTTCTCTTAAACTCTCTAAGCTCCAAAGCAAAGTAGCCATTTACAAGCTACCTATTGACCCTGTTCAGTGCTTTGCCTTCAGTCCTATATAGGCACTAATTTTAAAGGTGGATTAGCTAGCCTGAGCCTAAATTTGGCAAGTAGCTCTTGGGATTCAACAGCATGGGCAGACAGGCTCTGGTGCCTGGGTCCCAGCACTGTTCATCAACTGGTATTAATAAAGTCACAGAATGGTTTGGGTTGGAAGGCACCTGAAAGATAATCTAGTTTCAAGCCCCTGCCATGGGCAGGGACACCTTCCACTATCCCAGGTTGTTCCAAGCCCCATCCAACCTCGCCTTGGACACTTCCAGGGAGAGTTCATCTACGCTTGTCTTCTGTAAGTCACATCAGACCCTTTAGGCTGCTGGATCTTGCACCCTGTTAATTGCAGAAAAAGCCATGGGCTCTGCAGCAGTATTTCTTTTATGAGTGATGCACTTGCAGTGCCTGTGAGCCCTGGAAAAGGAGGAGGGTACTTTAACAGGGAGCCAGGGGAAAAACCTGCTCTCATGGAAGTCTGTGCTAAGGTTCCCAGGGTACTCACTGAAGGACCCCCTTATTTCAGTGTAAAATTCCTCCTGGCTCCCAAGAGGAGAGCTTAAATGAAAATGTGAATGGATGGTGGTATGTCCAACATTCCATGACTCCAGAAGGCTGATGCAATGCCACTGTATCTGGTTTAATTGCTACCTGCTCCTTCTTACAGATTAGAGACATGCAGAGGAGCAAGTAGAGGGGCAGCGCTTTTGTCCCCTTGTTCATCCTGCCCCTGTGCCCACACTTGTCCCTGCCCAGCTTTTTATTTCAAATGGGGCTTCTGAAGGTCACCAGAAAGCTCAGCTTCTGGGAATAGGTTTAAGGGGGCCAAGCTGGAGCACTGTGCTTCAGGGAGACATCCCCTAATCTGATGAACTCTTGATCATCAGTGGGAAGATGGATTGTTTCTCTTCCACCTCACCAGTTTCTCTCCTTTGTTTCTAAATGGAGCCAAGCAGGACTATCTTAGAAGATGTGGGCTTTTACACTATTATTTAGATGATTCTCACTGTATTTTCCTCTTTTGGCTCCCAAGACTCAGCAAAGTCCTTTGTCTCTCCACAGTTATCCCATTTGGGCAGAGGATGGACTGGGAACCCTGCAGTGCCGGGTGGAAGGGAACCACATAGGTTGGTGAAAAGGGGTAAAAATCATGGTTTCTGCCACTCCTGCAGCTCCAGAGGATAGAGTTTCTGTTCTGTGTCCAAAGAATATGGCTTAGGGTTGAGTCCACAAAAGCAGCTTCAAATCAGCCTTCAACACAGCGACTTCCATGGTTTGTGCCCTCTGCACAGCCTGGGAGAACATGAAGTGAAACCAGGACATGATGTGGACACTGCTGACAGCAACAGTGTGATTTGGGGTCCTTGCTCAGTTTACTACTTTCATCTCTCTTATCTGTGATGGTCCTTCCCTTTACTGCTTTGTTAGAGGAATAAATTCGGTGCTCCCTTGTATTTTCTCTCTGGCAGCAGGTTGGATCTCATTCATTTCTGCTCACTTACAAGCACTCTGAAGAAGCTTCTAATTTCTTGTGGAGGCTTTGAGCAGCAAGCTTCTTGTCTGGGAAAGTCATTCTGAGTTAAATATATCAAATAGACTTTCCTCACTGTTGTAAGGAAGAGGAGAATTAGGCCCAGGACACCTGGACAAGGTTTGGTAGGATGCACTCCATGTTTTGCCATAAAGCATGTTATACTTTTCTCTCCTCCAGGGTCCCACAATGTCAGCTTCTCGGTGTTTAACAAAGGAAAGTGAGTAAAAGAACCTTTTCTCCCTTTTTCTCTGGTTTTGCACGGGGATACAGCTGCACTGGAGTCCAGAATAAGCAAATGATGTTTTGACTGAATCATATGTTTCACTGTTTAGGAATGAGATTTTGTTTTCTTGAGAAAATGATTGTCAGATTGGGAATGAAAAGGGACAGTGTTTCTCCCCAGAGCATTTACACTTCAGTGTTTTAGTACTTTACCTTCAGTGTTCAAAACATAAGACATCTTATCTTGGACAAGGGGGAATGGTTTTGAGTTGGAGGACGGGGGGTTCAAATTGGATATTAGGGAGAAATTCTTCCCTATGAGGCTGGTGAGACCCTGGCACAGGTTGCCCAGAGAAGCTGTGGCTGCCCCATTCCTGGAAGTGTTTCCAGGTTGGATGGGGCTTGGAGCAACCTGGGATAATGGAAGGTGTCCCTGTCCATGGAAGGGGGTTGGAACAAGATGAGATCTTTAAGGTCTTTTCCAACCCAAACCATTCTTTGATCTATTAATCCAAGCTGAATAAAATCCTTTCACCTCACTTTTAACTATTCAACCAAATGGGAAAGAATTTAGCCATAAAAGGAGGTGAAAATGGGTTCTGACAGTGTTAAAACATACTTTACAATGTGTTAGTACTGTAGTAAAGTGTTTCAACCATGTAAAGGGGTCTTGTGAGTCAATCCCTCAATGTGGTGGTGAAAGGTGTTGTTGGACCTTTTAGAAATGTCCCCCTGTTCCTCTGGAGAGTGAGTGGCCAGCTCTGCTAAATGAAGATCTGCTTCAACTTAAATGGCCAAGGATCTCTCAGGCATTTTCTCTCTCTTGCAGGTCAGCAGTACACAAAGGTTCTTGGCTCATCAGTGCCAAACAGGAGCTTTTCCTGTATCAAACACATTCAGGTATTACAGTGATCCCCCTCACTGCTGCACTGTCTTCTGGCAGTCCCGACGTGGTCTAGGAAAAGACCTCTCACCGTTGAGTTTCCCAGGGGTGCAATCCTGTTGTGTCCTCATCTTGCTGTGCCACTCCCCTGGGATGGGTTTGACTACACCAAAAACTGCAGATCAAAAATTTCAAGATAAGCAGATTTATGTGCTAGGGTTGGGCATGCTGCCTCTAACACCCCCGGTGACTTAGCGTTCCTCTTGGACGGGGGTATGTTTGACTCTGTTTTGGGCAGCCTAACCTAAGAAAGCCAGCCACAGAACAGCAGTATGGCATGGCTTGGGATGATGTTGCTTTATTGTTGTTCCTTTTCCTATCTGATCAGAGTTAGACTTGAGATGTTGCACCTACGGAGACTTCTGCCCTGTAAATCACTGTATTTGGTGAGGTTGAGATTTTTGAAATGCAGAACTTAAGACATCTCCCACATCAGCTACAAGGAGATGATATTCAGCCACTCCAAGAATTGAGTCCTAGATAAGTGGTGAATGGCAGGTTACTGCACCATTAGTTTACAAAATGATTTAAGGTTCATTAAAAATAACCTACATGTGACTTTTCCAGCTCTGCTGTAGGCAGGAAACAATGAAATACTGAACACCTGCTTGAGATTATGGTCATGGGCAAATAGTGTTCAAGATTTGCATGGACAGGTAGTGATGGGACAAGGGATAATGGGTTTGAACTTGAAAAAGGAGAGATTTAGACTGGATGTTACAAGAAAATTGTTTATTGTGAGGGTAGTGAGGCCCTGGCACAGGTTGCCCAGAGAAGCTGTGGCTGCCCCATCCCTGGAAGCGTCCAAGGCCAGGTTGGACGGGGCTTGGAGCAACCTGGGATAGTGAAAGGTGTCCCTGCCCATGGCAGGGGGTTGAAATGAGACGATCTTTAATGTCCCTTCCAACCCAAACCACTGAAAGACCACTTGGTTCACCTGCATAGGTTCTCAGCAAGGTCCCACTAAGTTTTTGATATTAAGTTGACTGAAACTGATGTAATAAATGCATTAATTCCTTATGGGTTTCATCTGAGAATCTTGGTTCAAGAGTTGAGAAAAGCTTTTTTTTATATAAAAAGCCCCACTTAGCCAATACATGCCTGTGTTTTGTATATTGATTATAACATGCAGCTTTTTTCACCCATAAATTGAAAATACTTTGTAAAGGGGGATAATTTAATGTCCTTATTTACAAGCTGAGGCACATTAAAATGAAATAACTCTATATGAATTTGTCTGTGGGCAGAGCACAAGCAGAAAGATCTGCCAGATCTATTCAGTAGACTGTACTGTGCTAGCCTGTGGTCAATGTTGTAAAATCAAAGATTAGGCAACAGATGAATTAACAATGAAAAAGCAGATATAGATCAGCATTCCTCACCTTTTTTTTTTAGTCTTTTTTTTTTCAGATCTCGACAAGTACAACTGGGGGGGTTAAACTAGGACATCTGAGTCCAAAGTGAGAAAATGTCATCAGAGAGAAAACCAGTTTTCCAGTGTGGAGGGACATGACTGTAACAGATAAAACCCTGAGAGAATCTCATGGTCAGGATGCGGGCACTCAGATGTCAGATGTTGAGCTACCTCCATTTGTCCCTGAAGTCTGAGGGATGATTGGAAAGCGTGGCAACATTTAAACCTATGGGCTAAATTGAGAAGTGAGTCAGAAGAGGTCAAAAGGATTAAAACAGTTTTAATTCCAACTTTTTTTTTTTTTTTTTTTTTTTTTCCTTCAGAGCTCCTCAGTAGCACAGGATAGACCAGTTTGCAATCTGAGCATGACAGATGCAGCCACTGCTAAGTAACATCCCGAGCACTGCGGTGTTTCTCCTGTCATGCAGCCAAGTTCTCCGTGTTGTTCATTCCTGGTGTAATCCCAGAGGCTGTCAAAGCCCCGGTGAAGGATCAGTGCGATGCTGGTTTCATTCACAGGAGCTGCTCTGGCTGGAAACAGTGCAAGTGCACTGCAGGCTTTCACAGAATTAGGGCTGGAGTTAACTTCCCAATACTTGTTTCAGATTCCCTTTTTCCTTTCCCTGCAGAGATAGCCTCCGTGTTCCCAGATGGAGGGAGTCTTGGAGGGGGCACTGATCTCACTGTCACGGGGGATTTCTTTGAGGAACCGGTGCAGGTCACTGCTGCAGGTGAGAGAAATGTGAAACACTTGTTTTTCAATACAGTGATCGTGGCCATGAGCACAAAACCCAAGGGATGCTTAGTGATAACAGTGTGGAAGTTGTAGGAATCACTTTCAGGAAGCTCCAGTTATTCTGACTGTGGGCATGAACTGTTTTGCTTGCTGGTAGTACCAGCCCAGGCTTCTAGAGAATTGTTAATCCCATTTAGAAACAAGGTTGAGGCAGAGGATTCTGTCCCTTTCCTTCAGTCTTGTGAGACCCCACCCAGAACACCACATCCAGTTCAGGAGTCTTTAACCTGTTGGAGCAGGTTCAGAGGAGGCCATGAAGATGCTCCAAAGGCTGGACCCCCTCTGCTCTGGAGACAGACTGAGAGAGCTGGGGGTGTTCATCTGGAAAAGAGAAGGCTTTGGGGAGACCTGAAAGTCCCTTCCAATGCCAAAAGGGGCTCCAGGAGAGCTGGAGAGGGACCTGGGACAAGGGATGGAGGGACAGGACAAGGGGGAATGGCTTCCCACTGCCAGAGGGCAGGGTTAGATTAGATATTCGGAAGAAATTTTTTTACAATGAGGGTGGTGAAGCCTTGTCACAGAATGCCCAGAGAAATTGTGGCTGCCCCATCCCTGGAAGTGTTTGAGGCCAGGTTGGATGGAACTCGGAGGAACCTGATCTCACTGAAGATGTCCCTGCCCATGGCAGGGAGTTGGACTATATGATCTTTAAAGGTCCTTTCCCACCCAAACCATTCTATGATTCTAAGATGGGGTCATGCTGCAGCTCAGCTGTGTTTCCAAGTCTCACACAGCACATTGGTCTCCTTTTCCTGCTCACAGGTGTCCCTTGTAAAGTCAAGCACGTCTCTCCCCAGCAAATCAGATGCACCACTGAGCCTGGAGGCAAGAACAGGAGAATTGATGCCCCCCAGCCAGGTATGGTGTTCAAATAACTGAAGGTCCAAACAAGCAAACACACATGGAAATGCAGGGCAAAAATTGTTTGGTGATGAATGCTATCAAGAAATAGAGCTTTCCAAAACATTGTCTGCTTCAACATTAGACCGTTTTCTTCATGGTTTGATAGGGAAAGGGGCTACAAAACGAGCAAAGGGCTGGAGAACCTCTGGTTTGAGGAAAGACTGATGAGAGAGCTGGGGGTGTTCAGCCTGGAGAAGAGGAGGCTCTGGGGAGACCTGAGAGCCCCTTCCAGTGCCTAAAGGGGGCTTATAGGAAAGATGGGAATAAACTTTCAGTAGGGACTGTAGTGATAGAACAGGGAACGATGGTTTTAACCTAAAAGGGGGTCAATTTAAATTAGATCTAAGAAAGATATTTTTTACAACGAGGGTTGGTGAAGCCCTGGCACAGTTTGCCCAGAGAAGTGGTGGCCTCATTCCTGGAAAACATTCAAGGCCAGTTTGGATGGAGCACTGAGCAACCTGATCTAGCTGGAGATGTCCCTGCTCACTGCAGAGGGGTTGGGCTAAATAACCTTTACTGGTCCCTTCCAACCCAAACCGTTCTATGATTCTACAGCCAGGAAAAGCAGGGTGGAGAGCTCAGGTGATGGTGGGAGGAAGGTCAGACTGGTGAGCAGGGCTGTGGAAAACAAGGGGAAAAAAGTATGGATAATATTTAGAGGAAGGATAACTGAACTAGAGCTACTGCAGAGGTTTCTGGGGACGCTGCTCGAGTGGAGCATTGCAGTAGAAAATTATTGTGCATAAACCGAGATTCACCCAATTTTGGCTGTGGGTCATCTCCTGTAAGAGCAAACATGGGAGCTGGTTGGATACTCTGCTCTCTGCAGATTTTTGTTATTTCTGGTGGAGGATTTCAAGATAGAACAAATCCCCTAAAGCGAGATCTGTGTTCTGCCTTAGACTGCAAAATACCCCACAAACAGAGCCAATTTATTATTAAAATTTTCTCTCTGGCCTGCCTCCTACACCACTGATTCCAGCATGTGCTCTGGGATTTCTGTTGGCTGCTGCTGAGAGTGCTTTTGTTTTAACTTTCTAGGAAACAGAGGGCTTCTCTTTGAAGTCTGGGATGATGCCTCTGATCTGACAGAAGCAGGTCCTGGATACAGATGGTGGTTTGTACCTAATGCCAGCTCCCCAGTAAGGTTCCTGTCTGGGGCAAAGAAGTCCTTCAGGTACTCAGTGATCTTAAAAAGACACGAAGCCATGGCAATCACCTTTAGCAGTGTAAGGTGCAGCAAAAACACCTGACAGCCCTTTATAGCAGAGCCTCACTGCACAGCCTCTGTAAATCAAAGCAAACCCTTTGCTCTGAGGTCCTTTTGAAGCTTAAAATATGCACTGAAGTGTTTTATTTTTTCCTCCTTTTGCTTTCCCTCCGTATTTCTGTTGTACCTGGCCTAGATCTGCTGAAATACCACAAAAGAAATTGCTGTGGAGGTAGAAAGAGCTCCAGCTTGAGGCTGTTTTGGGTTGGACTTCCAGCCAGATGTGGAGGGGCAGATTCTCAGCTGATTTTGGCAGCTGCAGCACATGTGGAGTTAATGGGAATTGAGTGATTTGTCCCAAGTTGTGGAAATATCTAAACTGTGTTGGTGGCATTGCCTCTTCATATAAACCCTTGAAAAAATGTGCAGTGTGCATGAATTCTCATTTTTTCTTGCCACTTCTGTTTCTCTTGGTTGATTCTGAGTGTGTTCTTGGCTTTTTCCTGCGCGTTCAAGGTTAAGACTTTGCTTGAGAAGAAATGCACAAAATAGTGACCACCAGCAAAAACATACTTAATTTCCTGGAGCTGTTTTTTTCTATCCTTTTTGAAAAATTTTGTAAAGAATAAATTACATTTAGTGTGAAGTTGAGTCTTTTTGAGGTTCCTTCAGTTTTAAAATATATGGTTTTTTTAGTCTCATGCTGTTTCCTTGTTACTCAGTGTACACGTGAAGGTGGGGTGTGAGGATGGGGGTTTTTTTTTGCTATGTTATGGATGTTCTCCTTTTGCTTAGTTCCAGGCTTCATGGATTTTTTGTGGCTCCTCAGACCAACAATTACACCTTCTGGATTCAGGCAGACAGTCAAGCATCTCTCTACTTAAGTTTATCCCAAGATCCAGAACGTAAGGTATTACTCTGGGGCAGAGAAAAATGAAATCAGGCTGAAAAAGGTTTTAATTAAGGTCATAAAAACTGGGAATTGGCTTATTTGCCCTTATTAGTCCATTGCAGAGTGAAATCTGTGTGATTATATTTGATGTTTTACGTTGGGTCTGTCAGCTGTTCAGCTCATTAAAAAACTCATGCTTGCAACCACAGTCATTGATTGTCTTTTCTAGAAGGCTTTTCTTTTTTTTTTTAAGTTCAGCAAATTGCAATCCCTAACAATCTGTGCAAGGGGACCTGGAGGTTTGCTCTCCAATTTCCTCAGTTTACCTCCTTTTTTGATTATTGAAATACTGCCCTCTGAAAACACTGATCCTTGCCTTTGGGAAGTTGAGAGGATGCTATGATGAAGATGATCTCTTTATCTGGGCTAAACTTGAGCCTAGAAACTGAACAGGTCTAGGAGAAAAGTTAAAGATTTTTTATCAATTAAAAAAATAATAGCATTACTGGTCTTAATAATGGTAGCATATTACATAGACTTCTAGAATGATTTGGGTTGGAAGGGACCTTAAAGATCATCTTGTTCCAACTCCTTGCCATGGACAGGGACAACTTCCAGTAGACCAGAGCCTCATTCAACCTGAACCTGGCCTTGAACAATTCCAGGGATGGGGCAGTCAGAGCTTCTCTGGGTAACCTGTGCCAGGGCCTCTACACCCTCACAGGCAAGAATGTCTTCCTAATACCCAATGTAAACCTACTGACTTTCAGTTTGAAGCCATTAAATCAGTCAGTGACATTTCTCTAGGCCCAAAAGACATTTTATCCAATATCACAGCTCAAAAAAAATCCCCAAACCCAAAACAACCCACAAAATCCCCAGACTTTTGTTTATAACTGCTAGCAGCAGGTTGATGGTTGACAAATTCCTTCCTATTATACAGGCAAAAGCTGTAATCTTGAAGAGCTTTGGTTTAAAGCTCAATATCACAAAGAAGATAATTCTTATGGCTCCCCCTAGCACTATTGGTCTCTTTTCCCAGGCAGCTATCAGTAAGACAAGAGGGCATGGTCTCAAGATCTGCCAGGGGAGATTTAGGTTGGATATCAGGAATAAATTCTTTACAGAGAGGGTAATCAGACATTGGAATGGGCTGCCCAGGGAAGTGGTGGATTCTCCGTCCCTGGAGGTATTTAAGAAGAGACTGGGTGTGGCACTTAGTGCCATAGTCTAGTAACTGGTAGCAGTGGATCAAGGGTTGGACTTGATGATCTCAGAGGTCCCTTCCAACCCATATGATTCCATGATTCTATTAACAGTTCCCCAAACAACTTTCCATGGATTACTTCAGTTCTACATCACATGTCCTCCAAATACAAATGAAAGAACCATGTCCACAGCCTTCTGAGATGGTATTAGACAAAATGTCTTTTGGGACTGGAGAAATGTCACTGACTGATTTAATGGCTTCAAAGTGAAAGTGAGTAGGTTTATATTGGACATTAGGAAGACATTCCTGCCTATGAGAATGGTGAGGCCCTGGCACAGGTTGCCCAGAGAAGCTATGACTGTCCCATCCCTGGAATTATTCAAGGCCAGGTTGGATGAGGCTTGGAGCAACCTGGGATAGTGGAAGGTGTCCCTGCCCCTGGTAGGGGGGTGGAACGGGGTGATCTTTTAGGTCCTTTCCAACCCCAGCCATTGTGTGACTCTGCTTTGGTTGTTCTGCACCCAGGTGAGAATTGCTTCTCTCCCTGCTGGCAATTCAGAGTGGTCTGACAACTGGGTGAAGAACTGGAGTGAACTTTGGCAGCCAAAATCCCAGAAATTTGAGCTGACTGCTGGCTCGAGGTACTACCTGGAAGCACTACATCATGGAAAGACACCCAGCAGTGGGATGAGAGTTGGAGTCCAGATACATAACACATGGCTGAACCCCCATGTGGTGAACAGCTACTGCACTGAGAGACATGAAATTCGGGCTCATGCTTTGCATCTTCCAGAAGTGCAGGTCAGTGCTGTGTTCTTGACCCTGAGAGCTAGACTAGCCCTCATCCAAACGGCCTGGATGGCAGCAAATCCTAATTGTAAAGTCTGTGCTGATGCTTGATGTGAAAGCGTGTTCCCACCTTTCTTTTAACCTTCTGAGACAGCTGATGAGAAGAGCATCATGAGCTGCAGTTGTTCATGATTTTTACACACATTGGTGTACATTTCTTTACACACTGCTGGGTCTAAGTAAACCCTCAGAAATGAGGGAAGATTTTTCCTGATGGTTAAACCCCACAGCTGCAGCTCAGGAGCTTTAGGGACTGTTTGTGGCTGTCAGTGTGTCTCCACAGGTCATGTGCCCCTTGTGATCCTGATAATTTAAGAATTTAAATTTAGAATTTAGGTTTGTGTCAGCAGAGACCATGGAGGACAACAACAGTTTCAGAGTAGCTGAAGTGTCTCTTGGAAGGAATTCTTGTTTCACATTTGCTTAAAAACGCAAAATGTGTGCCATGTAATCCTCCTTGGTAGAAGAAGCCAGGTTTGAAACGTGTCTCATGAAGTTTGTGTCTGTTTTCATTTATTTGTTTGCTTCTTTGCTTGCCAGATGTTGACTGTGTCTGGTACAGGGTATTTCAGTATCTCCTGGAACAACACACTGAAGAAAATGATCCCCACAAATGCTACAGCTCACCAGGTATGTGCCATTCAACACACACATTTGGTCCTCTGCTGGGGTGGAACCAATGGAAATCTGGTACTTGACAGCATTTAATCTTTTGACCCCGAAGATGAATTTTTAGGGGTGATTTAGGGGTGATTTTTGTTACTGAGAATGTCTCACAGTGAGATTTTTTGGGGGGTTTGAGTCCCAGATGTATTCTAAGCATATCACAGAATTCAGATACCTTGGAATTCCCTTGGGTCAGACTCTTGGACTTCTCCTCTAAGGTCGGGTGTGTAGTGTATGGCTCTGGCTTCAGACAGGATCTCCCACAGGATATTGATGTGGTACTTGGTCAGTGTTATAACAACACCCTGGGTGGTTGGCTCCATGACATTAGGCTGAGGATGTCTCACACCCCGAAAGGTACCAGACATGGAAGTTTACACTTTGCTGAGCTGAATTTTACTCTTTTACTCTTTTATTCTTTTATATTTTTATTCTTTTAATATTTGGCTGCCTGCTCGTTCAGAGATGCTGTGCCACCGGTCCCTCACTAATGAAAAATGGAGTGTGTTGAGAAATGATCCAGAAACCACTGGGCTGTGACTGCTTTTCACTTTCTTCATTTCTTTTCAAGGTGCAAACAGCAATAGAGGAACTTCTTTCAGTAGGATGTGAAACTGAGCCAACTTCTGCCAAAATTCTTTTCCACAATGGTTTTGAGAAAGAAGGTAGTGATTTTTTATTGCAATTAAGCAGTATTTACTGTGACAGCTGATTTCCTTTATGAAATAAACATACTCAAAACTTTGAGAGTAAATTTACAGTTTTAAGGGGTATAAGTATATATATTTATGTTTCTCAGCTATTCATTATTTGTATGTATTCTCAAGGGGGAGTTTATGGAACTAGCATTAAAAACATGATCAATATAACAATCACAGCCATAGAATGCCTTGAGTTGGAAGGAACCCACAAGATCATTGAGTCCAACTCCTGGCCCTGCACAGGACAACCGCAAGAACCACATCATGTGCCTGAGGGTGTTGCCCAAACCCTTCTTGAATTCTGGCAGGAGAACACTTAGAGTAGGACTGTTTGCCAATTTTTAGAAACCCACTTTCTGTATTTTCATGAATCTCTTGACTGTACTGGTGTGTTCTGAATCACTATCAAACATCCCACCTCCTCTTGTTTCTTTTCTCTGTCAGATATGAAGAACATCACTACCACAGGACGCATTGTCAGTGGAACGGAGCCTTTCTGTGGGAGGTTCAGCGTTCACAGACCAAGCCAGCTGGTGAAAACCTCCCCATCAACGCTACCAAGATATGACCTTACTGAATACACACACGTAAGTGACTGCTCTTAATGAGTAGTTGCACTGGGGACTGAATACTCAGAGCCCAATCAGAACTTAAAGTCATCTGACCTGCTTAGAATTCCACCAAATCTACAAAGAATAGTGGTTTTGGACTGTGCTGGTGGACAGAGTGGGTGATTTGAGATCCTCGAGATGTTGATATTGTTTAACACATCTGGCTGCTTTCTGCTCCTGGGGATGCAACCTTTGATGAGAGAAAGGAAAAAGTGGGATGATGTTGGGGAAAGATGGGAGAAGTAGGGGTGACCACTTCTTGACAAAAGGAGAACACCCTTGTTATCTCAGGTCCACTATTGCTTGCTTTTCTACTCGTCTTCTATTTTTAATACGAATAAGGGCTTGGTTTCAACTCTGTTGCCCTTTCTTTGCCTCCTGGGGGAAGACAAATAGCCTGGCCCTGAACACTTCCAGGGATGGGACAACCATGGCTTCTCTGGGCAACCTGTGCCAGGGACTCACCACCCTTACAGAGAAGAAATTCTTCCTAATATCTAATCTAAATCTACCTCTTTCAGTTTGAAGCCATTCCCCTTTGTCCTGTCCCTCCATACTCTTGTCCCAAGTCCCTCTCCAGCTCCCTTGGAGACTCTTCAGGCACTAGAAGGGATTCTAAGGTCTCCCAGGAGCCTTTTCTGCTCCAGGCTGAACAACCCATTGTTAAACTGAGTTGGAAACAGAATATGCTATCTTCTACATACACCACATATATAAATTATATATAAATTACCTGTGGTTTGATTTGTGAAAATTTTATTCCCTCATTTTTGCAGGTGTGTTTTGCTCACAAAGGCCCTATGAGTAACATCCTTCTTATCTCTGTGTCCTACACTAATGTTTCTTCATGTTCAGTGAAGAAGAACTTCACCTGCCTATGGGATTTTAACCACACTGACTCTAAAAGGTATCCAGACAATTATGGTGTCCAGAGATTACACTTTCCATGGTAAGGAGCTGCACTGGGAAAATGGTGGGAAGTTCTCATCTGTACAGGAACAAATTGTCAGTGGGGGTCAGCTGACATGTGCTCTTACCTGCAGAGGCGTCCCTGGAATGTGATTCCATAATTTCTGAGGATTTAGTAAGTTCCATGTTCCTTGTCACATGCAGTATCTCAGCTTAGTAATGCACAGATGAAGGGTTTGCTCTGTTTGTGGTAAGCACACCAGAAAGTTTCTGAGGACAATAATTTCCCAGTTTCTTTGACCTCAGACAGTGGGTTTTCTGCAGTGAAACAGGGAGATGAATCGATTGTGGTTTTTTTCCTGCCAGGAAACTCATGAGATCATTGGTACACAATGTTTTGGAAATTGGTGTCGCCTTTCATTTTCTTTATTCACTTCAAATTCCATGGGTAGAAAACCTTTGGTAGTAGATGTAAAGTTTGGGTCAGGCACACTTCAAAAAATCAAGAAGAACTTGGTGGAGAGAACTGGGAGCCCTAAGCAATGGTCTGATATTCCAAAGAGTGCCAATTCTGGATTGACCCCCATTGAGGCCACTGATGCTATCAGAGTATTTTGCCAAAAACAGAGCAGACAGTCATTCCCACATTCCACTCTTGTGATGCATAAAAGGACCCGTAAGCAGAGACCTGTGAGGGTGATGAGGCACTGGAACAGAGAAGCTGTGGATGCTCCATCTCTGGGAGTATTCAAGGCCAGGTTGTATGAGGCTTGGAGCAACCTGGGCTAGTGGAAGGTGTCCCTGCCCATGGCAGGGGGCTGGAACTGGATGATCTTTAAGGCTTCTTCCAGCCCAAACCATTCTGTGATTCTGTGGTTTAAAACCTTGTTTCTCACTATGGGGAACTCATCAGAGACATGTAAAGAGTGATCACAAGCTACTCAGTAAGTGACTTCTGTATGAGTAAATAACAGTGGTAACAACAGTAGTACCTGATGTTCCCTGGAAGCTTCACAATGACCTCAAATTCAGTCATTGCCACAACCTTGGTGTCTTCCAGATGGACATTTACCTGCACTGACCTCTGGAAGAGGTGTGTGAACCTCTCCACATTTGTCCAGGACCTTCCTGCCAATTCCCCTGTGTTTGTGCATCAGATAGGCTTGCAAAAGGAAACATCTGGGTCATTTTACCTTGATGAAGTCATCATTGCTGGCAGAACTGTGACTGGTAAAGGAATCTGTTTCTCTCCTTTTTTTTTTTTCTTTTTTTTTTAATACACAATGATAAAGTTGTATGAAGCTTTTTCAAAGAGAGATTTCACAGCAGGCACAAAAATAATTTTGTTTTCTTATATATTAAACATATATATATGTATATATTTTGGTGACAGCAGTCGGGAAGGAATTGCCAAATATCAATATTCTTGGTTTATTTGAAAAATGTGTTTTACAAATGGCACAGGCTGCTTGGGGCAGTGGTGGAGTCACCACCCCTGGAGGGATTTAAAAGATGTGTAGATGTGGCACCTGGGGACATGGTTTGGTGGTGGGCTTGGCAGTGCTGGGGAAACAACTGGACAGTGATCTTAGGGGGCTTTTCAAACCTAAATGATTCTGTGAAATGTAAATCAACAAAACAAAAAAACCCCCAAGAAGGTGTGATCCCAGCTATGAAATGACAATAACCTGGGCATATAGTCACAGCTGCTCTCCTGGCTCTAATGAATGCTTGTGCTCTTCTTCCAGTTTCCCAGAGAGATCCCAAACCCCCTCGGCCAGGTGGGAGGATGATTGAATCAGTATCTGTGGTGGGGTCTCCTCCAACTTACAATGTGTCCTGGGTGGTGTCTGGCTGTGGTCCAAGTCTGCCCCTTCTCTCTCCAAGGTAGGAACAGTGAGTAGCTCATCTCAATACCCTCAAATACCTCTGGCACTTCCCCCAGCATGTCTGGAGCTGGTTGTCAGCCCGATTCAGCTTCTGAAAAAGAGGTTTTTAAGATGTTTCAGCTGACCTGAGATGTAAGATGTACGTGGGCCGCCAAGGTATGATGTAGGACTAGAAGGAGACCTTAGCCCTTCTGGAGCAGTGGATGAAGATCAGAAAGACATGCTCCCAAACACCTTTAATGACATTAGGCAATGAAAGCCCACCTTGTGCGTCCTTGTTTACTGAGATGGTTTCTATTTCTCTCAGCAATGAAAGAGGAATCAGAGCTATAGGCAAACTAGATCAGAGAGTGCAACATTAAAGAACTGTACTGGCAGAAAATAGGTCCTGTAAAGTTGGATTGTACCCAGCTGAGTCAACAAGGACCCGATGGGAATGGAGCCAGGCAAGGGAGAAGCTGGAATTATGCAACCTGTCATCTGCAGGAGCCAGCTGTTACCTTGGCTCAGCTTCTCCACTCAAACTGACTTGCCCAGGAAACCTCCTTTCAGAAGAAGATGAACCTGAGCCAGCTGTCAATTAATTTCGTTTCTTACCTTGTGGTCTGTCTTCTTCCAAGCAAATTCAAAGCAATGTGTCATTGGTTTTAAGTGCTCCAAAGACAGATTTTTCTTTTAGAGGTGGCTAAGTTCTGAAAACAGTTAGGTCTGGTTGCTAGAGCAACCAAGTTCTTGCATTTCCTGATGAAATCCAAGGCTTTGGTGAATTCACCTGCTGGATTTCAGACATACAGGCAGAGTCAGCACAAAGGAAGACTGACACAATCCAGTTTATACCTCAGGTTTCCCAATATAAGAGCTGCAAAGGCCAAGTCTAAAAAGTCTTCTGGTGTAACAGTTAAACCCCAGTTCAGGCCCAGCTGTTTTGTAGAAGTCAATTTAGGCAGCACATCATAGAAGGATTTGGTATGTGAAAGTCTTTCCTTTAAAATCACATTTAATTGCCCGTGTGAAATGCATTATTTTGACATTAGTCAACAATGATAAAGGCAAGGGTGAGAATACAGGGGAATGTTTGTGATGTTTGATTTGTGTAGCCAGAGGTATAACTAACACAAAGAGGGGAAATCTTTATTCCTGTGTGGAGTATTTAAGAAGACTGACATGGAAATGCTGCATACAACATTGATGACCACATTTTTAAAATGGATTTAGAAAAACTTGGGAAAAAAAATGCCATGAACGTCATTATGGAGCTGCAGAAAACAGAGAGAAAAATTTAAGAAGCTCAACCTGTTCAGCTTACAAAAAGAGGATTAAGAGATGGATTGGTCACATTACCTTTCACCAGGAAAAAAAAGGTGCTCGGCACTAGTGAGATTTTCCATCTCACTGAGGAAGACAACAGACAAAGCAGAGAAGTAGGGAATGCTGAAGCCAGGAATACTGAGAAAGGGAATGAGCACATGCTTTAAAAACCGAGCTGAGCACTGTCTTTGGACATCTTCAAAACAAACCTGTAGCTTTCTCTTCACTGAATGTGGGCTGTGATTTGTTCTAATGCAACTCTTATCCCTGTTGGAACAGGAATATTAGCTAAAATCTGATGCACCTACTCTACAAAACGCTCCAGTGATTGTATTCTCAAAATTTGCTCTGCAGAAGCCAGTTGTCATCCCGACACCGAGCCACATGGTGGCATCGTTGTACCACAGAGAGGCTCCTGCTCTGAAAAGGGAGAAATTTCGTGGCGAAGGAGAAAGTAGTTTAAGGTTTAGAAACTGGACTTTGGGTGAACTTGAATTACTCAAATATAGATGTGGTGTTTGGGGACATGGTTTAGTGGTGGGCCTGGCAATGCTGAGTTAACAGCTGGACTAGATGGTCTTGGGGGTATTTTCAAACCTTGGTAATTCTATGATTCCACAATATGAAATGTCACTGTAATTCAGTGGAGTTAAGATTTTGATGGACTCGAGGACATTGCAGGGTGAAGTAGGAAAGCTTTGATTTTGTAGATGCTGCCCTGGCTGCATTGAGCTGGTCCTTTAGAAACACTTCTGGGGTTGGACTTGCTTGTGCTTGGTGGTGTATAAATTTCTCCTGTCACAATTTAAAAAGGTCACTTTCCACATTTTTCTGTCATGTGCATTGGCTACATAATGTAGAAATAAGTCGGGAATATCCAATTTTGTTTGAGCTCTGGACACGTTCCCCTTAGACCCTTCAGGACTGTCGCTTCCCAGAGGGGTCCCTTGGCTATTGGGTGACGTGGGGGTGACAGGAGTGGGGGTCTCAACTGCTGATGCCTTCGTGTGAACCCTCTCTGTCCCACAGAGGTGCAATGCTTGGGGAGGGCTACAAGGAGTACGGACACCTCTATGTCTCCACGGAGGATGTGAGAGTCAGCCTCACCATCCAGAGACTGCAGAAGTCCTCCCCACCTCTTGGAGGGACCTTCCACATCCACTTGGCCAATACAGTGATTCCAGGTGAGAGATGATGCAAGTCCATCCGCATTTCCTTAGCAGGAAGCCAAGTGAAGATGTAGCTGCCAGAGAAGCTGTGGCTGCCCCAACCCTGGAAGTGTTCAAGGCCAGGTTGGATGGGGATTGGAGCAACCTGGGATAGTGGAAGGTGTCCCTCAGTGGGGTTGGAACAAGATGATCTTTAAGGTCCCTTCAAACCCAAACCACTCTGTGATTCTATGAAAAGACAATATTGAACCTTGGACGTGCCCAGGGTACAGACTGGCAGGTTAAAGCCCTCATGAAATTTGCCAGATCTTTGCATTTGATATCCTTCAAGACAGAAGTTTAGGATTACAGACAGTATTCCTAGATGAGTGTCTTCCAAAATGCATACAGCCAATATGAAATATCTGCCTTAATGTTAAAGAACTTTGGAACAGATCCCAAAGTTGGCACCCCAAGGTTTCATTATGCTGGTATTTCTCCAGCATGTGTACTTCTGGTGGTCATGTATCACAGGAGCTGTGTGGGTTACCAGGAAATACCTTCTTTTCCAGGATTTCCAGGATCAGTAATTGGT
The DNA here is from genome assembly GCA_013396775.1 of Cephalopterus ornatus. Classification (NCBI taxonomy): domain Eukaryota; kingdom Metazoa; phylum Chordata; class Aves; order Passeriformes; family Cotingidae; genus Cephalopterus; species Cephalopterus ornatus. The sequence goes on from VZRE01009468.1 coordinate 24,285, forward strand.
TTGCAGATAATGCAAAAGTTTTTGCACAGGTTTTGTGCTTGACCTGAACTAGTCACCCTTTAGATGTGCCAGGTTTCCTTGTGTTTGGTTTAAACAATCAGAGGTTTAAAATGAAAGGGAGCAGATTAATCAGAGCAAGGCCAATGATAAAGTTCTTGACTGAGGAACTGGTGACTCAGTTATAAAGTCAAATAACAAGAGAAGAAAGTGCAGCCTTCGAATATTTATGAAATAACCCTTTCCTACATGTTCTTACTTAAGATTTTCCTGTTTTAACTGAAGCCTGCCTCAGTAGTGCCCTGCTTTGAACAGAATCTTTTTAAAATGTACTCCGTGTCTCTTGCTCTGTTTCCAGGTCTTGTGCTTTCCCCTCTTTCTCGTTAATTGGTTTAGAGAGATTTATTGTATCTGCAGCTTTGAATACCTATGGGTATTTATAGCCATTCAGCCACTCCTACAGTCAAAAGAGACAAAACATCATTTGTGTTTATTTAGGATTGCAGTTTTAGGATGTAGAGTTGATGGGCTGACTCTCCCCACACCCATTTCGTATAGGAAGTTTCTGACCTTTCTATTTTGAAAGAATATTACACACTGGAATTTCATGTGTCTATATTATGTAAAAGTACCAAAATTTCTGATGCCCTCAGCTGGAGAGGCTTCTATGGTTTTCTAGATCTTCAGACTAGATACAAGGAAGACATTTTTTATGATGAGCGTGGTGAGGCACTGGGATAGGTTCCCATAGAGGTGGTGGATGGCCCCATCCCTGGAAATGTTCAAGGCCAGGTTGGATGGGGCTTTGAGCAACCTGGTCTAGGGTCCATTGCAGGGGAATTGGACTAGATGACATTTAAGGTCCCTTCCAACCCGAACCTATGTTTCAATTCTATAATTCTATGATCTTTTGGCATTTAGGGTCCAATAAGTTTCTGCTGCTTTTTGGCAGTTGCAATGGTTTGAACCACAACAGCTTTGCATTAAAAATTAAACACCTTTCTTTTCTAGGAGCTGGCATGGATGATGATATTTCTGCTTTCTGCTGTCTCTTGCAGATGTTTCAGTGCACATCTCCTCCCACCATCTCCGCAAGCTTTTGCAGGACAACGTGGACAACTCTACAGCTTCCTACTTCAACACCAGTGACTTCGCCGTGACCAAGGACTTGAACTCGTGCTATGAAAAAGTCTGGACTCTGACTTGGAAAAAAACAACAGGGGACTTGCCCAATGTTCTCAGTGTACAGTGGTTTCTTTTACTTAACCTCCATTTTGAACCTTGTTCAATGTCTTTGGCCTCGGATGATTCACTCTCCCAGTGGTTGTTTTTATGGAGACACCTGTGGGAACTTAGGAAGTCTTCCTATTTGGAAGAGCAAATTCCAGATCAGCTGATTAAAAAAACAGTTGCAGGGAAAGACGTTACATCTTCAGAGTCTGTGCTTCAAAACAAGGAGGATAGAGAGTAATTTCCAGGCTTTGTTGCAATTCTGCATGATAAACGGTTTGCTATACTGAAATGAAATCTATTACCAAAACATTAATGTTTCGGTAGAGTAACTGGAGCTCATCACAGATTTGTGGCATCATTTATTGGCCAAAGTCTTCTTCTGTGAACTATTCTACATGGGTTCATATCTGGTTCTCATAAGTCTCAGATGAAGGTTCAGTTTACACTCTCCCATCCCAAGATTTGTCATGCTAGTTTTGCTTCAAGTAGAAGGGTCTTTTTGAAAAAGGACTCAGACTGAGCTGCTTCCTCCTCCAAAAGAAAAAAAATAGCTATTTCTTTGTATATTCAATTTCTATAAGTATCAAATTATTTTCAGCAAACCAATGAGTTCCAATGCTGAGGGCATTGGCCTGTAAGGTGACAAAGCTTTGAGTTACATATTCAGCTGTAGCACAGGCCTTTGTTTCGCTCAGGGGCACATCTTTGAGAATCTCTTTCCATGCCTAATTCCAAATGATACTATTGAGTGTTATAAGTTTATTTGCAAATCTGGCTCCTCAGTTTGCAGTCTCTTTCTCTGCAAGGTGAGTGTGGGGATAGGGAGGTGTTTTGAAGTCTTGGGTAATGAAGATTTAGACCTGGAGATTTGATTCATAGACAAAGCTTGAGAAGAAGTTTCCAGGAATTATTTGCCACCTTGTAAAGGTTCTGTTTTAACTGAAAATTACAGGACAGAAAAGGATGAGAAACTTAAATTCCTTGTTCTTTGCCAGGTCTCTGCCAAAAACCTCACTGGTCTGAAGGCAGCTGTTTCTACTCGTGTGGTTTATGATGGAGGTGTGTTTATTGGACCCATATTTGGGGACATGCTTGCTACCCCCAATAACAAAACACAGGTGAGTTGGTGTGCTGTCACACTTCCTACAGATTCACCTGGGTTGTGTAGATCCAGGAGTCTCACAGGTATTTGGGTACCTTGTTCTGCCACTAAATCCTTTCAGAAATCTGATGTTCTGTGACATAAACTGCTCAAATTCTGCTGCCTGGTATGTGGAGCAGGACTTTCCTCCACGAGCAATTGCAGTTGGGGAGAATGGTGATCGTGGGTGATAGAAGACAATTTGTTTATTTTGAGGCAGTGACCAAGGGAAGACAATATCTGGACTCCCACCCTTGGTGGGTCCTATGGTGCTGCCCACCAAACTGGGAATGCCACTATTCATCTGCAGCATTTCTGCTGTTACATTGATGGGCAAAACAAATGAGCTGGTGGCTGTGATACTCATCTGTGAGTTAGGCAAGTCCCTCAGCCTCTGTGGATCTCAGTTCTTCAAGTGAGAGAAGAGCGTAAGGAGGGCTTCCTGGCTGAATGAGTAACCATTCTGGCCTGCTGGACGGACAAATGTGTTCCCAGCTCTGCTCTCAGATGTTGCAGAGCAGTGGGTATTGCTGGCTCTGCTCCCAGCAAAGGCTGACAGGCACTGTAGTGATAACAGGGTGATGCTGGATGTGCTTGAAGCCCACAGCGCAGCATCTGGGTCCAGATCATCCTACTTTTTTTTGGTGAGCCTGTATCCCAAACATGAGGATCTCTCTCCATCCAGTGACTCAGCCACCTTTGATATCTTTTCCATCTGTGCTGCAGACATATCCTCAAATAGCCCAAGCGAAACAAGACCAGCAGCAGCAAACAGATATCCTTGTAATTTTTGAAATTTTATTCTGTATTGCTGCTAGCACAACCATAAAAATGTCCCTCTAATTGTGTCCCTCTTTCTCTGTGCTCCTTGCATTTCTTTGAGACTGTCTGCTTTTCCTTTTTGTAGGCATTGGTGTACTCTCCTGACACACCCTTAATACCTGGACGAGATAAAGAGGGGATCTCCTATGCCCTATACTTTTCCAGTTGACTATTCTGAGAGACAAGGTCTCAGGAGAGATATCTCTTGATATCTCTTCTAGATAACCAAGGTCACAGCCCAGCTTTCTTCCTTCAAGGGCAAAAAATAAAATTGAGGGCTGCTTGCTGAGAAAACACATTGTTGGATTCATTTTAATTAGTCTTACAGAGTGCTTTAAACATAATAAACTTGTTCCTAAGGCAAACTGGTAAGAACTGGGGAAAGGCAAGCCGAGTCTTCAATGGATGACAAGAAGAACAGGAGTTGTGAGGTCCTGGCAATGTGGGAGATAAATTCCTGCAGACACCAAGAAAGGCTGATGATACAGTGTCCAAAGCTGTGATTTGCTTTGCCTTGGATGAGCCCTAATAAGCTTTGCAATCAAATTTGTAATGAGGATGCAGCTGTCTGACTGTGCTCGGTGGAGTGCTCTTGGTAACCCAGTGTGGTTACCAGCATCTACCAGGTAGTTGTGGCTCTAGAAGACACCTCTGTATCCTTCCCAGCTTTAAGGTAACCCTCTTCTGTGTCTCCAGGTGGTGGTGGTGGTGAATGACGTCCTTTCAAACTGTTCTGGCTCGTGCTCTTTCCAGTTCAGCCAGGAATTGACACCCACAGTCAGTGACGTGGAGTATTTATCAGGTAATGGGACTTTATGTCTGAACAAAATGGCAAAAAACCCACTGTTCTGTGAAAAAGATCTGCCAGATGATGGTTTTGTGTGTATGTGTATTCTTTTGGAAATTTCTGCTTTTATGGAAACTGCACTTTCAATGGGTCACTTCTGATCAGCGCCATTTCGAGACATGTTAATTGTGTACAAGGGTGTCCAGAGTAGGGCAATGGAGCTGGGAAAGGGTCTGGGGCACAAGTCTGATGAGGAGCAGGTCAGGGATCCAGGAGCATTCAGCTTGGAGAAAAGGAGGCTCAGGGAAGACCTATGGCTCTCTACAACTCCCTGACAGGAGGTTGAAGCCAGGTGTGGGTCGGTCTCTTCTTCCAATTAATAAGCGATAGCATAAGATGAGATGGTCTCAAGTTGCATTAGAAGTGGTTTAGATTGGATATCAGGAAAAATGTCTTCATTGAAAGGGTGGTCAAGCACTGGAACAGCCTGCCCAGGGGACTGGTGGGGGCACCCTCCCTGGAAGACTTCAAAAGGCGTGTGGATGTGGCATTTGGGGACCTGGTTTAGTGGTGAACACAAGAGGTGCTGGATTAACAGTTGGACTCAATGATCTGAGAGGTCTTTTACAACCTTAAATGTTCTGTGGTTCTATGGTAGAGACGTAAAGGGGAGAGAAGCAGTGGCAGGTTTGGTGCTTAAAGCAAAAGCGGTTTTTGGCTCAAGAAATTTTTAGTAAAAATTTAAGGAAAAATGTAATAGCTGGACGGGGACAAGCAGGAATTGGTGTTATGTGGGCAATGAGACAACACCAGTAGTGCAGTTTTCAGGATGTCCTGATGAAGCTGGTAAAAACTTTTAACTGTTGATTGAAAGTAAATCCAGGGCGTCGCTACACCGAAATTCATGAGTGATCTTGTTGATTGTGTCCCTTCAGATGACGGGCCCCTGGCCACAGTGGTTATCACGGGAGATGGCTTCACTGAGGAGAAACCAGCACTGCAGGTGGAGGTGAACGGCACGACCTGCCACGTCACAACGTTGAATCAAACCAACGTGGTTTGCCAGGTGGAGAGGCTGCCGGTGGGAATCTACCAGCTGGCACTACTGGTGAGGCCTTATGGATTTGCACTCAATGGTAGCACAGGAGAAGGAATCTTCCTGAGAGTGGAGCCAAAGCTGGTCGCCGTCGAACCTCCTACGACTTCAGAGATCGGTAGGTTTGAACGCCAGAACAGCTCTAAGGGACCATCTGCTTTCTGCTCCTTCCTTTCCATGGCGTTTGGTTCTTCTGTATTTTCACTGCCAAGGTCTTCACCAAGCCTGCCAGAGCTCAAGAAGCCTTTGGATGATACTCTCAGACGCATGGTGTGACTCTTGTGGACGGTCCTGTGCGGGGCTAAGGGCTGGACTCAATGAACCTTGTGGGTTCCAACCAAGTCAGTATATTCTGCGATTCTGTGATGAAAAAGCCGTATTATGGCTGTACACATTGTGTGGGGAAAGTTACTCAAAGAGTAACAGACTTCCCTTTGTGCAGGCAACCAGTTTCCCAGCTAGTTTTGTTTGGGAAGTGTAATTTCAAGTGCAGGTATATTCATTCCAGAAAATCATGTGGGTATTAGTTTTTCATATTCATCCTTACACATCCATTTGACCTGTAGCTTTGTAGTATTTGAATTAATTTGGCCTAATCAGATCAGGTACTAGGAAAAATGTCTTCACTGAAAGGATTGTCAATCACTGTAACAGCCTGCCCAGGGCAGTGATGGAGTGACCATCCCTGGAGGGATTTGGAAGACATGTACATGTGGCGCTTGGGGACATGGTTAAGTGGTGAGCTTGGCAGTGCTGAGTTAACAGTTGGATTCGATCTTAAGAGGTCTTTCCCAACTTAAACGATCCCACAATTCTATAACTGTGAAATGGCTGAACTTTGGTTCCTCCCAGTGCCACTGGAGTGAATTCACACACTGAGCAATAAAATGGAAAACACATTTGTGTTTAGATACAAAACTGAGAAACCTAGAGAAGCTCAAGCTAAACTGAGTCTCCTTCCATTCTCATTACCTCTCCTCTCCTTGAAACAGAAAAGGAAATAAAGAGTGATATAGTCCATACCTGAAGACAAGAGGTGGAAATATTTTCCACAGGACTCTGAGGACAAGGGACCATATGACTCTCTCATGTGCCCTGTATGTGACACAGATAGAAGTTCAAGCAAGGTGCCCAGACAACTGTAGCTAAGCCAAAACAAATGCTGCAAATAACCAATTCTTCCCTTTTTTTGGGGAGAGAGAAGGGTCTCTTCAGCCCAATGAGAAATGTGGCCAACACTCTTGCCACAGCTGGGCTGTGGCAATAAGGACAATCTCAGCTTATCGCTTCTTTTCAAGAATTAAGCAATGTGTCTACAAACAACATCTACTCTGACAGTAAAGGTTACCCAGATTTTTTTTCTGGAAATCTTATCATTTTGTAATTGTGATGTTTTGAGATCATGGTAACAAACACCCCTGAGACCAGGAATATTGGCCTAGTTGCAGGAGGAAGCCACAAGGCTTGGAGAACTGAACCATGGAGAAGGCAGAGAAAGGGAATGATGGTCTGTAAACCTCTCCATGGATGAGTCATGGGATGGACTTGGAATAAAGTAGGGTTCCAAAGCTGGAAGTTATGTCCACCTCTTTCTTTTCTTTGTTTTTTCGGGGTGCATGGGAAGGAAGCTATTGTAACCCTCTTACTACATTTTTTCCCCTAACGGGAGGGTCACATAGTGCATTAAGGTTAAGACTGACTTTCGATTCATAGAAAATCCAAGCTCAGAAAAATCAAACTTCTCCAAAAAAAATCTAAAATAATTCTAGAAATGGCAAATTTTAGTGCTTGGGCCTTGCTTCTCATTTCCTTTGCTGGTAATCCAGTTCATCTCCCAATTACAGTGATCTGTCACTCATTAAAAAGAAAGCAAGTATAATGTTATCTTACATTACATGTGCCTGGAATGTTTATAATTGGAAAGAATTACAGCTTCCATCTGTGTTTTTAATTTCTTCCATTTAAAATACCTCTCTTCAATTTTATCATAAAGTGCACACAGGCAGTATTTCACTGCATATGGATATAATGTAGATATCAAAACGTAAGAGCATCAGTCTTCACACAACACACATGGATTTTGCACTCTAAATCTGAAGCTCCTTATCTGACAAGTCTCTCATTAGACAAGTGGCTTCAGTTTTCACTTCTTGCTCTTTCTGACTCTGCAAATTTCATGTTACAGAAGGGGAAGGCAAGAAGCAGCTTGTACTTTGCTGCATCAGCTCCCTCTCGTCAAAATATCCCTGGTGTCAGCGGTGCCGTGCTGGGAGATCCCCATGACCTAACTCTAAAAGCATGGAATGCCTTTCTAAAGATACTCCCGTGTTCCAGTGGATAGCAGGAGCTTACTGTTAACGTATCCGATTGCTGTCGTTTGCCTGGTTTTGCTGCCAGCCAGAGAAAATCTAGAAGATTAAATTTCTATAATTCTCTGGTGGTTTAGAGAACTAAAAGGAAAAGATACTTTGGAGAAAGTGTACAAGGGACTTTCCCATCAGTGCATAATTATTTTAGCGTAGAAGATTGCTTACATTACATGCGAAAAGAATCATAAAAGCTCACTTGGTTTGTAATATAGCCATGATAATAGATACAAATAAGCACTGCATTAATAAAGTTCCTGTCTGAGCGGTCTGTCCAGCCACAGTCCTAAAACTCTCCAGTGCTTAGAACTAGAGCAAACAGCTGTGAGTTTCAGGCAAAATTCCTTTTATTTTTAAATTTGTCTCTGAACCATGTCAAAGAACAATGTTAGAATTTTCATTAATGTCCATTCCTGCTCCCTTTCCTGCTTCTCTTTGAAATGTCCCTGAATCTTCTGATCGCTTGGAAAAGCAAAGGGGCACCTCTACTGTTTAGACTGGAATAGGATGTTGAAGAAAGATCAAGCACAAGTCTGATTTGTGTGGGGCATGATGCTGCATGTGATGGAAGAGGCTCAGCTCCGGCACGAGGGAGAGCTGAGTTTGCTTTAGTACTTCACGGAATCAAGCCCTCCGTGACTTTCCTCACTGCTCTAAGTCTCAAGCCCTGCCAAGTCCCCTTTCCAACCTAAGTTTCCTAGACACAGGCTACAGGCTTTTTGGACAGCGGGGTGCCTGGCAGCTGTTTGAACTGTGAAAGCACCTGCTGTGTTAAGCTCATTTTCCATTCTTAGTGCTTCTTCCTTCCTTCCCTGTTTCATTCTTGGGCTGAGGATCTGCCTAAGAGAGAGATCACAGGCCAGAGCCTGCTGGTTTAAATAAGTATGTCATTAAAAAATAACCCGAGAAACAAACCCAGCCCTCCTGTATCAAGGACAAGAATCCAAATAATAGGCAAGAAGGATCTCTGGTGAAAGAGAGGAAACCAGGCACAGCAAGGTGGAGCAGATCATCGTCAGATCAACTGAGAGACTGTGCTTTTGTAGTTATCTATAAACAAAGAATCCTTTGCATATAAAAATATTTTGTGTATTGGACGTAATGGAATAATTGTGTTTTTTAGGAGGACTGAGAGTGGCTCTCAGGGGGACCAATCTGGAAGGGGTAAACGTGGTGTTGTTTGGATCTCAGCCTTGCCCAATTTTGGAGGATGGCAGAAATTCAACCAGAATTGAATGTAAAGTTCCTTCTCGGGTAAGAAACCACATTTTTTGGGGAACAGTCATCAACCTACAGGCCTTTCTATACCTTCCTGGCCTGAGCTACCCTAGGGAAAGGGCAAACTGTAGCCCATAAAGCAAGTCTTGGCCGTGGGACAATTTACTGTGCACTCCATCTACAGAATAGACCAGCTTAATTAAAAATAGATTAATAGGTGATTTGTGAAAACCAGTGAAAGTTTTTTTAACTCTTTAATTTAGTAAGGATATTGCAAATTAAAAACTGCACAGTCTGGGATTTTATTTACTAGTTTAATTTACCAGTACAAATATAGCAAATCCAAATCTGCAGTCTGGAATTGTTTTAAGGTTTCTAGCTCTCCATAGATGTTCCTTTAAAGTCAGCATAAATGTACACATTTAAGTAGAGTCTGGGTATATATAAGTTTCATCAGTGCTATGTGCCTGACTTGTTACATATGGGAGGTGCAGGAAAGTAGTAAATTTTTTATTTTATTTTTTTAAATTAGTGCATTCTTATACCTGACATTTTCTTCATTTCTCTTTCTAGGGGACAGAAGATGCTGCTCCCCATGTGACATTAATTTCTGGGTACCAGTCAACAACAGCAACCAACTTGTTCCGATATGATCCTTCCTTAAACCCTGCTGTTGTATCCCTGAGCAGGAACAGAAGTGGCATAGCAGGTGAAAAGGCTGAAGATATATATTGGGAACAATCTGGAGCAGTGTTGTTATTGTTGATGGCGGTGGGGCAGAGGGAATGTAGGTGTATGAAGTTTGATCTGACACAGGGTTGTTGTTGCTTGCTTGTTTTGTTTTGGGTTTTTTTTTTTCTTTTAAATTTTATTCCCTATGGTTCCTGCTAATCCATGACAATCCTGGTGGTTTTTTACTGGTTTTACTCTAACGTACACGAGGGAATGTTGTTGCTTGTCCTAGGTCAGTATGGATGATGTCCACAGGATGTTAGATGTGGTACAGTGCTCCTTTTGTATCATGTTTCTCTAACTCTGCTCTGAAATTTGCTCACCCACTCATCCCACTGAAGTTTTGCTCAACCACTGAATTTTTTTGCTCATTTCCCTCCTTCTTTCTTACCCTCCCAAGATTTTGTCTGGGTGTTGGGAATAGAAAGCATTAATGCCAAATGATGTCCACTTACAGATGAGTCTTTTAGAAAGAAGGTTTAGTACATTTCTGTGTGGCAACTAGACACAAGTTTCTCAGTAACTGAGACAAAGAGGAAGAAAGATGGGAGAAAGACAGAAATATTCGTGTTTCCCAGTTCCATTCCTCCAACGATATAATAATCTGCATTTTTTTCTTCTCTTTGTGCAACCTCTCCAGTGCACACCTTAAAGCCCCCACCAGCTCCCAGGTTTGGCTGGACTTGGTGGGGATTTATGGAGTTGGGTGACTGCCAGTGCCAAAACGCACTTCTTGTGCACTCTCAGTATTTCTGTTCCTTTCTCCAAATGCCCTTGCCATTTTCTATTACTCCAGAATGCATAAATAAGAGAAAATGTCCTTTATCACTTGAATATTATTCCGATGCCACAGCACCAAGGGGAGGTTTTTCTCGCTGCGGGCGTTCCAGGTGCAAGGAATTCCTTAACGTTATAGGGTCTTGTGAGCAGCGCTGGGGCTGAGTTCAATCTCCTATTCAGAACCTCCACGGCTTTGTCTTTTAATATAATTTTCTTCCCATATAATAAAAAGAATAAATAAATTACACCAATGCCTTCCAGGCATCTGGGATTAAGCTGACAATTGACCAAGAGTCCAAAGAGTTCATGTTATTAGCATATTCAACTTTGCAGGCTTTCAAACTTTATTTGACTCTTTTTGCAAGCAGAATTGAAAAGTACTGGTTTCAAGACCTGCTTAGAAGAGCAGGTAGATGAAGGGAGCTTTGTACAGGCTCTCCTGCTTCATGGAAGCTCTGCCCTTTCTCCTTCATCCCTTCAGGGGAGACAGGAAGGTGAGATTCACCTGCTAAACACATCTCTGTGCTTGTTGTTTAGATGTCTTGCACAGTCAGTGAAGAGAAATGATGGTTCTTTGGTGGGATTCACCACATGTCTTTCGTGTGTCTTATTTACAGTAAAGTGAATCATGCCATAAAGGCTCTGTTTCTCTTCACTGACCACAGATACAGCCATCAGTGAAAATGGCTCTGTTGGGACTGACGAACACCACCCAAATTTTTTAAACCTATTTCAAGAGAAATTTAGGCTATGAAATTCCCTTCTCCACTGCCCTTGTTCTTTTCTATTACTGCACCGCGCACAGATAAGTAAAGAATCCCCTTTCATATCAATATAGTTTGGCTCAAAACAGAGTTTAACTGCGAGAGAGAGCCATGTTTCCTGAAAACAAGGTGCTTTGAAGCTGAAGTTTTTTTTCTTCATAGTAGCTGGTATGGGCATTATGGGTTTGGATTTGTGCTGAAAATGGGGTTGGTTACACAGAGATGTTTTATTATTGCTGATCAGGGGTTAATACAAAGTCTAGGCCTTTTCTGCTCCACATCCCACCCCACCAGTGAGGGAGCTGGGGGTGCACAAGGAGTTGGGAAGGGAACACAGACAGGACACTTGTCCCCAGCTCACCCCAGGAATATTCCAGACCATAGGACATCATGCTCAGCAATAACACCTGGGGAAAGAAGAAGAAAGAGGGGGACGTTCAGGGCGATGGCGTTTGGCTTCCCAAGTAATGGTTATGTGTGATGGATTCCTGCTTTCCTGGGGATGGCTGAACACCTGTCTGCCCACGGGAAGTGGCTGGTGAATGAATTCCTTGTTTTGCTTTGCACACGTGGCTTTTGCTTTTCCTATGAAACTGTCTTTACCCACGAACCCTCTCCCTTTTACTCTTCCACTTCTCTCCTCCATCCCGCTCTGGGGGAGAGAGTGGCCAATTATGAGAGGCTGAGTTGCCGGCTGGGGTTAAACCACAACAGGCACATATGCAACCATCTGACTTTAGGCACCCAAAGAAATCTTCATTCTACTCTGGGAGGCTCCTGTTAAAGTTAGATCATCTCCACAGGGCTTAAAAATGTGATCTGGATCATTCGTCAAGGATTTGGGAAAAAAACCCAGAACTCTTCAGCTGCAGTTTATGTGAGTTTTAAAAAGACAGGATTTGGCTTTTATTCAGTTCAGATATTTATAGGGTAGAGATTTATGATAAGGGGCCATAGATCCATCCTGAGTATGGAGGATGAGAGTGGCTGTAAAGGGTCGTAGGTGAGTTCACTAGGCTCAGATCTCAAGACAACTCTGATAGCTGGTGACCTTATCCATGAGGGATTGAGTAGGATACAGAACCATCACAGTCTTCAACTTTTTGGTCTTGGGCTGATGGACATGACTGGACCTGTCCTGGCATGATGGGACTCTGTGCTCTTCCTCAGGCAATGGTCACATGTGCCAAAATAACCACTGCCAGAAAAACTGAAATAGTTTCATCCAATCTTTCCTCTGCAGGAGGGGAGAAGCTTCAGATTGGAATATCCCAGTTTGCCACCTACCGAGGTTCGGATGTCAAGGTCCAAATTGGAGACATGTGGCCACAGATCCAGGAGCAGACAGACCATGGAGTGAATGTGACACTTCCAGCCTTGGCTGCAGGGTGGCACAATGTTTCTGTCACCATCAATGGTATCACTATTGCTTCAGACAGGTGAGGGTTTTTCTTATAAACTTCATTCCCCATCCTATTTGGTGTTTTAGGGTTAATCTGAAAAGGAAGGCAAGAGTTTTTCACAAACACCTAACGGTGAATTCTGCAGTGTGGTATAAAATTATGAATAATTATCAAGGCATTTATTGATCTGTGGAACCCAAGTCAGCAAACTGCTAATGCTACTCAATCAACTCCCCTTGGATCAGTAGGAGGCAGGAGAGAAACATTTTAGGAAAAAACAGTTGATTTGATGAAAAATGCATATTCAGGCAATCAAAGGTATTCATGGATTCAGGTCAAATGCAGATAAATCCTGCTGTAGGAAAACAGCAGAAGAAAAGAAACACTTTTCATCAGAAAAACAAAAGCTAGTTTGAACAATAAAAAAATGCTTTGTTTGGAGAATTTTTAAATGATGTTATTTCCATCTTTTAAGGTGACACTTCAAGTTCATGCCTAGATAAATGTAATATAAATGAATTAAAATGTGGGAGGAAAACCGACCTGAAACGGGGATGTAAGAATGTGTTCATGAGCAGCACAGGTTTGATCCTCATCCATGGCAGCTGCCAGGAATGATCCTGAAACAATGATATTGGGGAGAAATGAGCTGGTTTTGTTGTTTCCAAACCAACCTAAGCTGCTTGTAGCATTAATGAACTTCAGGAGAAAATTTGTGGTTGGTGTGATGACACATAGGGATTCATCCCACCTGGTACTGGAGTCTGTCAGCAGCACCCTCACTTCTTCTCTGGGGGTAGAGTGGAGAGAGATGGGTCATCCCAGGAGACAAGTCTGATCTCTGGTGGGCTAGATTGCAGGATTGGGAAGCTCTCTTTCTCTAATGGATCTTTTTAGGGAAGGGGGTGTTTTTGGAAGGAGGGTGGTGAGGAGGAAAAATAGATGTAGATGAGACAGAAAGAGAGCTACACCTTTATCTGAGTGGCTTCAGGAGCTCATATCTGGGCTTCCTCTTGTTTCAGTTCCTCCACTGTCTGGTGAGAGGATGTGAGGAGAGAAGGCAGCAGGGATGTCTCTTCAATGCACTTGCATCTCCTGCTGGGGGTGTAGCTACAGTGGGATGTTTGCCAAAAAAAACCCTCATTCCTGATGGATTTTTCTTTTCATGGGAAATTCACTTGCACCTCATGGGCTAAATCTGACCCACAGGTTGCCAGTTGATAAGAGACTGTTTGTGACAGATGTACCTCAAATGTGTCCTTGCCCATGGCAGGAGGGTTGGAATGAGAGGATCTTTAAGGTCCCTTCCAACCCAAACCATTCGATGATTCTAAAGCATGTTGAAAAATTTGGAGTGTGGCGTGGTCCTGTCACTCATGGCATTGAACCAAGGGATGTGACAGCGGGTGAGTGTGTTTGATTTTCCAAGCTAGAAAGACCTATTAGAAAGAATGGCACTGCAGCAGGAGAGAAAAATATAAAAATACCCCCAAATCCTTTCTATGTTGCTTGTGTTTTGCAGGACTGAGCTGTTAATCCAGTACCTCTCCGAGATCTTCAGCGTGGAGCCGTGTTGTGGCTCCTTTCTGGGTAAACAGTGTTGATACATCTGCAGCCACTTATGGAGGTTAAAGGGATCAAGGGCACAGTTTTCCTGCAGGAATGGAAAGTGCATCCCATTTCACATCAGTTTAAATGAGGGTGTTTTGAATCTGTGACCCTTTATTATGCAGACGTCAACAGGCAGACAGCAGCAGTCTGGAAATGTGGGGTTGTAGTGAGCATCCCTCAATCTGGTTGGCTGGCTCAGGGCTCCCTGTGCTTTGAATTTGATTTCCCCAAGTGTTTGCTCATGTATCCTTGCATGTTCCCATTGGGAAAACAAAGCACGCCCACACCTGGCTCATCTGTGCTGTTTCTTTCAGTCATTTCGCCCCCATCTTTCAAGGTTTTCCATGTGAAAGTTAGGTGGGAAGCAGGGTAAAACTGTGGTTTGAAGCAAACAATAATTTCAAGTGATCCCAAAGGGGATGTTCATTTTTGTTAAGTTGAAAAGGAGAAAAAAAACACCCCCACCCTTTTTCAATGTTAATTTTAATCAAAAGTGAAATATTTATTAATCCTCTTCCAAGCTTTTAGACACTGGAAATAATTTAAGTGTGTTTGAGAGCAAAACATCACTGAATTAAAAAGAAAAGTTTTACTTTAAATCTTAAAAAGGAGATTTGGGGTGGTTGATTTATTTTGTAATTTGGCTGGTGGTGGCGGAAAGTTGAATCCCTGTAGTGAATTTTACATGAGCCTTTAGAAATGCTTTTATAGAAGACAGAGAAATTCTTGTGCTACAACCTCAGGTCCTCCACAGATTGCTCTCCTAGGCTCGCAACACATTTAAAGACACAAAAATTCAGAGGCTTTGTGGTACGTGATTAGTTCAATACTTTGTGAAGTGCTCAAGCCTTGAAAGATGAGAGAGCGGATAGAGCTTGGAGAGCAAATCCTATAAGTTTTGAAGACTAAGCCGTAATAAAAAAAAAAATAGAAGCTGTACCCTTCTTTTCATATTTAAGGGTAAATTGAAAATTAGATAAGAACTGATTAACTTTTTGGTTGTGGCTTTATGAATGGCTTAAGCTGAATTAGAATCTCATTGCTGCAAAAAACATCAGTCCTCCGCCACTTACGTCTAGTCTTTTGTTGTCTCTAACACTTGTCTGGGCATCTGGATTAAGGATTTGAGCTCACTCAAAAAGAATCCCATCATAAACCAACATTTTTCAGCCTGATCAAGGTAAAAGGAAGGGAATGAGCTTAATGGATAAAGAGGTTGAAGCAAGGCAAAGCACTGGGAGTACCAGTAACAAAAGGAAGAGGGACAGAGGCTTCAGGTGGGCTTGTTACTGTGAGGGTGGTGAGGCCCTGGCACAGGTTGCCCAGAGAAGCTGTGGCTGCCCCATCCCTGGAAGTGTTCAAGGTCAGGTTAAATGGGGCCTGGAGCAACCTGGGATAGTGGGAGGTGTCCCTGCCCATGACAAGCAGCTGGAACAAGATGGTCTTTAAGGTCCGTCCAACCCAAACCCTTCTGTGATTGTATGAAATCTGGAACTCTGCCTGATTTTGAAAGTAGTCATTCCTCTGTTCTGCTTCCCTGTAGGAAGCAGGACCAAACCATCTCCTTATCTACCTGTGTGGACAGTCCCATTCCATGAAGGGTTCAGCCTCTGTTTACTCTCTGGGGTCCTTTCACAGAAGCTTTCTCCAGTTCTGTAGTGGCTTTTTACTGTCATTTACTGCCACAAGGGCCTCTGGCTACCTGTTACCTCATCTTCTTGTCCATGTAGGATTATCCTGAAGTACAGTTGCTTATTGTTTCTAATTGTCCTATCCAAATAAAAAAGGACTTAATTTCTTCTTCCTTTCAGCCTGGCTAAGACAGTCACGCTTATCAGCTTTATCATAGAATGGTTTGGGTCGAAAGGGACCTTAAAGATCATGGTTTGTGGTTGTTCACAGGCAGTCATTAACTCCTTTCCTGCATATAATGCCCTTCTTCCTTATTTTGTTTTACTCCTAGGTGGAACACTGCTCACAATCTCTGGGGTGGGCTTTAGTCAAAATCCTGCCCTGGTTTCTGTTTCAATCAGCCACCAAACCTGTGCAGTTACTCACTTGGAAGAAGAGACAATTTGGTGCCTGACCCCCCCAGCTGCTAATTTGTCTAACGAAGATTCACAAGACATCTCTGTCAGAGTAAATGTCATCATCAGCAGCAGGTCACTTCAATATGTTCTCTTGGCCAAAAGGACCACCACATTTAACTACCAAAGAGCTCTGACTCCCCTTGTTACATTTGTTGAAACAGAAACCACAGAGAGCAGGCTGCTCTTGAACATCCAGGGGACAAACATCACTGCATCTGTGGCTAAGCTTGGACACAGTGAATGTCAGCTTGAGTTTCAACGTGGCAACAAGTCTGCGATGTTCTGTCAGTGCTCTTTGCCACTGAACAGCCTGGAACCTGGGACTTTCCCGATCCAGGTTATCCACAGGCAGCTGGGATATGCTCATGTGACAGCAAGGCTGCAGGCCCTTACAGTAACTCCACGGATAACCTCCATATTCCCAGCAGAAGGATCAATCTGTGGTGGGATGTTGCTCACTATATCTGGCATTGCTTTAAAATCTAGGAAGAATTTGGTACAGGTCAGCCTGGAGAGTAATTATTCCTGTGAGATCCAGAAGTCCGATAACAATGCCATTAGTTGTGTTGTCCTTCCAGCGTCACATCCTTTGTACTCTCAGGGGCTGGCTGAGGCATCCCGGACTCTCAGTGTCACAGTGACTGTCAATGGGGTCAGCAGTGTGTGCCTTGGGGACTGTACACTCCACCTCCACGAGCAGTGGACCCCCCTGGTACATTTGGTGACCTGGAAGACCAACGGGACACTCACCTATGTGACAATCAAAGGACAGAAGCTGGCCTGGCCAAACGACAGCCCCCTGGTTCATGTGAACAACCACACTGTCTGCAAGGTGACCTTCTGGAATGATACCATCATCGAGTGCCAGACAGCCTGCCTTGCCCCAGGGGAGCACAGCATTTCCATATCCAACAGGAAAAGTGGGAATGCTTGCTTTAGGGAGGCATCGAGTGTTCTCCCCATCCTGCCTCGGGTGGATCGGTTCTACCCACAAAACTTCAGCGCCAATGGGGGCGGTCTGCTCACCTTGGCAGGCTCAGCACTGAAAGGGCAGAGAACAACTTCTGTTCTCATAGATCACCACCCTTGCCACATCCTCAGTGTCACCTGTGCCGCTCTGCAGTGCACGGTGCCTCCGGGTAACGGCACCAGAGCTCTGAGTCTGAAAGTGGATAAACATCTCTATTACCTTGGAACAATAAGTTACAGCGAGGAGTTTACCCCAGCTTTCCTTTCACTTGTTGCAACTGGTCCTCTTCTAACGATGGCGGTGTCACGGGTCACAGAGCTGGACACCATGCGCGTGTTTGTTGGAGACTTTGCTTGCAGTGGTGTCACCATCGCTGGCTCCACGTTGCAGTGCTCAGCTCCTCTGCTCCCTGTGGGTGAATATCCTGTGCTGGGCCTGGATATCCCCAGGGGCTGGGCTTCCTCCAACCTGACATTCACCTCTCAGCTGACGGTGACAGCTGTGAGGCACAACTGGGGTAAGTCACGGAGGGTGTTGTGTGAGGTACTGCAGTGACAAGCTTTTTTTGTCACGAAAGCAAAAATTATTAATTAAAAAAATTACTTTTATTGACAGCTGCCTGTCAGGCTCTGTCTGAAATCCCCTTTTCTGTCCTTTTCCAAGGTGGCTTGAGCGGAGGAGCAGTTCACCTGCATGGGAGTGGGTTTTCCCCCGGGAGGACTTTGGTCACAGTCTGTGGCACCAACTGTGAACCTTTGGGCAAGATGACTGTGACTGAGCTGAGCTGCCTTGCCCCACGCTTACATGGTCAGTTAAAGCACAAAACCTGTGATTGTGTTAAAAATATATCCCCTAAAACCTATCTTGACCCAAAAAGGAGGGGTACCAGTGTGTCTCATCCCAGGGGAAGAGAGAGCAGCCCTGGAGAAAGGAGGTGAACCAAGACAGTGTTGATGAGGTTTGGACTTGATGATCTTGGAAGTCTTTTCCAACCTTAATGATTCCACAATTCTATGACTTCTGTTTTTTTTTATCTCAGTCTGAAGATAGACGGTGTCAGGGTGAGTTTTTGTGTCAATGGCCATGGACACTGCTTGTTATTTTAAAAAGCAAAAAGACATGGTGCTGGAGTGCTGAAAAAAAATCATCAGAGCACAACACAGGGCAGTCTGGTTACTGCAGGGAGAATAGTAAAAGAAAATGTAATCAAATTGATCCCAAGTGTGAAAACATTAATAACTGTGTTCAAAATTCACTGAGTGGTTGGTGGGACAGGGAGTCTGGGGAAAACCAGGCTACGATGTTAAGCAGGACTACGATGCTTATTCCTGACACTAGATGTCAGTAAGGGAATGCTGATCACTCCTTGTGTTTCTGGAGAGGTGATGTGTTGCCTCACTAACCAAAGGCAGTTACAATCCCTACCTCTCCTGCCCTAGGTTTTGCAGCCTTGCCAATCTCACCAGTTGAGTTGCAAAAACGGCAATTAAATATTTACAAGAAAATATCTTTTTTTTTCTTGCCTTAAAAAAAAAAAATTGCTTGTAGCCTGCTCAAATCTGTGTTTTTCAGGCTATTCGTACTCTCTGAGACAGCTGTATTCAGCCTTTGCACATTTACATCTGCCACAGCTGAATCTGTATATAGAGGAAGATGCTTTCCAGACAGTATTCCACTTAGTATTTAAAGAGTCACCCCCACACCACTACGTTTAGGGTAAGAGTGGATGTGTTAAGTGCAGTTAGTCACAGTCTCACCTCATAGTTTACTTGCTCCTGCTTGCCCGAGGAATTTTGCCACTTGGCACTCACACGGCCAGTGCTCAGACCTTTCTTTTACTGCCTCATCCATATGGGAGAGGTGGCAAAGCCAATTTAGGGATGCAGGACCACGAACCATGAAGGAATGGGAGGGACAGGTCTGTGGTGCCCCAGGGCCCCTTCGGTGGCTCACCCAGGTTGGACGCTCGCGTGACATTTCCCGGCTCTGATCGCCCAACGGGGTGATGTGAAGTGAAGAGTTTAAGCTGCATTTCTTCTGTTACGGCACCCTGTGAAGCAGAAACACCTCCCCTTTGGCACTGTGGGATGTCAGGTGGCAGCTGCCTGCCCTGGGGTTTCAGCACTGGGTCATGTTGTGTCTGGCTGGCTTAAGGTTAGAGATGTTCACGTGGGAATCTCCAGCCGGTTCCTGTAGCTTGCTCATGTGATCAGATCCATAGGGCTACGCTCTGCAGGTAGGAAATGTGACTTCTTTCCCATCGAACAGGCAGTTTTCTAAGAGATGAGGAACTGCTGGGCTCAGCAGGATCTATCTGTAAGCCTGCCCCTCAGGGCCTTCCTTAGGAACGGGTGGTGAGCAGGGTCACAGCGAGGTTTTGGTTTGATCATTGGCAAGAGCTGGGCTTGTTCTTGCTGAGATGTGCTCAATCCAGAGCACAAGGAATGGGAATGCAAACCTAGACTATTTTATGGAAACTGTTTTCTTTTGAAAGATGTGGAGAAATCAATTCAGAACAGGGCTAAAGTAGGTTTCATCCCTAAAGCTTAAAAAAAATCAACAAAATTGAATAAAATTAACAAAAATACATGGCCTTCAAGGAAAACCAAAACAAAAAGAAAAAACTGACCCATGAGTCTTTAAAGGTTTGGTAAGGAGAGATAATTGACAGGCTCATGAACTCTAGAAGTGTTCAAAAGCTGTGTAGATGTGGCACTTGGGGACACGGTTCAGTGGTGGGCTTGGTAGTGCTGGGGGAATGGTTGGACTTGATCTTAGAGGGCTTTTCTGACTGAAATGATTCTATGATCCTGAAAGCTCTCCCCTTCTCTTTATGCTCATGCTGCAGCACAGTTGATGAATGCAAATACAGCTGTGGGTTCTGTTCAGCTCAGGTTAAATTTACAGAACATGTGGTTAATGTCTGTGGGATTGAGTTGTGCTCCTGTGAAGGATGGGGAGACTGGTGGGAAGCTTCAGGCAGGTGAGAAAATAACTGAACATTCCTCTCAGGTGATATTAGTGTAGGTACCATACATAAATTTTGCAGTAAGCCAGTACCTGAGATTGTAAGTTTGATTTTTGGGGTGAGGGTAAGGAAGGCACCTTTAAAAGGACTTGAACTGATAAGATCCATCAGGGTAAAAGTTGAGCCTGATTGGCCTCGTTGCATCAGCGTGCTTGGGGGATCACCGGTCTGGCTTTAGGTCTTGATGTAGCAGCTCTTGGGATGTTTGTTAGCAAGTCCTGAACCTGCCATTTACCAGATTCCACTGGTAAAAGTGGACATTTAAGGATGAGGATTTAGATTAGAGGCTGGAAATGAGGCTGGTTTAAAAGGATGAGAGACATGGGTTGGTGGAGCTCTTCGAACAGGGCAAGAGGAGAGAGAGGAATGACTTTTTGGTTGTAACAAGAAGATGCATTGTGCCAGGACCCAGGGTTACTATAGCCAGATAAATGGGGTGATTTATATGGGCAAATGCAGAAGAAATAAAAAAGACATGTTGTGGCAATTGAGACCTCAGTAGAAGTCAGGGCCTCTGATGTTTATTGTGGGGATCGAACCAAGAGATCCAAAGGGTCCCTTCTATCTTTCAAATCCAGAAATGAATTAAGAAGGGGGGAGAATAAAGCATATTGATTACATGACAGGAATGTTCTGACAGTGAGATCTATCAGGCAGTGGAATAGAGGCTTGAAACCCATCTCTTGGGACTTCTGAAACTCGGCTGTGCAAAATGAATGTCTCCAAGGGAGCAATTCTTCATAGGCAGAGGTTGGACTCAATGACCTTAACAAGTCTCTTTTTTCCTCTCCCTTTTATTAACTTATTTTTAAAAAAAAATCTCTGTCTTCCCTGCTTAAGCACATGTTAATATTGTGCTCCACAGTCTGCTTGCGAGTGGTGGATAACTGAGGATGTGTGGTTTGGCACCAGGACTCCTTGGGCAGTTCTTCAATTGACCCACAGCTGCCCTTGGAACCTCCTGCAGGTTTTAGCCTCATCACATGTCCAGCAGTTGTTATTAAACAGTGACCCAGAATAAAGCCCTTGTGCTGAGCAGCCCAGGATCCTGGATTAAGCCAGAGTATCCCTCAAAGCCAGGGTTGGGGGCAGTTGGTCCCTAACCCGTTACCAACATGCAGAGATTTGGCTGCCATTGTGTCTGATCTCAAAAGAGGAGCTATAAAGGGCTGAGTGCTTTCATCTCAGACATGGGATTGCAGGTTTTATCTTGATAGGGAATATAAAGCATAAAGAAGATTCATTCTGGGGTTTGAACACTAACCAATTAAGCAGGGAGAAGAACTGTGCCCTGGAAGAGGTAGAATATCCTTTCTGGACGTGCTAAAAGTGTGTTGAAATCTTTAGTTGGTATTTTTTCCTGCTGCTGTGGCAGGAGACAATGACACCAATAATACCAAGGGATATTTGTGTTTCATGGTCAGAAGAAATAGAATTGAAAGTCCAAGACTTCCTCCTAACTGAGAAGAGATATTAAGTACTCTGGGAGCAGAGGAATAGGAGTACCTTGGAGACCCCCAAGGAAGGAATAGGAAAAGGACATAATTTCTAAGAGTGGTGTCTCCATCAGCTGGACAGATGTAGGGTGTGGAGATGAGATTCTTCCCTCCTTCCACCTGAGAGAGAGAAAGCAATTCTAAGTTTGATTCTGGGCTGTGTAGATTAAAAAGGGTTTGCTCGCATTTTGCTTTCACTGATCTCTTCATAGCCCTTTGTAACCATGCTCTTCAACTTCTATTTTATGAATTAATACCTTTGTTTGCCTGGTTGAGTTAAACATTATTTCAGCCACTGGCAGGACACAGGGTGCCATATTTCTACAGACATTGGGACTAGGGCACTGGAGCAAATCAGAAATGCCCAATTTCTACATTTTGGGGGTATCCAAAGAGTTGGCAGGCTGCTCTTCTTCTGAACTCTAAGGGCTGTGCAGGAAACACCTTCTGGTGACCTACATGAGCCAGGCAAGTTCTTTGACAGTGGCAAAATAGTGAGGAAAACAGTCATGTACTGGGATTCTGTGAGTAATTTTCAGCATTCATCCAGAAGTAAGAGTTCCACATAGGAAAATTCTGCCGTGTTCTTTCCAGGACCACAAAAGAAAACCGAAATCTTCCTGTAGTAAATTGGTTCTGTTGCAGCCTGTTGCAAAGGCGAGTTCTTTGTAGCACGCGGTCCTCTTGGATGGTATTTATTTGTCGAAACACAGATATCCAGAGATGCTTAAAATGTCCTTGGAATGGCAATCCCGCCTCAAGAAAGGGACAAGGATTTTGTGGGAGCCACAGAACATCTGAGGTGGGTCTAGACATAATTTCTGGGCAATAAAAGCAAAATATAGACACGATGCCATCATTCCTTTAAGCTTCTCTGTCTATTCCTCATCCTGTCTAGATGTAGGTCTTCCAGGCAGGGATTGTGTTTGGCTGTGTTTGAATGGATGCTGATCAAGAGAATTGCCACTGGATAGAGGGAAGAAAAGGGATTAAGAAAATTGGAAAATTTGTGACGATGTGTTTAACCTTTTTTTTTTTTTCTCATTCTAAATCCAGAGAAGAAAAATACAGTAGAATTGTGAACTCTCTGAAGTTCAGAGAACATGAAATGCTAGATTTTAATATTTAAAAAAACACCTGAAACATTAAAAAGTTATAAACTCTTCAGAAATACCCCATATGAAATAATCATTTTTAGCAAAATGTGCTTAATATTTTAACAGAAGAAATAGAGCATTTTCATATTTTTACAATTTCAAACCCCATTTTTCAGAATTGCTTAGGAGACAAGACACTCATTGACAGTGACACTTTCCCAGCAAACAAGGTACCTTTTGAACAAACTGGAACTTAAAAAAGCAAATAGAAAAAAACCTTTTTTCATAAATTCCCATTGATTGCACATTCCCGATGCTTGAGGAACACTCTTGGATGCTACAGTATAGACTGTTACACTGTACATAGACCTTTTCAGTTCATTACAACTGTTTGGTTAGCTCAGGACTACTGAAAATTCTCCAAAAGTCAGAGTTTTGAGAGTAACAGTTTTAATGCCTGTCATGGTTTGAGGCATGAAGGATTCTTTTTTAAAATTATTAAAATCAAACATTTCAACTTAATCTGGACTTCAGTGAGACTTCCTAATACTATTATTTTTTTAGCAATTTTTGGTCTGGATTTAGAATAAGAAAAAACATAATTTCTGTTCACAGAATCACAGAATCATTTAGGTTGGAAAAGACCTCCAAGGTCATTAAGTCCAACCTGTGACTGATCCCCACCTTGTCACCCAGCCCAGAGCACTGAGGGCCACGTCCAGTCATTCCTTGGACACCTCCAGGGATGGGGACTCCACCACCTCCCTGGGCAGCCTCTTCCCATTTTGACAACCCTTTCCATGAAGAAATTCTTCCAGGTATTCACACCAGTTGTCGCATCTCCTTGGTAAAAGACTTGTGCCTTATGCCTGGTCTGTAAACCATGGTCTGTCTTCCCCAGAAGAAATGTCCATGCTTGTATTTAATCCCTTATGTCATCTCCTCCTGGACAGAGAAATTTGATCCCCAAGACCATCCCGATGATCAGCATGCAGAGGAGGTTACGTGCTTGCTCGCACAAAGGAGTAGCGTGAAGAACAACTCATCCTCAAAAAGGATGCACATAAAGAGTTTGGGTGCACATCAGGAGTCAAAGAATCATGGAATGGTTTGATTTGGAAGGGACCTTAGAGTTCACCTAGTTCCAACTCCCCTGCTGTGGGCAGGGACACCTTCTACAGTGACATAAGCCAGTAGTAAAATACACTCCGTACCAGTGGCGTGTTGGCTGCTTTGGGCTATTTCTTTGCTCTCCTGTCTTTGCAGCTTCTTTGGCCACTCTCTGTGGCCTGACACCTTCTTCTGCCGACTGCAGAGAAGACAGAGCCACCTTCATTGAATGTGATGTCCAAGTCACAGTGGGTCCCCACCAGCAGAGAGGATCTGTATCCTACCTCTATGTCTGTGAGGACAGCCCCCCTCAGTGGCACCACAGGGACACCACCTCACCCCAGAGGCGTTTTGCTGGACTCTTTGCCAGGTTAGTGCTGTATCTATCCAAGAGCTGGGTGAGTCCATCCATGAATAACATCCCCCAGATGTTATTCCACCTTTTGCAGAATTGGCCCCTGTCAAATGATGGACTGAAGGATCAAATTCCAAGGGAGTGGCCTGAAGTTGTGTCAGGGGAGGTTTGGGGTGGATATTACAAAAAGGCTCTTCCCCCAAAGGGTGTTTGGACACTGGAACAGGCTTCCCAGGGACATGGTCACAGCACCAAGGCTGCCAGAGCTCAAGCAGCATTTGGAAAATACTCTCAGGTACATGATGTGAGTCTTGGGGATGGTCCTGTGAAGGGTTGGACTCGGTGATCCTTGTGGGTCCCTTGTGGATCCCTTCCGACTCAGCATATTCTGTGAAATTCCTAATTCTTAGGTTGATGCCAATAGAGCAATTTAGCCTTGAGACCACTAGAGAGCTCTCCTGGGTTGTGAAATTAATTCCTTGTGCCTATCAAAGCATCTCTATCTATCCCCCTCCTTCCCTCCCGTCTTTTTAAAGTGTTTGAGAGACATCAGAAAATCCATCTCGTAAACAGCCTGCTTTGTTCCTTCTTAGGTTTTAATATTTATCTTCTGATCCAAAGCAACATCTGGTGAATGCCAATGGGGAAAAAGATTAGGCATTATGAAAAGCAGAAGCTTTTTTTTTCCCTATTTTTTCCCCCCTTCTTTTTCTC
>VZRE01009468.1:49122-188113 GCA_013396775.1 Cephalopterus ornatus
CCCCCCCCCCCATCCTGCCTCTCTCCAAGTAGTTTCCCAAGTA
This sequence comes from Cephalopterus ornatus, assembly GCA_013396775.1. Taxonomy (NCBI): domain Eukaryota; kingdom Metazoa; phylum Chordata; class Aves; order Passeriformes; family Cotingidae; genus Cephalopterus; species Cephalopterus ornatus. The sequence continues at coordinate 49,166 of VZRE01009468.1, forward strand.
AAGAGTCACAGAGTGAATTCAGCAGGCTGTGTAATATTTACTCAGCAAGGGTGCTGAGGCACTTACTTGTGGCTCAGGCTTTGCAAATTCAAGGCCAGGTTGACCAGGAGTAAAACTTGGAGTTGTTGTCTTTGATGGAGCAGTGGGGATTTATACCTGCAGAGCATTTACTTCCAGGAGTAAGAGGAATGTCTGAGTTAGGGAATAAACAGATGAACCATAGAATGGTTTGAATTGGAATGGACCTTAAAACTCATCAAGTTCCAACTCCCTGACACGTGCAGGGACACATTCCACTAGACCAGGTTGTTCCAAACCCTTTCCAACCTGGCCTTGAACACTTCCAGGGACGGGACATCCACAGCTTCTCTGGGTAACCTGTGCCAGTGTCTCATCATCCTCACAGTAAAGAATTTCTTCCTAATACCTAACCTAAATCTCCTCTCCTTCAAATAAAGGCCATACCCCTCTGTCCTATCATTCCATCTCTGTGAAAAGTCCCTCTCCAACCTTCTTGTAAGCCCTCTTTAGGCACTGGAATCAGATGACCAAAACTTTCCAAAAGTTGTATAAGTACATAGAGAATTAGAACAGCGCTGCAATGCACTGCCCATGATTTACTGGACATGGTAAACTCACTCCTGGCTGCTGCATCTTGCCACAGTCCAGGTATTTCAGTGGAATTGCAGAGATCTGGTCCCCATTCCTACCTGATCCTCACATCAAAGCTGGTGTTGTGAGTCACCAGAGGGAGTTCTGGATACCCTGCATTCCTCAGGAAAAAAAACAACTGGCATTTATTTTTCAAAGACACAAATGTCACAATTTTTTTAACTTGTTTAAAAATACCAAAAGTAGAAGTTTAAAAAATGAAATTAATTAAAAAAAATAAAAGGTTTTCACAGTTACAGCACCTGCCTGTCAGTCTGTCATTTCTTCCCCATCATCTTTTGACTTAGGTTTCATAAGGTCTGGACTTCAGAAAATTCTTGTCAGTTTGGAGAAAATCATTGTTAGGCAGAAAAGAAATTATTTTCCTGTTGAGTGGAAGGCAGAATGATGCATTGATAATCATAATAATAATCATCCTATGATCGCTTTTCTTCTTCCCTCTTTTCTTGTTTTGGGCTGCCACTGTGGAGAAAGTCATGAAGTCCATTTGCTGACTCTTTGCTTACTGTTTTCCCTGTGCTTTTAAGTTTAATTTATTATTCCTTCGGGAAATCTTATCAGGGAAAATCAAATCAACCAACTTTTTCTTACCTACTATTTTCCCATCTTTTTAAATCTTCTTCAACCTCTTTCTTACTGTCATTAACTTTTCCTTACTGTGCTCATGCTTGTCTTTTAGTTAGAAATTCAAACTTGGGCTCATGAGTAGTTTTCCACAGTTCTGATATTTTTTAATGGTGAATTTATTTCTAAAGTGGTTCTTGCTAAAGGGAAGCAGGGGCAAAGATTTGTTTGTTTTCAATGGAGTTCCCTGATTTGAGGAATTTGGGAAGATATAGAGAGGTTTAAATCATCGAAACTGACCTATTTTAACACTTCTGAAAACTTGGGGTTTTTCCACATTTCAGTTCAGAAAAATGTTTCATTTCAAAATATTAATGAAATTTGTAGCACAGTGTTAGAAAATTAAAGCGTTCCAACCAGAAAAGAACTATTTGGGGAATGCCTGAAGTAATACATGTTGATTGCTGTAATTAATAATAATAAGACTAACAATAATAAAAATATATATGAATTTAAGTTCTGTGCAAATGCTCAAGAGTTAAGACATTTGTCCTAGGATGGGGACAAAACTACTGAATTAATTCATGGTTTAAGTGCACATTGAATCTCTCCTGTTCATTCTTATGAATTTTATAGAATCACAGAATGGTTTGGGTTTGAGGGGGCCTTAAATCTCATTTTGTTCCAACCCCCTGCCATGGGCGGGGACACCTTCCGCTATCCCAAGTTGCTCCAAGCCCTGTCCAACCTGGCCTTGGACTCTTCCAAGGATGGGGCAGCCACAGCTTCTCTGGGTAACTTTTTACAATGGTTTAAATAAATCTTTTCCTTCTCCAGTCTGCACCACAGCCCATCCTTTATGAACACATAGTGGCAAGAGCATATACTTTAGAAGAGTTGCAAGGTTTTCCATTAACAACACCTGCATCAATATACATTCCTGAATTCCCTTTAATAATTAATTCCTTTTATTCCTTTTCCTCTAATTACTGCAATTTGTTGACAGTTTTCCAGCATCAGTGTTTCAGGATGTGGTTACATGAGGACAGGAGGGAACTTCTGTTTGATTACAAGCAAAGTCTGTTTATTTAAAAAAAAAAAAAAAAGAAAGAAAAAAGTGTGAAAACTACTAAAAGGTCCTTGTATTGCTTTTAAAGTCTGCTAAATTGGGCCCATGCCCTGCATCCAGCCAACCACCACCCCCTTGTGCCTTTAAAATTACCTCTTGGTAATTTGAAAGATGCAGTTTTTCCTTGGAGCATTAAAAAGAAGTACTCTGCAGTTTTGAAAAACAACCCAGTCCAATGAATTACTGTACAGGACAAGAGCAATTCTCCAAGTGTTGCTATCAAAGGCAAGTGCAGTTCCCTATGGCTGGATTTTGATCATTGATACAGCAGACGGAAAAGTTCATATAGACATAAAAAATAAAAATTAACTCTTGAAGAGGTTCAGCATCTTGCAGAGGCTTCTTTTTAGTAGTATTTTAGTAGTTTCTGATGTGGCTGCTTTATATAACACTTCAAAAAAGGTCAACAAAAGCATGGCCAGGGCAGGGCTTTGTCTGTAGAGTGAGCTGCTGCATCCAGCATGGAAGCTGGAAAACTTCAGGATCATCAAGCCAAACCTCCCAGCAAAGCTCTGAGTCCTGGCTTTCCAGCTGGGTCAGTTTTGGTAGAACTTTGGTCAAGGGAGGTGGTTCTCCCCCCCTCTACCCCACTCTCATGAGGCCCCACCTGGAACACTGTGTCCAGCTCTGGGATCCCCAGCACAGGAAGGACATGGAGCTGTTGGAGCGAGTCCACTTGAGGCCACCAAGATGATCAGAGGGATGGAACAGCTCTGCTATGAGGAAAGGCTGAGATAGTTGGCACTGTTCAGCCTGGAGAAGAGAAAGCTCTGGGGAGACCTTAGAACGCCTTTCAGTATCTAAGGGGGCTCCTAGAGAGCTAGAGAGGGAGTCTGGACAAGAGCCTGGAGTGACAGGACAAGGGAAAATGTCTTCACACCGACAGAAGGTCGATTTTTGTCAGATATTAGAAAGTCTTCCCTGTGAGGGTGCTGAGGCCCTGGCACAGGTTGCCCAGAGAAGCTGTGGCTGCCCCATCCCTGGAAGTATCCAAGACCTGGCTGGACCAACCTGGTCCAGGGGAAGGTGTCCCTGTCCACGGCAGAGACTTGGAATGAGATGATCTTCAAGGTCCTTCCAACCCAAAGCATTCCATAATTCTACCTTTGACACTTTAGCAAATCCTATTATAAGGGGATCTGAAGACCTCTGAAAGTCCTGGTCCTACCTCTCTGACCCTCTCTTTTGTTGAGTAAATCACATTTTCCTTTCTTGAGAGAACTCTGTCCTTTCTTAGCTATTCTGAAAAGTGATGTAATTTCTGAGTCATGCTGGTGTTGCTATCACTCATTACCTTTCTGCCCTTCTTCCTACAAGTTGCAAGTAAGTTCTGGTGGTGGGTTGAGGAGAGGAGGGAGAAGGAGCAATGGCCAAGGAAGGAATGAAAAGTGACGTTGGATTATCCTGTCCTGAGCCAAGGCCTGTAGAAGTAAATTAGGAAATTTTCTCCTTCTTCTGAATCACAGAATCATTAAGGTCGGAAAAGACCTCTAAGATCATAAAGTCCAGTTGTTAACCCAGTACCACCATGCTCACTAAATCGTATGTTGAATCCTATAGCTCCCCGTAATGAAACACTACCAAAACCAGCAACTTTCAGCAGCAAAATCAAGGAAAAAAAATGTTTTTTTCCCCCACCATCTTTTCTATTACTTCTTCCCCCTTTGCAAGGGGAGGCTTTGGAGCAAATGTCTGCTGGTGTAACTGGCACATATATCGAATCTGCTTAGTCTGGGCTGTTAAGTAAGTTTAATTAATTTACTAAGTTAATGTTCCAGTGTTAGCAACAAAGCATCGCTGCAATCAGCTGGGTAGCAGGAATTGGAACCCCTAAATGAGCTCATTTTTTCACAGTTGGAATTAGGGACCAGTTAGCCAGTTGTGTGGTTTTTCCAATTTCTCCACTTGCCCTGGGGGAGTTGCAAGTTATTCATTCCCCATTGCTAAGTGTGAGTAAGATGGGGAGGGGGGAGACAGGAGCAAACCCTGCTCCACGTAGGAGTCCATCTTTGATCCTAACACTGCTGATTCCCTCGCTGTTGTCTGCACTTATCTTCCTGCCTTGGTCCTAGAACGGCATTTGCTCCTGTTTTTAATAGTTTGGGGAAGCAGAAAAGCATCACTGAGAGATATTTACTGCATGTATTTTCATCCTGAGTGTGTGCAGATAAAGGGGGGAAAAAAAACAAATAAACAATAAAAGAATGGAAACAAAATTACAGAAATTTGCAAAGTTTGACAAATGGTGGCCAGGAGTTGCCACAAGCTAATGGCTTGCAATGATTAATAAGAGTAAAAATAATTGCATTTCATTAAGATTGATGACACCCCATTTAACCTCCCTTCTCGTTTCAGCCCTAAAGTGGAAAGAGATGAAGTTCTCATCTATAATAGCTCCTGTAACATTACCATGGAAACTGAGGCAGAGATGGAGTGTGAGGGAGCTAATCAGCCAATTACTGCCAAGATTACTGAGATATGGAAAAACTGGGGCCAGAACACTCAGGTATAATCAAATCTTTTTTACAGACTGATTCAAACAGCTTAAAATTAAATTTGTAATATTGTGTACATTTAAAGGGGGGCAAGAAAAAAAACAATTTAGGCTGAGCAGCAGCAATATATAATATTAAATGCTATCCAACTTTGAATAGCAGTTCTAATGCAGCGCAGCTGAATTAATGGTTAACTATGGTTAATCATGTATTTTACCAGACATAAATGAGCTTTACCTTATTTTCTGAGCAATGTATATATTTTTTAACACTCTCCTTTTTTTATATGAATTCAATTCTGCTTTAAAAGTGTTATTTTCTGCTGAGCAGAAATCTTAGCCATGAGGTACAGAGTTTCAGCTCTCTGGCATAGACTTAGCATTCGGCATTTGTGCAGCTCTGGTTATATTTGGGTTTTGCTTCCTTTCAGTAGCTGGAGGAAAATGGGACAGTCTTCCCAGTGCTATCCGTGGGTGTAGCAAGAAAAAAAGAGCTGATAACAAAAAGCTGTCACTCCAAACTACCAACATTGTAAGGCTCTATACTGAAAAACGTTCATTGCAAACCTAAAATGTACTTTTAGAGTCCTCATTGTTTCATAGAGTTTTTGGGGACGTTGAGCTGAATACTGGGTTTTGCCGCCTGTAAGAAGAAATTCAGAGGGGCTGGATGTTTGGTGAACACCAAGTGTCCCATTGTCACCATCCTTCCCTAAATGAGCAGCTCCTGAGGAGTGGTTTAGACCCACCATGTGCAGGGCAGCATGAGGGGGAATAGTTACACACCTGATTTATGATAAAAAACAAATGCTGGTTTTTATCTATTAAATCAAATTATCACACAGTCTTTTGAGTACAGTTAAAACTTAGGAAACCGAAGTTCAGCATCAATGTTAAAGCTACCATGGGAATTTTTAACTCTATCTGCAATATTCCCTGTATTTAAGGAATTTAAATTTAGTCTGCCACCCCAAAAGTATCTGCAGTGTTGTGGCAGAGTAATTTTGGTGCTTTTCTAGCAAGAGATTATTTTATATCTGACCTATTCTATATGTAGGAGTCCCTGAATACTTCCCCCGTAAACCTACCTTACAGGAATGTTACTATTGCAGCTGAGTACCCTAAAATATAATTGCTTTCCTTCATTTTGTTAAGCCTGTCCTTGGTCTGTGAAGGAATGTCACATGTGGCCAGTTACCTATTAGTGTTTGTTTGCTCATCAGCCTTGTTAATTATTGTGTCAGAAACACGCCCAGCTAAGGAGAAAACCAACGCCAGAAAAATTGCTGGTTGGTTATTGCAGGAGGCCCGCAAAGGGAACAGACGCTTCGTCATATGAATCCTTATATTCATATTTTCCTTCCCAAATGGGAGAAGAGCATCTCTACCAGCCCCAAAGCCTGATTTGGAGCATTACCTGCTGCTGGCTGTGATCTGAGCAGCTCAGCTGCATCACAGGTCTTGTAGATGATCACAGGTTGTCTTTTGACTCAGGAAGGAGCAAGAATACGAAGAAGCAGTGAGATTTGTCCCTGCTGTGTTTTTTCTTCTCAGAGTAGGGAAAATCAAGGAAGTCCTAAGTGTCCTAATTAATTCAGAGCAGGATGAAAACAGCAGCACTTCAGATTTGGGATTTGCTGCTGCTTAATGAACCCAGCGGGCACTTCGAATCATTTTATCCCTCTTCCCAAAACTGGCTTGGGTGAGCAGAGGTGGATGGGTGGGGAGTTCAGATAAATGGTTTCAATTTTGGTCCCTTTCTAGCTGACAGCATCCCGTTAAGATTTACGACCTGGTGCAGCATGTGCCTGCTTCACTGTGGAGGTTTAAATCATGTCATGGGAACTGGCCTTACCTTTCCAGTGGAAAAAATGGTCCCCAGGTTCAGCACTAAGCAGTGAAATGCATTAATAGCACCACGTGCCTTAGGATAATGGTGCTATTAGCAGGCAGCACAACTCTGTGTACAAGTAATGGGGCTGCATCTCTTTATAATAACATCTGGCACTCCTATTGCACGCTCATGCAAGGATCTCAAAGCAGTCCATAAAAAATGGGCATGATCCATGGCTGTTCCCAGCACAGCTGCACTGCTCAGTGGTTTGTTTTCTGCTGCTTCTTCTGCCAGCTGAGGGATGACCAGGCAGGCGGAGAACACAGCCCAGGTGGGCTTTGTGGGCGGGTTTGGGCAGCAATGGTTGGATGGGGCCACTTGGTGTGTTCAGCTTGGAGAAGAGGAGACTGAGGGGAGACCTCACTGCGGTTACAACTTCCTCATGAAGGGAAGAGGAGGGGCAGGCACTGAGCTCTGCTCTGTGGGGACCAGTGACAGGATCCCAGGGAATGGCCTGAAGCTGTGTTAGGGGAGCTTTAGGTTGGATATTAGAAAAAGAGTGGTTGGGCACTGAACAGGCTCCCCAGGGCAGTGGGCACAGCACCAAGGCTGCCAGAGCTCAAGGAGGGTTTGGATGATACTCTCAGGCACAGGGTGTGACTGTTGGGGATGGTCCTGTGTTGGACTCAATGACCCTTGTGGGTGCCTTCCAGTTCAGCACATTCTGTGATTGTGAGATGATGGAGCAGGATTAGCTCCAGGACAGCATTGTAAGCAAAAAGAGGTGATGTAGAAAGGACGACAGAGGTTTATACTGTCAAGAGTGTGGAATGAACGGGCACTGGCAAGAAGAGAGAACAGCCTTGGCTCAGAGCAGAAATAAATAAATAAATGTATGTAAAAGATTGGTTCTGGGAACTTGAGTCTAAGGGATACAAGTGGTCATGACACCAAGACTGACAGATTTCAAGCAGTGTTTGGACAATGCTCTCAGGCATGTGGTGGGATTGTTAGAGCTGTTTAGAGCGGGGCCAGGAGTTGGACTCGATGATTCTTGTGGGTCCCTTCCTACTCAGGATATTCTATGATTTTATGATACAAGTTTTAGGGTAAAGTAATTTTTCCATCAGTTTTATTAAATGCCTAATAGGACCTGTTCATATATCTCAAAATAGTAAGGAAGAGATTATTGGGATTAATGGATTTGGAAGGTTGAAAATGAGGCAAATGTAGACTGTGAATGTGACAAGGTTTGACACCAGTCTCCTGGGTGGGACAATGCTGGGCAGAAGCTCCAGAGGTGCTGGGAAGGAGCGTGGTGAGTGTATGAAAGAGGGTGGGTAAGATGGTGACCTCTTCCAGGTCTGTGTTTCTGCCATGCTTTCAGCAGCCCTGGTACCAGTAGCTCATGTTCAGCATTAAAGATGTTTGAACTTCTTTTATTGTCTTTGATAGACAGAAGTTTCAAGTACTAGAGGGTTGTTGTACCTGGATACAAACTCTTCATAAGTGCATTTTGCCCATTTCCTTAATTCCCTTTTCCACCAATAAATGCATATAAATTTCTATTTTAATGAAAATTAAGAGCTTAACACCAGACACCTTAATTTTTGGATGATCTGCATGAGATCTGCCTAATTCTGCAGGGAAGAGAGATCTTTCACCTCTGGTTTCAGCATAACTTTGCTTGGAAATTGGGTTTGTAGTTATCATCAAAAATCAGAAGGTTATTTTTTCAAAATCCTGGTTGTCCTCTTCATGTTGCTCCCTTGAGTCAGGCACTTGAATTTGCTGTATAGGTCAAATCCCTTCAAAACCTTTTGGGCAGAATCCTGAGGAAAACAGCTTCATTTTCTGGCAGGTGCCACAAAATCTGGTCTCTGAGCTGTTGCTTGCATGAATCAAAGAATCATTGAAGTTGGAAAAGACCTCCAAGAACATCAGGTCCATTGCTCCAAGAACATCAGGTCCATTGAGCTGGGCTCAGCTCAGAATCTAGAGGGGTCCCAAAATTTCAGGGAATTTCAAGTTGCTGTCTGGAGATCTATGAGTTTCATGGCAGACTTACTGAAATTTGAGTTCAACTTGGACTTTTCTTGGGCTCTGGTCTGTGTCCCACTATGCCCCAGAGAATAGCTATTACGATTTTCTTTAGAAACTGATTTAAGATCTTGTCTCACTTTGTGTTTGAAGTATTTTTGTCCTGTATGACTTAATTAGGTCACTTGAAGTAAGCAGCAGGCCTCTGCCCCACTGTTGCATTCAGCATCATTAGTGTTTGTAACTTGCTCTGTTATTATCTGAGAAAAGTTGCACAATTGTTGTTTCTATTGGTATATAATGCAATTTAGCCTTCTGAAAAGAGAGGGGAGGGGGGAAAAATCCAGCACTGATTGTATATCCCACGGGACTTAATTAACTCACAGCTTCACGATACACTGGATAATGGGAAGATGTGAATTAAATAATAAAAGGGAAAAGAGTAGTTCTAATGCTCACTCAGTACCTGTCCACTTCCACCTTGGCTGCATAATGAGATGTCAGTACCCTGACACTGATGAGACATGCAAAACACACCCACAACACATGTAAAGGATGCTCATGGGAAGGTCTGACCAGGCTCGGGTGGCTCTGAACCCATTATGCTTAGTGAGCCTTCAGATTATTATTCCGGATCACTGGACCAGACCTAATCATCATGCAAGGAATGCTGTCTGAGCCGTGTTTCCCTGCCCAGACTCCCCCTCCTCCTCTGGCCCAGATGGGTGATATAATGTTCAGTGGAGGGCAGATGCCACGGATATTAAGTCGGTCGTAGGGGAGCTGAACTGGTATCCTGGTGAATTCTCTACAACCCAGCCCTCGAGGGGTCCCTATTAAGGAATAGAAGGCTAATAAAAAATAACTTGCTAGATAAAAATGCCATCCTGGATTATGGCTCTGCCTGGGTGTGCTGTGCTGCCTTGAGTTTGTTTTTAAACAGGGCGTTAAGGGAAGGTCTTGAGATTCAAGGAGCAGCTCAGAGTATTGAGGATCTGTGAATTCGTAGCTTGGTGATTGACAGTGGGATAACTGATTTGTTCACTCCTCATAAAAGAAAAAAAAATGAAAAAACCCACAAAGGTTGTGTCTGAGATATGTACAGTCACCTAAGAGATCCTTGTTGTTCAGCTTCCACTTAATGTAACCAGGACTCGCTTGGATCTTAGAATCACTCCTTTCCTTCTCTTCTTTTTGCCCTTTTTTCCCCCTGCTTACTATCTGTCTGGATACCACAATATTTGAAGGTGAGGAAGTAGATGACATAACTTGAACCATTGGAGATGTTTGGTACTTTAAAAAGGTGGCAAATCCTAGGCAGCTTTTGGAGAGCATGAAAGGCTCTCTGGAAGCCCAGAGCACTCTTGGCATAAAGGGCTGTTGCTTTATTGTTCACAGCAGGACTGATGTCAAACCACAGAATGGTTTGTGGTGGAAGGGACCTTAAAGATCATCTCAATACAAAGTCCTGGCATTGGCAGGGTCACCTTCCACTATCCCAGGTTGATTAGGGCCCCCTCCAGCCTGGCCTTGAACACCTCCAGGAACGGGACATGGATGAAACATGCTGCCTGTGAGGATGGGCTCGTCCTGGTCTGAGTGAGAGCCTGCGAATGAGTCCTGGCACTCCGGGCTGGTAGAAATCAGATTTGTGCTCCCTCCCTCATGGTGGAAGGGAAGAAGCAGTTCCATGTGTCCTGCATCCTCATGTTTTGGACATGGATGTTAGAGGGTACTTCTAGTGTGACCTTTTCTTTTCACCTTACTTGTCTTGGAGCAGAAAAACTTACAGGGGAAGGGGCAGAACAGGTTCCAGCTTGATATGGAGTTTGCTTGGAGGGAGTTAATGAAACAGCTGCCCTCTTCTCCACTTGAGGGAGAATTATAATACAACATCATTTTTATTCCCGTGTATCCCTTTAGAGAGTGCAAAACATCAGTAGCCTTTATCTGACCATAAAAATCACCTCTTGCTGAGGCTTGGGACTACTTTTGTTTGACTTATTAGCGAGTATCCTGATAGAACCTGACTTAATGGTGTCTTGGGCTGTGAGTAGGGCTCCTGAATTCTTTGGCCAAAAATAGCCAGGTCATGCAGGATGGGACTCATCAAGAGTAGGACTAGATTAAACTCTTCTCTAATGTTTTGTGTGTATTTTTATAAATGTGCACTTTTAACAGCCCAGCATCTTCCAATTCCCTGTTTTCCTAACCCGGTATCTTGGTCACAGTGTTATTTTCAGAAGGAGGTGGGGAAGGCAATGAAACCCACCAAGCTTCACAGAAAGGAAGTGGAGCAGTCCATTAAAAAAAACTAATGAAAATAAACCCACTGAGCCAGTGTTGGGGTGCAGATGCTGTCGGAGCAGAGAGGTACCAACGCAAGGTTGTTAAGATGTAGAGAACCAAGATGGCCTCCCCAGTAACCACAGGCAATGTGAAGAGATAAATGGTTGACCCAAGCCCGTGTCAGCTTAGGATTGATGCCACTATCAGCCCTAGTGCCTTTGCAATGATTTTTTAAAAAATCTCTGATAGAGTGTGTTATCTAGTTACTGGCACGAGGGCAATGGCCTGGAGGCAGCAAGGAGGAGGGGGGAGGAAGAAGGAGAGGAGGAGAGAGAGAGAAAGAAAAAAAGGTCATTCTAGGAGGACAATCTCTGTTGGACTAAATGAGAAAATAAGGGCCTTTTTTTGTAAAGGGGGAGGTAAATAAATAAATAATTGAAAAAAGTGGCTGCTAGGTGTGTGAGGAAAGGATAGGCAAAATTGCTTCTCTTCCTTTCTCTGTTTTTTTTTTGTCTTTCTTCCTTCCTTCTTTTCTTTTCTTTTTCTTTTCTTTTTCTTTTTTTTTCTTTTTTTCTTTTAATGAGGTCAGCCTTGGGCTGCAATGGGAAATTTAAGAGATGTGCTTGTGGTGTGGTTTTATTTTCCTTCAACTTTTTGCTTCCTCAGTTGAGGTTTAACTCTTTCCTCTCCTGCTCTCAGACCAAAAATGAAGGACTGAATGGTAACTTTATTTTTTTCCCATTGTAAACAGCCTCTTGTTGTTTTAATTTTCAGTCCCACCTTCTTTCTGGTGTCTCTCAGGAGATTGCTTCCAAACTGTAAGTGACTTTTCAGGGAGATTGCTTCCAAACTGTAAGTGACTTTTCAGGGAGCCCTTTTCTCTCCACCATTCATTCTAATGCTCTTAGAGGTGCATTGGAAGCTACCCCCAGGATGGGATGTCCTTCTGCCCTGGATGGGATGCCATTATCCTCAGGATGGGATGCCAATCTCCTGTAACCCACAGCACCCCAAAGTCTTTCCACTCACATTTAAACACCCTTGTGTGAGATCAGAGTTGATTGCACGGAGCAGTTTAATGAGAACCGTCTTCCTTCTCCCCTCTCCATTTATCCCTGCTCCCAGCCCTTCAGAGAAATGCAGATTCAGAGTGAAAAGTGTCATTTTGAAGGTGCTCCTCCAGGGAACAGAAAGCAAATCTTTCCCATCCCGCACAAAGGGAAGGCTTGAATTATGGTCAGGAGGGTGTGGGGAAGCCTTTCCGAGGGACTGCAGGCACAGATTCTCTCCATTTGCTCCCAGGCTCTTGCACAGAGTCTTGCTGCCACTTTTCTGTTTAATTATGACAGAGACTCTAATTGACTCCTTTGGTGTTGAGGCAGTTTTGGCGGGGGAGGGATTGTCTGTGTTTGAAACCATGGCTCTGGTTCTCTGTCTGTGGGACTTGGTCTCAAAGAATCATGGAATGGTTTGGATTGGAAGGGACCTTAAAGATCATCCAGATCCTTCCACTAGGCCAGGTTACTCAAAGCCCCATCCAACCTGGCCTTGTCTCAGTTTGGGGGAGGCACTGGGAGCATTTGATGCCTGGGACCGTGGTGGGGTGTCCAGCCTTGGGTTCTGAGTGAAGTCAAAGGGAAGCCTTAAGCCTTCTCCATCTGCCCATCTTGAGTTCAACTGGAAAAGGGCTGAACAACTTGGAGACACACATAGCCCAGACTTGTGGTGCATTGGAGCATGGCTTAACATATCTGATGGTCTTGTCCTTCGTATGGTGTGATGTGGGGTACAGATGTGACCTTTCAGACACTTGTATCACTAACACGGGACTCTGCATCACCATCTGACTTGTTTCCTCTGCCCAGTCCCAAACAGAGCAACACTGTGAGCTTGATGCTCCCCACAGGAGTTTTCTGTGTAGCAGAGTCATTGTCTTACCTCCAAACACTTCCCAAATATTTCTGGGGCCCAGCAAAGACTGGGCATGAGTTTGCCCTTTATTGAAGGTTGGGGGACTTTAGTAGTGCAGTGTGGGCCAGAGTGGGAACACTGGAGGGGCCTTTGATGTGGTTGGACCATGGATGGAGATGATGTCTCCCTGCTTTTTAATCTCCCAGGATGCTGAGCCTACACATGTGTTGGTATGTGTCAGGTGACATGGTGACTCCATGTTCCTTCAAGTCACTCCTAGTTACCAGTGGTTTATCCACAGACTTTTACGGAGAAGGAAAACTTGCTGCATGTACACAGAGCCAACAAATCCTCAGGGACATTGACTCTTTTGGATAAGCACTGGCGGGATAGGGGCCAGGACCTCAGGTGGGCTGGTTATTGTTATCCAGGGGTTGCAGAGCAGCAAGATCTCCTATTTCTGTTTCTACCATGTTTCTGTGAGGTTGGAGGCTATGCCTGAACCCCGTGTGATGCCTCTGTTGTTTACGGCATTTGGTGTGAGGTGGGTGCTGGGTTACACACCTCCCATAAGGAAGTAGCTCTAAAGTTGTGAGTTTGGCACCTGGCCTGTCCTCTAACCATGAGGGCAGTGTCAGGTGTGCCATCCGATCCACAAGAAGTGAGAAGAAGCCTTGGATAAAGTGTGTGGGAGGAGGACACAGTTATGATTTGCTTCTTTGGAAAAAAGTGGATAAATCCTGAGGACAACAAAAGCCTGAAAAGTTTGGTCTTGTAGTAAACCACTGGTAGTGGTGGAAAGATAATTGTCATGTGTTGTGATCTCTTCTGTGCACAGAATCTGGAGTAAGGAGTAGAGTAAGGACAAATAGTATCTGTTGTGTTGGGTTTTTTAAAGTTTGATATTTTTTTCTCATTTTGTTACTGTTGTTCACAAAGTTTAGCTTAGACTAAAAATGTGAACTGGGTGTACAGTTAAAGGACAAACAAAATGCTTTACTATTTAAGTCTATAGAGTGTTTATCGATAAATTTTTTAAAAAATATTGCTGCTGCAGGAGGGAAATCCAGTCTTCAAGCACTGGGCAACAAAGAATCTACTCGAGGCTTCCTTTTGTCTTTAAGGAAAGGGTTAATTTTATGTGATTGCCACTAAAAGCAAGCTGTTTTCATGATGAGCCTGTAATAGCCGGGTGATAGACTGACTTAACAACTGCCTGCTAAATGCCGGGCACCTTCCCCTGATTGGCAGCTCCCTAAGTGGAAGCCCCTCGTGTCCAATCTGTCCTCCTGAATAGCTGCAGAGCAAAGGACTTCATTAAGGGATCGTAAGACTACCTCGTAAAAACCAGCAAATAATTACCCCAGCGATGGGAAGGGGTGGAGGGGACTGAGGGCTCTGTGGTCCCTGTGAAGAAAAGCAGACGTGCCAGGGCAGGGAAGCGTCAGGTGAAGTGGGTGCAATAAACACTTCCCTGGGAACGCTGTGTCTTCTCAGTAAAGAGTCAGTTTAGCCCCGTCCACGGCTTTAACAAAATATTCCCGGTTAACTCCATGGGTGGTGGAGGGCTGGGAGCTGTTAGCTCATATTCAGTTAAATTTCAAATGTCAGAGCTCGTTAGTGGTGATTTTAGCCAAAGACACTTTGTGAGAGGCTGGGTAAATTTGAACTTCCTCAAATAAAATTGAGGAAAGGGATTGCTGTTTTTCTTGTTGATTTATTTTCCTGCTTTCACACATCTTCTTAGGGTCTGGGATTCTGATCAAGGGTCAGGCTCAGCTTCACCTGCTTAGGCATTATGGTTCTCCCTCTTTCACACACATTGCTTCTCTTTCATTCTGTAATTCACATTTATTTGCTGTTTTTCCTCCTGCCTTAACCTGTGTTTGGTGAGTGGAAGGTGCAGTTTTTGCTTTCAGTGTCGAAGAAAGCTTTTCCCTGAGCTCACCAGCAAACCCATGAGGGCAGGCACAACAAGGCAGCATGGACCTTTCTATGATAGGTTTAGATTAGATATTAGCAAGAAATTCTTCCCTGTGAGGGTGGTGAGGCCCTGAGGTTACCCAGAAAAGCTGTGGCTGCCCCATTCCTGGAAGTGGTCAAGGCCAGCTTGGACAGGGCTTGGAGCAACCTGGGATAGTGGAAGGTGTCCCAGACCATGGAAGCGAGTTGGAATGAGATGGTCTTTAAGGTCCCTTTCAACCTAACCCATTCTGTGATTCCCTGAAGTGAATTGGTTCGGAAGAAGTTTGGCAGTCGGTGTTGCTCTGCAGCGACTTTTTGGGAGTCCTACTGGGGTGAGTCAGGGAATGGAGCCAGTGGAGGTAAAAATGTGGCTTTAAAGTTGTGATTGCCCAGGGAATGTTGCAGAAATTGGGATTTTTCCATGCAGAAAGGACTGCAGATGCTGGTCACTGGCATGACCACAAGCCAGTGTTCATTTCAGGTCTGGAAGAGGCAGTTTCTGGATTGCCAGGTACCTGAGGGAATCGAAGGCAGGTACAGTGGAGTAGTAATTTTGGGGAAGTTTCTCCAAGTGATCCTAGCTAGCAGTGGATAGGGCTCTTTTTTGGACCAAGGCACATTCTCCTTCTGGACACGCATCCTCATTTGGGTGTGTGCACTAGTACAGTGCCCATCTCTTCCCAAAATTAAATCTGCCTTTGGAATAAGCTACTATGCACACATCTGCATCCTTTAGCACTTGAATGCATTCAGATACTGGGCTAAGGATGTGCTATCAGGCGTTTTTGGGTAAAGGGGCCCTGGATTTTACCTCCTGCTAATTGATTTAAGGATAAACAAATGAGTGTGGGGGAAGGCAGTAGTGAAAGCCATGGAGTGCACATTATTGCAGGGGATCTGCATTCCCAGTGAAGATGAGCTGTCACAGCCCTTTGAGACAGAGGGGTGGCTTTACAGCTCAACCAGCAGCAGTTGGTGCTTTCAGCTCAAAGGCTCCTCAGTTCAGAGTGCAGTCTGTTGGTCAAGCAGTTGTCTCTCACATTAACTCTCATCTTATTGTCTGGTTTGAATGAAGTTTGAGCTAAAACCTCTTGAAATGACAAGAGTGGCTAGTGTCCCGTAGTGTGTGATGCTCTCTCCAGCAGAGGCATGCTCGTTCAGTACAAAGTGCACTAAACTGACCTTGGCTGCCTTCTGACTTGTGTTGAGGTGCTGTCTGCACCCCAGCTGAGATCGTGTGCTGCTGTGAGCTCAAACTACTGAAAAAAAATAAAATTAACTAGATGGAAGCCCTGTTCCACTGAGAATCAGATCTATTTTTAGCTATATAAAACAAATGTATTAAAGTGTACACATCTGCTGCAGATATGTTCTCATGTGGAAGGCGTCTTGTGGCAGGAATGTTCTCCCTTGTTTGTGCGGCTCCTTGCACAGTGGGGTCTGAGGCTTCATCTGGATTTATCACAATTAAACTGACACCCCTGACTGCAGGGAAATGGGTATTCCCAGTCTTCTAAATGCCACTTAATGCTCAGATTCCCGTTAGGAATTGCCAAATTCAGCTTGGAGTGACAGCGCAAAGGTAGCTTTCGCTAAGGCGTGACATCTTCCTAACCCTCCTAACCCAGTGTTACCCTATTGCTTATGTGACCTTTTCTGTGCCAGTCCCATCTTCACCTTTTTACCTTTGCGGCAGATAAGTGTTTTTGATGATGACAATAAAGATACCACAAAGCACTTTTATTCTTGGTTGCCCCATCTGGGCTGTGCCTTTGATCCGAACGGCCGGCGTTGCAGTCAGATTGCACTATCAGATGGAGCTGGCTCTATTTCCTGCATTATTCTTCCTGGCTGTACCACATTATGCAATTATGTTTGCATTTAAACCTGAGCACTTACCTGTAATGATGCTGTAGTTCAGTCCATGGTACATTATGGCAGCAGATAATGCACACAGATAGGCTAAGGCAGCATGTTGTTGATGTGCTAAAACTAAACAGGACATTGGGTTTGAAAGCGGGCTCTGAAAGCTCGCAGATTGGGCTGAGCTGTTTGAAAAGCTCACATTACTGAAATAACAGCTGTGCAGGGGGAAATTCTCTACCTGAGGGGCAGGTTCAGGGTTCTCTCCTCTGCAGAAATCTGACACCAGCACTGCTGGTCACTGCTATACACTTCTGCAGGAGCAGGATGGTCTCAGTAGCTGCTGGGAGTCCCAAATCCTGCATCCCTGTAGTACAACAAAAGTGAGAGGAAATGATCCTTTCAGTACCTAAAGGGGTCTTACAAAAAGGCTGGAGAGGGACTTTTCACTAGGGCATGGAGTGACAGGACGAGGGGGAATGGCTTCCAATTGAAATAGAGTACGTTCAGATTAGATATTAGGAAGAAATTCTTCCCTGTGAGGGAGGTGAGGCCCTGGCACAGGTTGCCCAGGGAGGTTGTGGACTCCCCATCCCTGGAAGTGTTCAAGGCCAGGTGAGACAGGGCTTGGAGCGACCTGAGATGATGGAAGGTGTCCCTGTCCCTGGCAGGGGGATTGGAATGAGATGATCCTAAAGGTCGCTTCCAACCCAAATCATTCCCATTCTTATGATGCACCTTAGGGAACTGACTGTGCCTCTCTTCTGCCCAAGCCCTTTATACCCGTGTTACACCTGCTGTTATCCCTGTGATGCAGATGCAGCCTTGGGGGACAGATTCTGACTGGGGAGGTGCACCACCCTGCTGTTAAGGACACCCTCTCCTACACTGTTTCCCTGAAGTTATCTGGGTTGTTTTCAGTAGCTGGATGGCAGACCCTGGCTCCAAGTGCTGAGGGTGATGGTTACAGCTAAAGTGTGCCAAGGCAGTCAGAATCATAGAATCACAGAGTCATTAAGGTTGAAAAAGATAATTTCTAACCTTCTATCTCCTTCAGGACTTCCCTTCAGACAGATGAAGTGAAGACTTTAGTAACTTCCCTGTCCCTACTCAGGACACTGCACTGGAGTAGGGGTGCATATTTTGGAGAGTGGTAACTTTGACCACTGCTGGTCTGTATCACATCCCACCCTGGGCTGTTGGTTGTGCCCAGCAACTGTCCCTTCAATGGCCCTGCTGCTTTGGCTGTGGAGATGTGGATGCACTAAGCCAGTAAAAATGTTTATCCTTGGACTGTGTGGTTTTGCTGTCTTTCTGCTTTATTTTATGCACAGGACGTACCAAGTTGTAGTCTACACACAGTGTTTTCCCTCTGCAAAGCACTTCCCAGTCTTTGCCTGGTAAATCACTGCAACCCCCCTCCAAGCCAGATTTGCAGTGGAGATGGTTTGTTTATCAGTTCACTTGTATTCCCCACATTCCCATAGGAGCTGTCTTAAAGGGCCTGGATCCCACACCAGTGCCCTGACCTTCTCAGCTGATTTTGGACTCTTACAAAGGGTTCTAAACCACCAAAAGTTCCACCTCAACATGAGGAAGAACTTTTTTACATTGAGGGTGGCAGAGCACTGAAACAGGCTGCTGAGGGTGATCGTGGAGCCTCCCTCTCTGGAGACATTCCAAACCCAACTGGATGTGTTCCAGTGTCACCTGTTCCAGGTGACCCTGCCTTGACAGGAGGATTGACCTAGATGATCTCCAGAGGTCCCTTCCTACACAAACACTCTGTGATTCTGTTTATCTTCCTGCCTGATCCAGAAAACCCGTCATCAGCTTTCACTGACGCTATTGGGGTAGACCAGCTTCATTCTTCCCACTCCATTTACTGTAGTGCCCATTCAGAAATCCTTCTTGCTGGCATGTAATCACATAATTTGATTTCTTTTCCTGCAGGTGGTTGGAAAATTGTTAAGCTAATCTCTGCATTTGCAATGTTTGCTCTCAGATTAGTCAGTGTAACTCAAGATCATTCAATTGTGAGACAATATTTGCACAGTGAGCACTGCAAAGGCTGACACAGTCGCCAGGCTTGGTGATCCTGCTTGTGTAAACAACTTGATGTTGCAATTTTCTCATTACCATTAAATTGCTGTTTTTAATTTGCCTCAGAAACCTCCATCCTTTGAGAAATCACTGGTTTAGGGAGATGTCTAAATTACGTGCGCTCTTCAACTGTGCTCTGGAAAGGGAGAATCGGTTGTGTTGGATCTAAACTGGGAGGTTGCACTGAATTCCCCAATGTATTTACGCGGACAGGATTTTCAGGCAAGTTGGGCTTAAAACTCTGCACTGGGATAGTTTCCACTGAAAAAATCCATCTCTGAATATCAGCCCATAAATGAACATTGGGAAGATTCTTGTGAATTAACCATGAGTTACCGTGCAGAAAAACTGCATTTTGTGAAGCAGGGCTCCTCGTGTTCTCCAAGACATTTCCTTTGCTCCCAGGGTGTTTTCCTTAATATTTGAAGTTGGGATTTCTGATTTTAGGATTGACCTGCCAGTGCAACCCTCAAAAGACCCTGAGAGACCCAAGAGCTCATCTGAGTGTGGTACTCACGGTACTCATCTGAGTGTGGTAAATAGACAAGGACCTTCCCGGGGTCTCATGGTTTGTTTAATTATGAAGTGGATTAATAGTGTTTAGATCCCTCCAATGGTTGGTATTTTACCTTGAATTTGGGGAAGCTTTGTTGCCTTTGTGTAGGAAGATGACTTGAGCTATACATGGGATCTACACTCCCCGACAAGAGCAGTGTCTCCTCAGCGCCCTCCCTATGAAAGTGCCATCAGATCAAACTAATCCTCCATGTCCTTAATTAAATACTTCTGGTGCAAAGAACTTTACCTTCTGTGCCTGCAAATTGCAGTTGATTACTCCCCTGCTGGAAAGGCATTTTTTTAAGGGTTTTTTTTGGTGCTTGTTTTTTTGAGAGGTTTTTTGCTGGTTTTGTGTTTGGGTTTTTTTCTTTATTTTTCTTACAGGAATTAAGCTGTTTCTCATGCCATTGTCCAGTTGCAAATTGGCCTGAGACTGACTTGTGCCATGGGCTCTGACCTCCAAAACTGCCCACTCATTTTTTTTCTGAACTAATCAGCTCGATGAACTATTTACAGTTGGCTTTTGGGTCTTCTCACTGCTTCTGTGGCTGCCCCTGTCTGAGTAATTAATGACACTGCGGCTTGTTTATGGTCTTGAGTTACTAATGCTGTTGGCTGCAAATGCATTTTTACCTCTGGGACGTGCCAGTTTCCCGGTTCTAGTCCCACCTTACCAGCCCAGGTCAATTTTTTGTGTGTAAACAGATTTATCCTGTAATAGTTGGGCAGAGACTGGGGTCATTCATCAGTCCCAAGGAGAACATTCCCGGCCAGACTCTGCCCTTCTTGTGCCTGTGCAACTCAGCAGCTCAGCAGAAGCTGGAAAGATTCCTGCAGGACAGCTAAAATTAAAATGATAAGAAGAAAAAAAGAGAAAGAATTACTTTTTCAAGTCAGGGTACTGCCAGTCTCAATTAAAAATAGAGATATTGGAGAGTGCACCTCATGTCCAGCCAGGGTGGTTTTGTTTGTTTCTTTCTTTCTTTGTTTTAATGTGTGTAAGGTTAATCCCTTAGTGATTTGTGATTCGAGCACAACCATTCCCACCATTTTTTTGAAATATTTATTTCAGAAACTAGAAGAAGATGGTCCCACTATCTATTTACCATTGTTGCCCAGTTTGATTACCAGTGTATGTTCAGCAGGGTTACCCGTAGGTAGTCTCTGCTATTACATGAATTTAAGGGACATCTTCCATTCATGTCTTTAGATCATTAGTAAAATTCCTCACTGTTTTGTTAAGTCATTTTGTACCAACATCTAAAACCCACAATCCTATTAACCCAGTGCTAAACTGGCATCAGAAAGTAAGGACCTCAGTGGTCAGACCGTTATTTTCAGGACCATCATCACATGGAATTGAATTGGGTGAGGAATTCCTCAAGGTCTAAAGCTGATGAAATCCTGGGAGCTAAGAGGCTGTCCTGTCTGCGAGAGAAGATCACGAGAAATCAGGAAAGTTGAACCAAGATCCCTGTTTTGCCACATTCTTCTTTCAGAGGAATTTCCAGATGGTACCAAAACCGTGGGGGAGGTTTAGGTTGGATATTAGGAAAAGGTTCTTTTCCCAGAGCGTGGACAGGCACGAAACAGGCTCCCCAGGGCAGTGGTCACATCCCCAGGGCTTCCAGAGCTCAAGGAGAGTTTGGACAATGCTCTCAGGGACAGGGTGGGATTATTGGGGTGTCTGTGCAGGGCCGGGAGTCGGACTGATGATCCTTGTAGCTCCTTTCCAACTCAGGATATTCTATTAAATAGAAATTATGAAGGTGAATGTGATGCTTTCTCTAAGAGGATGGAAGTAGATTTTCCATTGCAAACCTCTCCAGAGGTTCTCCTTTCCCTTTCTACTCCCTCGCATCCAGCTTGGAATCACCTCAATCAATGGCAATTGGAATTGGAAATGGAATACTGTAGTGATGTGCAGGTGGATGAATGTCCTCTAAGGGGTTGCTGAACACATTGTAACATCCACTAGACTGCTTTGGCACTCTGATTTCCAAAGAAACTCAGTACAGGCTACTTAAATATTTGAAGGCAGCTTCTCTGGGATCGCTGCATGAGCAAGAGAAACCCTGCAAAAAAATGTTAGCTCCATCTGGCTCGTTTGTTTTTCTGTAGTGGAAATTGGCCTTTTTGGAATGGGAGGGAAATTTCCTGGGTAAAGAAGGGTTCACAGTGCGCCGGTTTGCAGCTTTTTCCTGTGTGCTCCTGTAATGAATGTGGTACCCTCTGTCCTGAGACTGTGTGGAGGAGACTTGGGAACATCTGCATTCGTTATTAGCCTTAAAAATCACAGACCTCCACAAATAACCCAGCACTGCTAGGTCCACCACTAACCCACGTCCCCAAGTGCCACATCTCCATGTTTTTTGAACACTTCAAGGAATAACGATTCCACCACTTCACAGGGCAGCCTGTTCCTTGACCAGCTTCGGTCTGTCTATTCATTGATTTCATAGCACAGCCAGTTAAATCCTATTTTTTTCCATGTGGGACTCTAAATCCATATATTTGTTTACAAAATAAGTTTTTGCACTGTGCTGTTGGTAGAGAGAGTATTTTTTCTTGCTGCTTATACTTTTTGCACGATGTAAGGTATTTTCTGTTCTCTTTGGGATCGCCCCATTCCATCTGTCCCATGAAGCTGCATATATGTCTTTATTCTCTCTGTTAGCAAAATTCCTATTCAGTGCTGGGAACGAAAAGATTGTTGCAAAATTCCTCTTTTGGTTTTGGTTTATGCAGAAAAAAACTCACATTTTTTACACTGAGTGGTGAAGTTCAGGCAGAAGACTGTTCTTACAGCAGCAGGATGACAGAGTATCCTATGATTCTTGGCTCAGGGATGCTGATTATACAGAGGAAGACCTACACATGCCAATTGAAATGCTATAATTTTTTGGTTGTGGTGAGCATTTTTCAGGTAATTTGGCAAAGGTTAGAGGTGTGACAGGCAGAAAAGACAGATGATGATGCCAAGAGACAGGCTTAGCTTCTTTGAGCACTGGGCAGTGTTTTCCTTGTTAACTCCACTGACTGTAGCAAATAACATGCATTTGCATCCCTTTCAAGTGTGTGTAGGAGGGAGGAGCCTGCACCAATTTGTCTGGTTTAATTATAGATGTTCTACCCACCTTCCTAATTGCTCCTTCATTAAGAAGTAGCTTGTTTCTTTTTTCCCTAGGAGCGAAAAATAATCAACTTTTGTTTGTTTCTGTAAATATTTTTTTTCCTGCCCTTGAGGAGATAATTATTTCTATTGTTGCATGAAGATGGTGGCCAATACAGGAGGAATAATTAGAGCAGATGGCTGAAAATACTTCCCTTGTAAAAGACATCCAGTGTAATAAAATACCTCCCCTCCTCTTTTGTCTCCTCCAAATATACGTTTTTCTTTCCTTCAGGTGGATGGGAGTTGGGTGAGGGGGCGTAAATCTTTTCCTGATGTATTAAACTGAGGAGCTGTCAAGAGTTCACAGCCTGGAAAGTGAGCTCCCCGTATCCATCACTGAAATTAAAGTGTTTTCAAATGTGGTGTGGAGTCCTGGGTCTGCGGCGTGGGGAAATATCCGCTGCACTCCATCACTTGAAATGTTAACCTTGTCTCTCCGTGGTGACTGAGGACAGGAACACTTGCTCTCGGTACTTGCTGGTTAAATGGCAATCTGTCAGCACCAAGGAAAGGCTGCCCTCGTGGGTGTCAATCTCGGCTCTGCCGGCGCCGCTCCAAACCTTTTGCTCGTTCCGGGCCGTGCTCACCGGGAGGGATGAACATCCCTCCAGCTGGCGATCGCAGGAGCCGCTCTGTGCTCCGTGTCCTGTAGGATGTGCCTGGGGGAAAGGATAAATCTGGCTGCCAGGGGTGGAGTTGGTGGGAAACCACTGCTGGTTTCAGGTTTCTCTCCAGGTAACCCTCACCTGGAAGCCACAACCCGGAATCATGGAATCACAGACAGGACTGAGTTGGAAATAACCTCAAAGTGCATCTTGTTCCAACTCCCCTGCCATGGGCAGGAACACCTTCCACTAGACCAGGTTGCTCCAAGCCCCATACAACCTGGCCTTGGACACTTATAGGGATGGGGCAGCCACAGCTTCTTGGGGCCTCACAGTAAAGAATTTCTTCCTAATTTCCAGGGAATAAGGGAAAATATTGAGCACAGCCGGAAGCAGAGTCTGTGTTTAACTGCATCACTTTTTATTGGTTTTATTTTAAAATGTCTTTGTTTTCTGGTGACAGGACAGAGGGTCTTGTCTTGGTGTCTGTAACAGTTGTTGCAGTCCTTTTTCAGGACCGTACTGGAAACAAACCCCACTTAACTAAACAAATTGTTAAGTTACCACAAAGTATGATCAAATTACCTATATGTTGTCTAAAGAGGATTTTCTCAGCCCTTTTAAGCCCGAGCCTTGCATTTTGGTATCCTTCCCACTTGTGAATTGTTTGCCAGGCTGTGTGGGAACGCAAGTATACCACTGTTATTTATTCATTTGTCGCAGTGGCTGCTGCTGTTTCTGAGCCCTGGTACTCACAGGCACAAGCTGAGAAAGTGATACTGAGAGATCGTGTCCCCAAAGGCTGACATAAAGGCAACCCCAGTGTGGCTGACAACAGCAGCAGCTAAAAAAACATAAAATGGAGAGAAATCTGCCTGAAAATGAAAAAGAAAGGTGCAGCAGGGAGGAAGGATATACTGTGCTGAATTGCAAGGAGGTTGTGCATCATTTATTCCATGCCATGAGAATGTTATTTTACCTTTACGTAACACATTCAGTGTTTTGGAGATCTAACTGGGAAGGAATTGATACACCTCAAAATTAACTGGTGTTATACGCAAGCTGTGGGGCTGCCACACAAGGTGTGGCCTTGATATGGGTTGTGCATATAATCATAGAATATTCTGAGTTGGAAGGGACCCGTCAACATTATTAAATCCAACTCCTAGCCCTTCACAGGACAACCCCAACAATCCCACCATGTGCCTCAGAGTGTCATCCAAATGTTTCTTGAGCTCTGCCAGTCTTGTGGCTGTGACCACTTCCCTGAGGAGCCTGTTCCAGTGTCCAACTACTCTCTGGGTGAAGAACCTTTTCCTAGGTAAATACAATTTGGTGTGTGCATGACACACTCCAAATAGATGTCAGAGCTGGAAAGGTATTGCAGGACTCTGCTTATTGAATTTTCAGGTCAGATCCCCTCCCTGGTCCTTCTGCTCTTTGGGGCCCCTGGAAGAACAAGTGGTTCCTTAGGGATTCCCGGTGCTGGTGATTTCCCACCCACCTGTGCTTCCTGCCCATATTTTGCAGTTTTGGTTCCCCACTGAGTTGGTGTCATCTGCTGTGCTGGATTCAAAATGTGCAATGTTGCCAGGGTGGGTTTACTGTGGATGTGTGATGTGAGGACACATCCTGCCAAAGTTTGGGTGACCATTTTAAGTGTTCAGTTCATGTTATACTTATTTACTTGGGAAAACCACCAAAAAGGTCTCTTGCCTCAATTTAGCTACTGATTTTCACCAACCTTGCAGGACTGCAGCATATTTGTGGTCTCACTCCTCCTGTTAAATCCAGTTGAAATAGCCCATGTTCAAGTGTGGGCTCTGACAATGACATAGACGGCTGCAGAGGTGTTATGGTCTCATAAGCTCTGTTTCTTCCAAATCATCTTCCCAGCTCTGCTACACACTGAGGCCAGAGTGTGAAGCTGCCTCCCCACTGCAGCAGCTGCCCCCAGCCAGCTCCATCTCCACCACTCAGGGTTTGTTTTATGCCAGCTCCTTTTTTCTCCCATCCTGACTTTCAAGCTCCCTGCCATTTTTCCTGAAGCTGGGAAAAGCACAGGAGGAAAATGCCCAGTGGCTGACACGCAGCTTTGCTTGGCTCTGCAGGTTCCTCCTGGTTCATTCACCAAGCACGTGTGGGATGGGCACTCAGCCACGGCCCCGGCGCTTGCAGCTGCTGCTGCTCCTCAGTCTGACTGAGAACTATTTAAATTAAACACCAGAGGTCAAATGCTGGGTGCCAAAGAGGGGGGGGAAATGGAAAAAGAATGAGGTTTTTCTTCTATGAAAAAAACATTCTTATCCTGCTCAGCTGCAGGCAGAGGGAAAGGTGCTGAAGTCTCTTCAGGGTGAAGTGTTTTAGGTCATGGCCATACAGTCCTTTGAGAGATGAAATGGTTGTCTCAATTTTTTTTCTTTGGGGTCTCAGCTAAGCTTGTCCATCCCTGTGGCCCGAAGAGTGTGCTCAGGCTGCAGGGCAGCAAAGTCCCCCATGTCACCCTTAGCACACAGAGATGGTGGTATTTCGTGTCTGTAGGGTCAGTGTGGGCTACAACCAGTCCTATATTGATAACAGGTCAACTAGACAAGACAGGAGGGAAACCAGAAGGGCCAGAGGAGAGTGTGGATTTCCAGAGCTGTGACTCTGTCACCCACCCTGCTTGATGAGAGATATGCAATTAGTTTATGTGTTAGTTCGTGTTATTTCACCATGGGCTGCTTAAAGGGAACTGGCCATAACCACTACCACTGTTCAGCAAAGGAACTTAAAAATTCCATTGCAGTTGGAGATGGCACTGTGCTTTCTCCCAGAAAACAGAGAGTAATCACCTGGGATTCACAAGGTCCAGGAGAATGTACTGGTGAATGAGGGCAGGTGGCCATTTCACTAACCTTGCACTAGACCACTCCTTCTTCTCTCGAAGGTCTTAAGGAGATGTCTTTCATCCTAGGGAAGGGTGTAGGACTGCAGGAGAAGGGTCACCAAATAAAATTGTTTGATGTCTTTTCTCAATCCCCACAGAGCTGCCTTCCCTCTATCCCCGCTGTACATTCCTCCATGCCGTGGTGATTTAAAGTGCTTTCCTTGAACAAACCATCTTTTCCCTCGTGGGAAAGATTCTTTAGATTTAATCTCTCCGTGGTAATGCAAGGATGGTACAAGTGATTATAAACAGCTCTTGGTCTTGTGTTGTTAGTTGATGTTCATCTGTTAACCTTTATTTAAAAAGAAAAAGGAATAATACAAATCAGAAATCACATGAAGGATGCACAGGAAGATGGTGCATGTGGCAGTGAACTAAGCTAGGCATCTTCTCACTGGAAATGGACTGAGTGGAACAATAGAGATTTTTTTTACCTTAATCAACCCATTTTCTCTCTCTATGTAATCATTCTTTGGATAGTAAACTTTTTTTGAGCAATAAAATACGTCTTTGTTTACAATGATGGTGCTTCTTACTGGGGACAAATGTATCATCTTGATTACAGGGCACTTGATTCAGAATATTTGCACATTTTATGAGTTGCATTCTTAAGATGGTTAATAGTTCTTAGTTTCCTAGATGAGGAAAGTTAGTTTTCCAGCAGGGGTCCTGCATTCAGCTCTGGGGCTCCCAACATAAGAAGGATGTGGAGCTGCTGGAGCGAGTCCAGAGGAGGCCACAGAGACACTCCGAGGGCTGGAGCCCCTCTGCTCTGGAGACAGGCTGGGAGAGCTGGGGGTGTTCACCTGGAGAAGGGAAGGCTCCAGGGAGACCTGAGAGCCCCTTCCAGTGCCTAAAGGGGCTCCAGGAGAGTTGGAGAGGCACTTGGGACAAGGGTTAGAGGGACAGGACAAGGGGGAATGGCTTCCCACTGTCAGAGGGCAGGGTTGGATGGGATATTGGGAAGAATTTCTTCCCTATGAGGGTGGTGAGGCCCTGGCACAGGTTGCCCAGAGAAGCTGTGGCTGCCTCATCCCTGGAAGTGTCCAAGGCCAGGCTGGATGGGGCTTGGAGCAACCTGGGATAGTGGAAGGTGTCCCTGCCCAAGGCAGGGGGTTTGGAACAAGATGCTCTTTAAGGTCCCTTCCAACTCAAACCATTCTGTGATCCTACAGTTATGCTGTCATGGATGAGCTCTGAGGCTTTTATGCCAGAGGGTGTTGGTAAGACTGAATGGATCCAGGGTCTTCTAAGAGGTGACAGCAGAAATCCAGCAAGAGCTTAAGCACAGATATTGTATGCAGAGAAGCTTAAATGAAGAATCGGAGTGTTTTATATTTAGAAAGGGGAAACATCTTTAAACAAGTCACAATATGAAGAAGAGTTTATTCTTCTTAACTCTTGCAAGGCGTCTGTCAACAGCTTCCTAAGTTTTTGGTGCTAGCAAGAGCAGTCTGGTATATTCCTTACGGTCTTGCTTTCCCCTTAGGGTTAGCTGGAGGGTTCTATGTGACTTCAGAGGACTAGAGTGATGTCAGAGTGACTTTAAGACGTTCAACAAGCCTTCTCAACCAAATGTTCTGGTGAATCCCACCATGTACAGCTGCATCATGCTGGTGGCATTGGCGGTGTTTGTGCCAGACAGAAATTTATGGAATATGTAACACTGTGCTACAGCTGGCTTGATAAGCAGTGTATCTGAGAAATATGCACCTTTCCATGGACTGTATTCTCCTCCGTCCCCTGCTCTGGGATAAAGACAAGTTTAATTAGCTCCTTTTTCAGTGAATCTGTGCTATACCCTTGTATATTGTGTACAATCTAGTTCAAAGCACTGTCACTGAATAGTAATTCACAGCCTCTCTGGAAAGACAGTGGATAAAGATATCTATCCTTGCAGCTGGAATTTCATCCTAAATCTCTGAAATATATGTTTACAACTAATGAAAATGAAACTTGTCCTATCATACATAGCAACCTTGGAGAAATTGTACTCTCTGTAGCTGTTGTGCACAGATGTGAAGGCTTATCTGTACTTCTGTAATGATGAAGTGGTTCACTCCTCCTGACACCAGAGATTTAGCTCCCTAGATATTTTCACTGTGTGTGTTAATGTACTTCCAGGTTTCAGTCTAAACTGAACCAAGGAAATTCCCTTTGTAGGGGATGTGTCAGAGGGTAGAAAACAGCAGCATCCACCCAGGATGGACATCAACCAGTTGTATCATTTAGCCTGGGAACCATCACCCCTTCCCTGGTGATCCCTAGAATCACAGAACCTCAGAATGGTTTAAGTTTGAAGGTACCTTATGGACCATTTTGTTCCAACCCCCTGCCATGGGCAGGGATACACCTTCCTCTGGTCCAGGTTGCTGAGGGACAGTGCTATGGGAGATGTTGTATAAAACATCAGGAAAGCTGAAAGTGACAAAAGCACAGTAAAAAAGAATAACTATCATAATGCCACCAGTATTGATTCACCTAAACCTCTGCAGATCCAGAGCAAGAGCTTTAATGCACTTGATGGGCTCAATTTGAAAATGGAGTAATTTTGCTTTGGTGTTGAGGTTATTCATTCCATTTCTGTTTCACATTAGTACAACCCAGTGAGGACCACAAATATTTCCATGTCTGGTTTCCCCCTCCACCTCAAATGAGTTGAGGATATTCTTGCTAATTCACATATGAGACCAAATAATATGCTATGGATGTTTCTGTCCACACTTGTGCACACATGTCCATGCAGAAATACTCACGTATTCCTCAAGGAATTGGCCAAATGGGACACTGAGCAACCTGGTCTAGTGGAAGGTGTCCCTGCCTATGGCAGGGGGGTTGGAATGAGGTGACCTTTAAGGGTCTTTCCAACCCAAACCATTCTGTGATTCTATGAAACCTTCACTGCAAAGTGCATGCCTGAATTTTAGAGGTGAGGAGGAGCCATGATTTGAAACACACAGGCATCATTTTACCATTGCTCATTGTGACTCAGTCTCTTTGCTGTTTTTGAGTTGTTCCATGCTTTATTTGGAACTGATGCACAAGCCATCAAGAGAGGCAATAATAACACTGGATAAGCTGAGAAAGCTAAAAAGGTATTTGAAAGGAGCAATGTCTCTCTCAATGCAGGCAAGTGGCAGGAGAGCCTTTGGAAAAAAATCCTCTGAAGCAAAACACTGCCTGTCTAGCAGGATGTTTTAATTCCAAACTCTTCAGGCTATTTTTATGACATTGCCAGGAAATAACACTGCAGTTCTACGTTTTGGGAGGCAGAGAGAGACACACACCGGGCAAACCTGTGGTCGTTCTGCAGCCAGACCTGCAGCAAAGCCCCTCACTCCCCAGAGCAGAACGAGACAAGGGGCAACCCCTGAACTGTGACAGGCATTTCTGAAGGCCAAGAACTTCTCCAGCCCCAATCCCCTCTATTCCTTTGCCCTACACAGGGTTTCCCTCTGGAAGCCTTGCCCAGAGCACAGCAGAGAAGATGCCGAAGCCATGCTGGACAACGTGGCACTGGCGTCTCCTCCCCACTCCTCTGGGCAAGTCGGCTCCTTGAAGGGTGGAAGGGGGTGAGCTTTGAACTTCTCTGGGTCTTTTTCTTTCCAGCTTGCCCTCCAGTTCTGTGGCCAGTGGGACGAGGACTCCAGCTGGCCTGCTGGCCACCGGCCGCGAGATGGCGATAACGTCACGATAGAAGGAGGCCGGACGCTGCTTTTGGGGACCAGCACCAGCGTCCTCAACCTGCTGCATCTCAAAGGTCTGCGAAAGGGGGGTCCGGTGCTCTGCTTCATCCGGGGCTGGGAATTCTTAGTGCCCGTGATCTCCCCTTCCATTCCCCGCCTCCAACACCCATGGTCAGCCAGGCTGAGTTTCCTCTTGATACACACGGTGGGGACGGGGGAAGAATTTAATTATTCTATGTGCAAAAGGCATCGTCTGTGCTGGTTGAGGCGTAATGACAATATAAGTAGAAAGGCTTTCCCCCCCACCCCTGTTTTTTTCTCCCAGCTACCAAAATTGCTGCTGTCCTGAGCAATGTTCAGTGATAGTGGCACTGCTGATAACAATAATCAGCTCTGTTTAGCATCTTCGAGGCAGGTGTGTCACAAACACCTTTACAAAATTAATGATGTTAAAGATTTGCAGGTCACAACCAGCAAATGTAATTAATAATCCAAAATCCTAGAGCACAGCTGGTGGACAGTAAATAAGAGTTATGGGGGGAAACACTAGAGTTGGCAGGTTCACGTACCTGCTCATAGACGTAGAATAAGTGTGAGACAGGTATATCTCTGTGGGTCTCTGTCAAAGTAAGAATTAAAACTACTTGTAATTCCGTGCCAGAAATTTTCTCCTCTGGAAATTAGGCCCTGGTTGTGAAAACTACTGTGCACATGCTTGGTATTAAGGGCATGAGCTCTGCCACTGAAATTGCTTGCTCAAAGTTAAGCCTCTGCTGAAACAGCTCAAAAAATGAAAACAGGAGTTTTTATATGTTGAAGGACCTGGATCTTTGCTGGTCAAAATGATTTTATATTAAAATGATATTAAAGGTATTAGTCCTACATTGAGATGGTGGCAAAGAACATGGTAACTATATTTTAATCTGAATTTGAATGATCATTTTACAAAGTAAAAACTTTATAAGTTTTTCTCTATTCTGAAAACATTTCCATAAAAAATCAAAGTTGTTCATCTTAAGAAGTTTTCAAGAATTGCTACACCAGGCATCATTCCTGTTTAAAAACAAAATTAAAAATCAAGTGAGAGATTTTGAGATTAAAAAGGTAAAACAGTTTGGTACAATTTTCTTCTACAGTGAAAATCCTAAATCTGTGTAATTTAGATTCTTCTCAGCCTCGTTGTGACTGTAACATACAGTCATGGAGACAGGTCAGAACACCAGATTTCTGCAAATCTGGATGCAAATCTGGATGAGGATTTTGGGGCTCAGTCTCTGACTTTGCGAAGAATTGGGGCACAATATTGCAGCAGAAACCCTTTGAACTTTGGACCTACTCACAGGCACATTTAATCTATGAGTCAGCACTCATGAAGCTACCGGAGCTCTGATTGAATTTAATGAAGTCTGAAGCAGTATCTTTATGGCTTTGGCTCATCTGACATTCAAATAATTCCTCCCCTTTATCGTGTTTTCCAAGAAGCTTGGTTTATAATGCCAATTCAGTTAGGAAAGAGGCATTAAAATATTCAAGATATTATTATTTCTCCGTTGCTACGTGCCATACATAAGGATCAAACATTTTAGAAGCAGAAACCTGCACAGAGATTGTTTGTCTGAGCTTTGTGAAGTTGCCTGTTGTATCCACCCCCATGGCTGCTCTGGCTGTTTAGTCTTGGTTAGATTTGGAGTCAAGACCTGCTGAGATCTACTCTGAAATGAGGCTGGGATTTATCTTTCCTGGTCTTCCCCTTATTAAAGCTGTCCAGCTCAGGGGAGTTGTTTAGGCTCCTGTATTGATGGAAACACACACCACCAAAAACTTATTCATCTTGGGTATTTGTAGGTACCTGTTTATAGATGAATCACAGGTGATCCCCTCAGAGCGTAATTTACTGACTCTGTAAGCGTGTCAGATAATTGACCACTTTCCCCAGGTACAAGATGGGCATAACAGTAAACCCCTAATCTGTAGGTGGGTGTAGATATGTGCTTCGATAGAAATGTCCCATTCCTATTCTAGCTGGAGAGTTTTTCTAGGTCGAAGCTGGAGTATGGCATTAAATTGTAGCTCTGCTCCCTTTGGCTTTCATGACTCAGCATCAGGCTGTCTATGCACTTTCGAGCTGAAAATAAAAAGAGCTTTAATGCTACTAATTCCAGTGATGCTGTACTGCCCATTTTCTGGTGCTGTCTCTGGCAAACCCAACACATTTACAGACCCATTTCTTGAAATTCTCTTTTAAGACACCATGAGGATTTTGAATGCTGCCCGGGTTTGTACATCCTTATAATGACTTCAACACTGTAGAAAATGTTTAAGGAGTGTTATAACAAGGACATCCAGCTTCACTTGCAGCCTAAAAGTGACTCTTCCTTGACTGTATTAACATATAGCCCAAAACATAAAGTTGTTCTGGTAGATACCAGACTGTCTGGACAGAAAAACTGGAGGTCAAAGCAATGGAGAATTAGGATTAGGCATCTGGGTCTTGCTCGCTGCCATGAAGGCTCAGGAGTTTCTCCCTCCTCCTCAAAAAGCAGAGCATGAACATGTGAATATCAGCAGTGGAAAGTTTAATAGTCAGACTGTGAAACAGCTCAGACAAAACTGATCGGGAAAGATATACAAGATAGACAGGCTGGAGATAATTCTGTGTGTTCAGCAGATTGCAGTTATTTTTGTAATCCCAACATCACAAGTATGGAAATATTTATGATAACCCAGGACAGATGGAAATTTCCTTTGCACAGGGCTTACACTGGGGGAACTTCTTTGTGTTTGGTGCGTTGGTACCTCAGACGTGTGTTGTTGCTTTTGTCTGAAATTAGAGTGGTCTAGGGAGGTCTGGAGACAAAAAAAAAAAAAAAAAAAAAAANAAAAAAAAAAAAAGAAAATAATGCTGCCTGGTCTTTCAGGAGTGCCTTGGAGATGAATTTTAGGGTGTCATTGCCAGGATACTCTCATGGGGTTGAAGATCCCCAACTGGCCAGTTGCCTTTGCAATGGAAATCTTGAGATGGCCACTCTTGCAGGCGTAAGAGAGAAGATTGCTCTGGTCCTTGTACTGGAAAAGACTCAG
Organism: Cephalopterus ornatus; assembly: GCA_013396775.1. Lineage (NCBI taxonomy): Eukaryota > Metazoa > Chordata > Aves > Passeriformes > Cotingidae > Cephalopterus > Cephalopterus ornatus. The sequence continues at coordinate 82,064 of VZRE01009468.1, forward strand.
TTTCACTTAAAGAACCATTTTGGTTGGAAAAGACCTCCAAAATCTACAAGTCCAACCTTTGACTGAACACCACCTTGTCAACTAACCACAGCACTGAGTGACTACGTCTAGTCATTCCTTGAACACTTCCGAGGATGGTGACTTCACCACCTCCCTGGACAGCCCATTCCAGTGCTTGACAACCCCTTCAAGCATTGGAATGCTGAAGAAATACTTCCTGATGTCCAACTTGAAACTCCCCTGGCACAGCTTGAGGCCATTTCCTCTTGCTCTGTCACTTGTTGCCCCTGAGAAAAGGCCAAACTCCACCTTTCAACAACCTCCTCTCAGGTAGTTGTGGAGAGCGAGAAGGTCCCCCCTGAGCCTCCTTTTGTCCAGCATAAACAATCCCAGCTCCCTCAGCCATTCCTCATAGGACTGACTCTCCAGACCCTTCCCCAGCTCCACTGCCCTTCTCTGGACATGCTCCAGCGCCTCAATATCTTTCTTGAAGTGAGAAGCCCAGCACTGGATACAGGACTTGAGGAGAAGCCTCACCTGTGCCAAGTAGGGAGGGACAATCACTTCCCTTGTCACAGCTCTTCCATCCCCCATCATTTGTATCACTGCTGAATCTTAGGAGTCCTGCTGAAACCAGCGTGCCAGTTCTCTCTTCCATGGCTGAAGACTTCAGGCTGAGGTCTTCAGAAAGGTCTGACCCACCTCATCTGTGGTTTCTCTAAAATCTGTGCACTCAGTTTCCAACAGACCAGAGCTAATCTGAGCCTTGTTTTGTTGGTTTTTTTTTTCCAAACCATGAGATCTAAAGAAACAATAAAGAGAACTGAGAAGCCCCAAAGATACTTCTGACATCGTCAGTTATTGTCTGATTTTGAACCCACGTGACAAGAGCAATGCTTATCCATCAAGAAAGCCCCCAAGAAATCTGGAGATGAACTGTCTACAAGGACACAAAGTGATGGGCCAAGGGGGAACTGCTTCAAAGGGATGGAAGGCAGGGCTAGTTCAGATATTAGGGAGAAATTCTTTACTGTGAGGATGGTGAGGCCCTGGCACAGGTTGCCCAGAGAAGCTGTGGATACCCCATCCCTGTAAGTGTTCAAGGCCAGGTTGGACGGGGCTCTGAGCAACCTGGGATAGTGGAAGGTGAGTGCCTGTGGCAGGGGGTTGGAACAAGATGCTCTTTAAGGTCCATTCCAACACAAATATTTTTACAGCTCTATGAGTCCATGATTCTATGAGTATTTTTAATTTCTTGTAATCCATACTCTGATCAGACTGTGGCTAAAGTTGATCCTGTGAGTAGATCTACGGGGAAGGGAAACACAGATATTGATTTTGCTTGTCTTTTCCTCATCTTTGATGCTATTAAAAAGAGCATCAAATATTCCCTGATACGCCTGCTTCAATAGTTATCAAATAACTAGTGCTTCAGTCACTGCTGATAAAGGTTGGGTTTAAATTCACTGGAAGAAGGAAAAAGCTTTTCCCTCTGTTTTCCTGTTTGTGGCATCAACCAGTGCTTAAATCCACTTTAAAATCCCTTGCCAGTAGGTACAGTTGGAACCTGCTTGTGTCGCAGTGTTTTCTATGCCATTTTGATCAAGCCATTTAGGATGTTCATTGTGAGACTTCTTGTTTTTTTTTTTGCAGGCAGTTTCCAGTTCATATTTTCTTTTTTTAATCAGACAGAGACATTACAATTAAAATACCGTAAAAGCGATTCTGGCAGTATTGCAATAAGCATGTTTTTTAATTAAAGGAAGAACACGGGATGTACAAATAGTACCAGCTAATGGGAAATTTCATCCAATGTATTTTTTAATTGAGATTTAAAAGGAAGAAAAGTCAGCCCAATTTTTCTCTGTCACTGTGTGATATTTTCCTACGTTGTTACGGTGAGCCTGCAATAATTAGTCTCAGAGCTTTAAAATCCCAGCTGTTTTCATGGAAAAACAGTGGAAGGCATCAGTTCTTTATTTGTTAGTACATTTTGCTGCAGGAATTCAGTGTTATCCAGCAGAGTGCATCTCACAGAAGTGGACATTCCTGGAGGAAGAGTTTTAAAGCCCTGAATCTCTAGCACTTTTAAGGGGTGGGTTTTTTTCAGATTTTTCTCCAACTGCAAACCCTGGTTCACGTTTGAGTATAGAGTGCAGGTTTCTTTTGCCATTGTGTTTTAGATGGGCTTACAGCATGTACATTGGACTCCCAGGGCTCTCACTTGCCAATTAAATTGATTTGCTGCAACTTTAGTAGCTCTTGAGACTCCTCTGGGATGTTGCAGAGTGAACAGACCTGTGGAAGCTAATCCTGGCCACAGAACTTGACACAGCTCTGGCTGAGACCAGACTGGAACCTGAGGCAGCTCCATTTCCTTCCTCTAATCGCTGTCGTGGAAGGAGGGGCTCATAGAATCACAGAATGGTTTGAACTGGAAAGGACCTAAAAGATCATCTAATTCCAACATCCTGCCATGGGCAGGGACACTTCCCACTATCCCAGGTTGCTCCAAGCCCCGTCCAACCTGGCCTTGGACACTCCAGGGATGGGGCAGCCACAGCTTCTCTGGGCAACCTGTGCCAGGGCCTCACCACCCTCACAGCCAAGAACTTCTTCCAAATGTGCACTTAATGCTTGTCTGTCACTTGGAGACTTGAAATAACAACCCAAAGACCTCTTTTTTTCATCACACTTCTATGTGTCGTGTTTATCTCATGCCTCCACCAGGCTCACTTGAAGATCCTTTGTTGGATCTTAGATGATGTCATAACTGCTCAAAGCTATCTTGGAGTGTCCACACCTCTTCCCCACTGAGTCAGCTTTCCTTTTGCAGATCCATCAAAGGTGTTGCTAAGCATCTCAGATGTACCTAAGAGCCGAAAAATAGAAGGACTTCTTTGAAGGAGATACACCTGTGACAGAATCTTCTGGGCTGCCGATCTGAATTGCCTTTGCCTGTCTCCTGAGTTCTTAGGGAAGAGCCCGATCAGCTCACAGGGAGCACATGCCATCTGAGCAGATGGCTGAGAGCACAGCAAGCCAAAAAACAAAGGCTTGTCAGGCTTGGGAGATGAATTCTGTCTGAGAGTACTGAAGCAGCTGCTGGTTCCTCTCGCAGGGACAAATTAAGGCCTCCATCCAACAAAATGCTGGAATACAAGCTGAACTTCTTAGTGTGTTAGTGATGTCCTGGTGGAAATACACGGGCATTTGAATTCACGGCTAGTTTAGGATCTATCCCTGTGTGTTATGAACATGGAGGAACATTCTCAGGGAGGTGGAGAATGAATTTTGGGCTCTTGGTTCAAGCAGCCTTTGGGATAGAGCCAATATAACAAACTTCTCCTTTGCATCTTGCTCGGCCATGGTCCAGCATGCAAACAACTTTCATGGCTCATTGGAATGTCATGTGAGCAAGTCAGCTGGGTACAGGTGACAGAGCCATGAAATAACTGTCTTTTTTAAAATCTCATAAGCTCTGTATTCTTCTTCCTGTACGCAGGAGGATCTTAGTTGCTTTGGGATTTTTTTTTTTTTCCCCCTGCTCAGAGGCCCACCCTCGGAGCTGGAGAACGGGCAGTAAGTGGGCTGTCACACTGCAGCCTTGTTGTACAGGATCGAGCAAAGCTATTCCAGCCCCAGGAGTTGCCTCCTGCTGTTTGCCACTCAGGGATGCTTGCCAGGAATCGAACTTCTGAGCTTGAGCCTGCCTCACTGGGAATTCTGTGGCTTTGTCGTGTGGAACACCAAGTGAGAGGGGCTGGTTAAGAGCAAGCTGAAGGCTGTGGGAATATGAGACAACCAGAGCAGATCTTCCCTGCACTGCGATGGGAGGGAGTAGTCCAGTTGAGGAGATGAGCTTTCGGTCTGCAAATCCCCTTCCATGCAGAGGAAGTTTGCTGCTAGTTGAAGGTTCTGACACAGTAGTGAAAAATAAGAAAATTTTATTGATACTTTTCTTACATTTGATTATTTAAAAAAAATATTCTTGTGACTATCCAGCATCTTTCCTGTAGTTTGCTTGCTTTGACATTGCATTCAGCTTTACATAAAGTAGATTTAAATCTGAAGGAGGACTGTAGATCTGAAGCATAACTAAATCTAAATCTATCACTTTTATCCTAACTCCCTAATGAGCTGTTCATTAGGAAAAAATGTCTTATATCAGCAGGGAATGCAAGGTGTGGCTTCAAAAGGTGATAATAGAAAAGCTCTCCATGTGGAAGGTCACTTTGGAATGGGGACTTTGCTCCCCTTGGAGTTCAAGAAATCTCTAGGGCATTTTAAATCACAATCAGAATGAGAAATATCAGCATCACTTTTACGCTTTGCGAGAACATCTGTGTTAGAAGGAGTCTTTGTTTAAAAAATGAGGTTTTTGAGAAAGGATATAAGTTGCTATGTCTGAAAGTGTGAATCTTCATGACAGAGGCAAGGAGAAACTTCCTACAGCAGTCCTTCCCATCCTCTACTCAATCATTATTTGATCTTTCTTTTTTTTTAAGAGGTGCAAGATGCAGCCTCTTCCCGTAGTAATATTGTGGATGCCTGGGCTGTGGCATTGCATGAGCCAGTCCGGACATCTGAAAAAGGTGAAGTGTTCATAAATTATCTTTCAAAATCCTTTCCTTTTTGATCGTGCCCTCCACCATTTTCCAAGGACTTCAGAAGATAAATCTCTTTTCACAAAACCAGTTCTGCCAGTGGCATGATGGTGCTGTAGTTACCCACACAGCAGATTAGGCCCTCACCTTATTATCAGGATTGGTTTTTTTACTATTAATTTTTTTGTAATTATTTGTTCTGGCTGCTTCTCCCCTCCTGTGGGACAGATGGAGTTGCCTTGTTGGTTTTTTCTCTTTCTTTTACTCCTTTTTTTTTTTTTTCCCCTTTGCTAAAGACAGATAAAGAACGATTTCTTTTCTGTGTGTGCAGAGGTGGAGGCTAATTGCTGGGTTAATTGAGAAGAATGGTGCTTCTGATGTTCTCACAAAGTATCAAATAGCCTCAACATATTTCTCCCCTCTCTCCGTCGCTCCACCTAAAGAGACCCATTGACTTTGCACATTACTGTACAGAAGTGATTATGGGTTTAATTGTATTTATTTTGCTTGGTGGGGAGGCCATCATAACAGTGCTTGATTGATTTTTATAAAATCACCCTCAAGGTCATGTGTAGGACTTTGCTTTCCTGTGCAGCCATAACAAACAATTTGAGGGTCACAGCCAAAGGCTCAGTTGAGCAATATTCTTGCTTTCTGCTTTCAGAGAAGAGGTCAAGTGCAATAAAAGAAGGAAGCATAACTTTTATTTTCTTTTTTAAAAAAGGGGAAGACAACCTTGTAAAGCAGCAGCTGTATATTTATTCTGACCCAACAGAAACCACAGAGATACAGAGAGGGTTAGAGGGACAATATGCAATTCTCAGACAGAAGCGTTTGTAAGTTTGGCCAGAGTTTATTTTACACATAGACTTGATAAATGGTTAAATGAATCCCACCTTTTCTTTACTGTGATGCTGCTCTTCTTTTATCCTCAGCAGCTGAACTTTTTTTCACTTTATTTTCTCCCGAAAACTAAGTGCCTTTTGGATTTGTTCTGGGAGGGCGTCAGAGGCTTTGCGAACATCCAGGGACGACAGCATTTAAGGTGTGACCATGAGTGTAGCTGGTCTGTCCGTCTCCTAAGATTATGTTGGGTCTGACTGCTGCTTCTAAGGGAAGGCAAAAGAGTCACGTAGAGCAAAACATGCAATCACAGAGTGGTTTGGGTTTGAAGGGACCTTAAAGGCCATCTCATTCCACTCCCTGCCATGGGCAGGGACACCTTCCAGTAGACCAGGGTAAGCTGCTGACTTGCCAAAGCCACCTTGTGCAGAAAGAGCACAGGAGACAGCGCAGAACTAGTGTCAACACCCATCCCAAAAGCATTTACTGTTGCTGGTCAAACTGCTGCTGGTTTTGCAGAAAGAGGGACTCCAGGTAAGTGCAAGCTGTGTTCTTCTCACTCCTTCCTAGTTTTCCAAACCAAAGCACAGCTCCCTTATGTGCTCTGTTGTGTCTCAGCACTGTTCATGAGGGGAGGGTGATGAACATGCTCTACTGTTTTACCACAGACCCTCTGGAGGCAGGGCAGAAGGAGACAAATCCCAGACCCTCGTGGGAAACAGGCATCTCCCCAGGACTACCTCAAGGTGCATTGGAATGGCTGCAAAAACAAAAGGACGCGGGAATCTTACATTCCTCTCTCCCTGCCATCCCATGGGAGGGAGGTTTGGGGGGGAACTAATATTTCTAACCTGTCTTGTAGACAGCTTGAAAATTTGGAATGGACAAAATGTGGCTGAAACTTGGGAAAACTTGTTTGAGATGTAGCTGAGATTGTGTAATCAGAAGATAGGACAGCTTTGGCCACCAGCCTTCCTGGTGCAGTGCTACAGCATGGCAGCAATTAAAATGCTCATTAAAAAATTGTATGAATAGAAGTGGAAACAGAAATGAGTGTATTTCTGTGGGAGCAGAGCATAGGAAGTCAATAAAGACCTTAGGGAAGATGTCTTTTTTATGTTAGGAATGAAATAAATCGCAGTGATTTACAGTTCCATTTATAGATTGTGGTGATAAAATTATTAACACTGCTGCTATAGGGCAAAAGTATTTAATAAATATTTCTGTTCTCAGTATGGGAACGAACAGGATGGTAAATTATATCACAAGAGGAAGATGGACCAGCAGTCCATTATTACTAAATAATGCTAATAGGATGAAGATGTTAAATATTCTTTCAAGAATACACAATCTTAACAGGTCAAGTCTCATTCAAGAGCTTTAAAACTGCTGGTAGAGACACTCTGTGGCCCACAGATATTAATTTAAGAGTCAATAGGAGATTACAGAGGGATGTAGAAGTTTTGATCTTGATTTGATTTTCATCTTGATCGGATTTACAGGCAGGTAAATGGGAAGAATATTGCCTGCTTAGTTTGATATTAACCAGCAGGTCAAAAGAGAAAACTGAATGAAGTTAAATGTAGGAGATGGTTGAATCCCTAAATTACTAACCATGGCATTATACTGAATGACAGAAGAGAAATTTAATGGAAGAAAAGGCAGAAAACTTTTGTTAATTTTCTAAGAAAATGACAAGTTTGTTTGATAGTTTTTTCAGTCAAACGTGTGATAACCGAGTGTTGCCTGCCAAGACATGGCAGATGGCACACACAAAAATTACTAACTCAGGAGGTAAATTGTTAGTGGGGAACCATTTTCAAGACTATTTGGTTCCAACTGCACATCATGGATCATTGATGGATCACTGATGATATGAGGGGAAATGCAGATCACATTTTGTGAATGTCATTTAAACCAAATGCAGATTTACACAGCTGAGAAAAGAGCTGGGCAGGGAACAATTCAGCATGAAACTCCTGGTTGCACAATAAGGGACCTTGTCAGGTAAACTCAAGATCATGACAAGGATCAGAAGTCAAGTGTGGCCCAACGGTGCCAAGATTGAGGCCAGGTTGGACAGGGCTTGGAGCACCCTGGTCTAGTGCAAGGTGTCCCTGCCCATGGCAGGGGGTTGGAACTGGATGATCTTTAAGGTTCCTTCCAACCCAAACCATTCCATGATTCTATGATTCTATATCCACCTGATCTCCCAGTTTAATGAAGAAGCAAAAAGGCTTCTTAATTTTTCCTGTGAAAAGCAAGAGTCAGAGGGTGAGAAAAAGGAGTTTTGCCTCTATAGGCAGCATCAAGAATAACAAAGGAACAGAAGAATTTACGAGATTTGGCTTTGCAGATTCAGGGGAGCTGGACTGTGTGAGAGGCTGCACAGCTCCATGAACTGAAGATAATTCCTGGCAAAGAGAGTCTTAACCAGTCTGAAGGAGGGCTGAGACTTGATTTTACCTGCGAGTACTTTCACAGACAGTGCTGTTTGCTGCACCTCTCTGCAGTGCAGGAGGGTACAGAGCACTCTGAAAGCTCATCCTTGACATGTTATGCCTGGAAATGAAACATAAATTGTGAACGGTGAGAGAAATTAGCTGTTGGAAAAGATGATCATGGCAAATGGTAGAGTGATGTTCCCAGGTCACTTGTTTGATTGATTGCCTTTCCGGAGGGTCCTCAGCAGTCAAGCACAGACAACTTGACTTCCTCCAGGTTTTCAATAGCCCGATGTGCACAGGCCACCAGGAGTTATGATCTAATGGAGCCTTCAGTCTCCAAATAGCATCTCAGTTATTGTCCCAATTTCACTACAGTGCATTTCTTATTAAGATTATTTCATTTTTCTAGAAGTCTCAGATGTATCCCAGAATTACAGTCAAATATCTGTTGTTTTTCATGAAACAAGCTGAATTTTGTGCTGTTTTATCACAATGTATGCGGAATAGTTTGTAAAAACACTATATAGAAGCTTAACAGAAATACATTTGTATACAGAAAAGTATGTCTAGGGAAAGAGACAATTTACACATAGGGGAGTTGGTTTTTGTGAGAGGAAACCCATGTTTCCCAGTGATTATAAGCAAGAAAACTAAGCATATTCTTTAAAAGTTCATATGGAAAGCACTGACATTTGGAAATAGAATATTTAATGGGTAGTCCTTATTCAAATACTGACTTTGTTATAAGCCTAGGAAATGAGGACTAAGTTACAAGACTTTGTTATAAGACTAAGAAATCAATGAAGCAATGAAAGCCCCTCCATGCAAGAATAAACAGAGGGATCAGGATGAGAAGAATGTGTTCAGCAGGAGTGGGTGCAACTAAGTGGGAAAGGCACATGAGTGCTGTGCATCTCCTTTATCATTGAGAGCAGCAGGACCTGGTCAAAGGGGAGTGTTAATCAAGGTAGATTTAAGCTGATTTTTATATTAAAATTTCTTCCCTCCTTCTTTTACTCTCAATACTGAAATTAAACTAGGAGTTTGATCTCTCTTATCCTTATTCGAAGGATTGGTATTATCTTTATGGAATTATACAATCACTGAACGGTTTGGGTTGGAAGGGACCTTAAAGATCATCTTTTTCCATGGACAGGGACACCTTCCGCTAGACCAGGTTGGTCCAGCCTGGTCTTGGACAATTCTGGCGATGGGGAAGCCACAGCTCCTCTGGGCAACTTGTGCCAGGGCCTCACCACCCTCACAGGGAAGAACTTGTGGGTAAGGAAAGCCAACTGTGTGGTAGATATGGATGTCACCACTGAGAACTGTCAACACCAGTAGAGAGCTGGTCATGGTATGAGAAGGCAGAGTTATCAGAGTTATCAGCTACTTCATTCAAAGGGAGGGTGATAGAAATCCTTTTAAAGAGGTCTGAGGCTTCCCTACTAGCGCCTGGGAAACACAGCTTGACCTAGGAAGATATATCCCATGTGTGGCATGATAAGATGTTTGAGAGTCCATTCTGTCCAAATGCATTGTAAAGATAGAGACAGTGTCATTTATAGGAGAGGAAATATGAAAGGAGCTAATGGAATAAACCATCCTGAGGGGACAGACTGGGATTGCCAGCTCGCACATGGAAAGAACAAGGGAGGCATTTGACAGAACTGAAAAGCTTGAGTCAAAACAGAGTTAGAAATGGCTTTTCATGCACTATGTGCTTAGACCACGTAATTCATTGCTTCAAGAAGTCATTGAGACTAAATATCACAAAGACCTGAAGGATCAGTTGTATATTACTGACAAATCTTATCCAGTTATACTAATAGATGGTAAAAGGAAAATGTTGGCAAGGGGATGAAACCTTACGCTTTGAGGCAAAGCTAACCTCTAATTAGGGATTGAAATGGGGTTTTTATGGGATGGGGAGATCAACTCACATCCAGCTAAGAGGGAAACATTTCTTATGCTGAGTTTGGAAGCATCTGGTTTTGAACAGCAGCTGGAAGAGTTTGCAGGATTAAATCAACCACTGATCTAAACAAGTTGCCAGTTCTTATGTTCCAAAGCCAGTTTCCCCTCCCCTCTCCTTGTCAAATGTAGTTTATAGTCTAAAAAGTAACATAATACAAATTAAGTAGGAATATCCCTTTTCAACATTTAGTGAGTAAGTCAGTTAAAATTGGGATTTTCCAAACACAGCTCCCTTGCACTGGGATTGCAGAGATTTTGATGTCTGCCCAGGCCGACTGGCCTTGCTCAAGTCTAGAAAGGCAGACTGTTGTAGAATCAAAAAATGGACTGAACTAATCAGGTCTGTAAAAAGCTGATAAATCCATGAAGAGAAGCACAGGGAAAGTTGGAAATTTGGCAGGACACAATAGTATTTTAGCTTTAATCCTGTAATTTTGTTGCAAATCCATCAGTTTACCCACCTCTTACAGCTCCTTTGGCTGTGAGATAATGACTGGCTATTCCATCTGTGGTTGTATTTTGTTCTTCTCTTGTCTTCAGGTGGCAAACTGTTGTTTACTGGGCCAGGACCTGTAGAACTACATGCTCATTACATCCTGGTATCTGATGGAGGAGAGCTCCAGGTGGGATCCCCCGAGGCGCCTTTCCCTCACAAAGCACACATCTGTCTCTATGGGAGCATCCATTCTCCACCATTATTTCCCTATGGAGTCAAGTTCCTGGCAGTGAGGAATGGGACACTTTCCATTCATGGTGAGTGCATTTTTTTCTCATCAAAAGCAGAGCAGAAATAAACAACAGAAAACAAAACAAGGAAAAAAAAATTTTGGAGGAAAAATAAAACGACACAACAACATTAGTCACGAGCTTAGATTTCTAATTAAAGCTAAATATTTGCTGAAATGTGGTTTTTAGGCCAGAACTTTACATCTTTGTATTCACCACGAGACTTCTGTTTCTGTAGTATCTTATGCATGGAAGCTCAGTGCTGTATGTCCATACAAATTCCCGTACTGGGAACTGAGTCATTTTGAAATTCCAGTCCCCAAGAAGAAGAGGATGGTACCAAGTAGTTCTGAAACCCTGACAATCACTTAGATGCCTAGAAGATCTTTGAATTTGTGCATGTCTCTCCACAAATAAACGTCTTCTTCCCCTGGAAACTGGACCTGGAATCTCTATTGTGAACTGACTGCATTTGCCGTGCTGCTAGAATGGAATATCATTGTCCCCTCCTCCCTCTCCACGACAAGTTTCCTTCCCAAAGAGGGTATGACTCTTGGGGTTTCCAAGAGAGTGTGATCTGCCAGGTAGATCCCATGGTGAGGCCAATGCCAAGCATGCTACAGTAGCCTGGGACAGCTGGAATGGGGAAGATACTTCTCAAAGGGCTCCTGGGAGTGTGCTTTCCCATCCTCCACCTTTCTATGCTGTGCTGGCATCCCAAAACCACTGGTCTGTCTCTGGAATTAGGAGCACAGCTGGAATATCTCTGTTTTCCTGGTGGTCCGTACAGGCTCATCTGCTCAGCACAGATTGTGGTCATAAATGACAACTCCAGGCCAGGGCTACACAGAAAACTGTGGCAATGCCAAGATTTTCAGTCCCAGGTGACAAGTCCTTTGCTCTAACCACTGGACCTTAGAATCATAGAATGGCTTGGGTTAGAAGGAACCTTAAAGCTCATGTCATTCTGACCCCTTGCCGTGGGCAGGGACACCTTCCACTATCCCAGGTGGCTCCAAGCCCTGTCCAACCTGGCCTGGAACACTTCCAGGGATGGGGCAGCCACAGATTCTCTGGGCAACTTGCGCCAGGACCTTACCAAGGTACAACGAAGAATTTCTTCTAACCCTGCCCTCTGTCAGTTTGAAGCCCTTTGTCCTGTCCCTCCAATCCCTTGTCCCAAGTCCCTCTCCAAGCTCTCTTGGAGCCACTTTAGGCACTGGAAGGGGCTCTCAGATCTTCCTGGAGACTTCTCTTCTCCAGTTAACACACCCAGCTCTCCCAGCTTGTTTCCAGAGCAGAGGGTTTCCAGCCCTCAGAGCACCTCCGTGACCTCCTCTGGAGTCACTCCAACAGCTCCATGTCCTTCCTATATTGTGGCATAGAATAATTTAGACACAGAGCTTTTTTTTTGGAAGGCTATGAAATACAGGTATCGAATGTCCATTTCTTGATTCAGTAGGTTGGATATGGAATTCAGGTCCAAACTCAGCATGAATCAGAACATTAGTGCTGTGCATTCGTGTCAAGCTCTTAACTACTGGGCTGGTTTTAAAGCCTCTATGTGTCATACGGGAGAGGGAAAAAAAACCCAAACAATGAATGTCTCATCTCTCTTCCTCATGTTCTTGTGTGTCAAACTTTGTGTTGGTAGGCGTTTATACCCTCCAGCAGGGCTTGAACTTACACTCTCTGTCCTACAGGCAGAGATGTTGCTGTCTGAGCGTCACTGACACGTGTGGCTCTGGGACAGAAATGATGTCAGACACCGAGGGGGACAATCTGAGCGCAGACAGGGAGGGAGCTGTGCTACTGTGCCGCGATCCTGTCAGCTCACAGGAGCCCGGCAATGTCAGCAGAGCTCGGGTGTTTGAGGGGGGTCAGTGAACAGATGCTTTTGTGAAGCAGGAGAGATGAGCAGAGGGTGGGGAAGGTGCTCCTGACAGGGGCAAGGGAGCTGGGCTGGCAGGGGCCCTTGACCACTTCGTTGAGACGTGGCAAGGCTAAATCATTTAGGGCTTTAACAATTCCAGTAAACTGGCTTTGCAAAGGGTTTCTATCCCATTTCCTGGAGGATATCCCTGAGAATGGCTACTGGACCATCCAGGCTGAATTGACTGTCCGTCACTGGCCATTGAGTTTCACACAGTTATCCCAGCCCTGAGTTCAGTAACTCCTGTTAGATTAAAGCATGCCTTCCAGAAAGGCTTGGTCTTTGAGGACATCAAGGGAAACAGAAGCCAGTTTTTCCGTGGAGGCTTGTTCCAGGGGATTATTTTGGTTAATCATCCATTTTATTTTTTTTTTCTTTTTAAAGAAAAGTATTGAAGTGTCTGATTTGAATTTGCTTGATAACAGCTTATGCTGCTTCACTTTCTATGTCTTCTGCTACTTTAAAATATCCTTCTATTCTTTGTTTGACCCCTGTAAGTCAGGATTTTGTCCTTAAATTGTCAGCACTTTATAGCACGAGCCTTCGCTGCTTCACGCTGTTTTGTTTTCTGGCAGTGTAGGAAAATCCAGTAGCAACTCCTTGCAGCTGTGCCTCCTGTGCGATTTCACCTTTCCTTTCTGAGCCTGCATCATCACAAACTTGTTGACTCCATCACCCACAAAATTAAAGACAAACTGGGCATAAGCACATTTTGCAGTCTTAACTTGGCAACAGGATGGAGGGATGTAAACTCAAATATCCACATCAGTACCTTTGGGTCTTTTCTAACTGACATTTCCTATGTTTCACTCGATGCCATAATTCACAGTGATTCTTCATTCCCTAGCAAACCAAAAAGGTGAGGTCTGCAACCCAAGTATTACCTGGATGGAGGCACGTGGAGCCAAAGATGGCTTGACCCATGAGTGGAAACATCTCTTGGTTTCAATTTCTTATCAGTTATTGGATTGTTGAATAGTTTGGGTTGGAAGGAATCTTAAAGCCCATCTAGTCCACCACCTCTGCCATGACCAGGGACACCTTCCACTATCCCAGGTTGCTCCAAGCCCTGTCCAACCTGTCCTTGAACACTTCCAGGGATGAGGCAGCCACAGCTTCTCTGGGCAACCTGTGTCAGGGCCTCACCACCCTTGCAGGGAAGAAATTGTTCCCAATATCCCATCTAACCCTGCCCTCTGGCTGTGGGAAGCCATTCCCCCTTGTCCTGTCCCTCCAGGCCCTTGTCCAAAGTCCCTCTCCAGCTCTCCTGGAGCCCCTTTGGGCACTGGAAAGGGTCTCTAAGGTCTCCCCAGAGCCTTCTTTTCTTCAGGCTGAACACCCCCAACTTTCACTCTATTATTATTCAACCCCAATTCTTATTCAAGAATTTTATCAATTTCTTATTCAACAAATCCAGACTAGCTATGAAATCACTTTTAAGCTCTGCACCACACATAGTCCCAGTGCATGGCTGCAATTAAGGTTCATTCAAACCATGTAATCTGAAATTTAACATCGAAGCAGTAGAAGCCTGTTATAAAACAAGACAAAAAGTAGTGTGATCTTTTGCTGGGCTCATATTGCTTACATGGAAAAAAATCTGCTGTTCTGTCTCCAATTTAGCACCAGTCTGGCCTGTGGTATAGAACAAATTGTTGAGCATGACAGCCCCTTTCATATATACGTGAGAGAGCCTGACATGCTCAGCAATATACATTTGTGAGGTACATTTATAAACACGAATATATATGTTATCTCAGATCAAAATCATTAAATAAGCAGGTTTCCAAATTCTTAGCTGTCTTGGTGAAGACAGGACTGAGTGCATTTTAATTCCTTTTCTCTTTCAGCCCCGGAAGGCTGGGGGATGCTCAGGTTGAGTTCAGATTGTTTAGTAAGCGCTGTCAGCTCCTCACTTTGATATGTTAATATGACTCAGGGTTTCCCACAATTCCCTCATGAGTGGCAGTCCTTTGCTCCGGTAGTTGTAGCAGACTGGGAAATTTCACTGTTGCCTTTGGCTTTAGCCAACTCCCCTGCCAGTCAGAGCGTGCCACCCATAAACTGCCTGTCAATCACACGTCAGGTTTAAAGGGGGTTTCAGCCAGCCAGGGCAACTCGACTTTTTGACAATGTAATTACGGCCCTTGCATCCGCAGTAGGGGCCTGAGCGGGGCTGAGAGAATTTTATTGATTGTTCAGAAGGGAAATTTATCACTGTCTCCAGCTCCATTCGTACTTTATTCCCTGGGAAACTCTCCTGACAAGCTGCAGGAGAGAAGTTTAGCATGGTGGCCTTGGCTGTTCTTGCATCTTTGTCCTTCGCAGGGAAACTGGACCGGAGGCGCCGGTGGATGCTGAGCCGGGGGCAGGGACTGGGTGACAAGGCAGGGGAAGTGGAGTTGATGCATTAACAGCTGAGGACAGACCACCCCTTCTTTGTGACAGCCCAATTTTGTGTTCTGAACACTGTTATTATCACAGAATCATAGAATCCATAGAATCCTATCTCAGAATCCTAGAATGGTTCAGGCTGGAAGGGACCTTAAAGCACATCTTGTTCCAACTCCCTGCCATGGACAGGGACACCTTCCAGTATACCAGGCTGCTCCAAGCCTTATCCAGCCCTGCCTTGAACACTTCCAGAGATGGGGCAGCCACAGCTTCTCCGTGCAACCTATGCCAGGGCCTCACCACCCTCACAGTAAAGAATTTCTTCCCAATATCCCATCTAACCCTGCCCTCCTTCACTTTAAGATAACTTCCTCTTGTCCTATCTTCATGCTCATGTCCAAAGTCCCTTTCCAGCTCTCTTGGAGCCCCTTTAGGCACTGGAAGGGGCTCTAAGGTCTCCCTGGAGCCTTCTCTTTCCTGGGCTGAACAGCCCCAACTCTCTCAGCCTGTCTCTATAGCAGAGGTATCGCCATATACGGAAAAAACTTTAAAGGCCTTTTCCATTCAGTTCCATTTTTAGCAGTCCTGTATAGATGATCTCATTATTCCATTGTGTCCCCTCGAAACAGACTGTGCCTGATCTCAAAAGAAGACCAGCACTTTTGCTGTGTATTGATCTGAAACTTTGTGCCAACACTGTGATGATACAGGATATGAGCTCTGAGCAACCTGGTCTAGTGAAGGTGTCCCTGCCCATGGCAGGGGATTGGAACTGGGTGAGCTTTAAAGTCCCTTCAGTCCCAAACCATCCTGTGGTTCTATGATCCTATGAGCCTGCTCCCTGCATTTTGACTCATAACATGTATCTCTCCAACTAGATGGAAGATCCTACACTTCCGATTTAATAATATACTACATTCACTTTATCCAGACTGTGAAAGGTGTGTGGTAAAGAAAAACCAATGTCCAGAGAGTTTTGGTTTAATAACATACCTATTTATAATCAGGATTTTTAAAACAGGGGTGTCAGTGGTCACTTCAGTCCTCTAAAGTCATGGCTGGTCCTGTTGCAAAGAATGTTCCTGCACTTGCAGTGGATGCTGGCTGGTGAAGATGACATAATAGAGGCAATTCTTCACCACTTCTATCCCAGATTTCTCTGCAACCAAAGCAATCTGATACTTTTTCAGGGTTAGCTCAGGGGGAAAAAAAAGTATTTTTTATCAGTTGAACCAATTATTAATTTTAATCGCTTTTAATCAATAATAAAACACAAAATATTTGTGAGCTGTGCACTGTGCTCTGCACAGCCTGTGCATTCCTCCAGAGATCAAACATTTAATCAAATGCCTCTTGCTTTCCCTCCATTAAGCAGTGTTATGTATCTGTGCTGAGTTTGAGATTAAGAGATCATAGGCAACATGAGAGAATTTGTTCTGCTTTACTCATACATTAAAAAGAAAAGCTTCCCAAGGGAAAAAAAAATAAGACAAAAAATCTGTAACATGGGAATTCAAGATAGGGTGCAGAGATCTGTCAAGAGAAAAGCTATGCTTTTTCACTTTGTTGAAATGCTCTTCTATTCAATAGATGTTATTTTTCACTATCTGAACTCCCTGATTTGCCCGCTCCTGTTACACTGTGAGTTCAGATCCTTTTTCCCTTGTGGGAGTCACTTCCGTGGGTTAGTTTTCCATGGATGCCCTTCTGTGTGGTGGTTGCAGGAGGCTTTTTGCTTTCTGTGGCAGCGTTTTTCCTTTCAAGACCTTGACTTTAACATGATGCATTAAAGCAGATGGCTCTGGAACAGAAGGCTGAGCTGCCTTGAATCCCCTCGTGTTCACCAGGGGTAAGAAACTGCACTTAGGCACTTCCCATGGAGCAACTAATGTACAATGACTTGTTCCTTCACTTTCTTATTCACAAATATAAGATGACCATTGGATTTTAAAGACCTAGCAGATGGGGACAAAAAAAAAAAGAGAGCTGGGTTCAGGGAAAGCTGCTGTGTCTTTCACAGTTTGCCCTTCTTTGTAACAGAAATGCATCTATCATGTTTGATTTTTAAGGTTAAATCAGTTGGTTTGTTATGTTGGTGCTGATCTTAATGAGGAAAATATGGGCTGTAAAGGGGACTGAGAGGTGACAACTAATATATATAGTGTAATAAAGATAAGTAAAGATAAATAAGCTAATAAATATAACAATATAATATCATACAATATAATAAATTACATTCCATATATTATACACTGGAATGGAGTGGAATACAATAGACTAGAATAGATAAATAGACTATAGCTAATATATTAACTTGTGATTCTTGGCAGAGTTCAGGCCTGTGTGTCACTACAAATGTGGAGGTGTTTTATGGATTAAGTAGTTGCCTCTTTCAAGCTTTTGAATATAACATCAAAATATTCCTTCCAATTCTGGCCCCAGCTAAAGCAAGGGTATTGGCTGGAGGAAGAGAATAACCAGCAACAAAATCAGGGTTAATTTCTTCCCCAGAGAAGAGCAAGCCTGCAAAGTTTGGGCTGCCCAGGGAGGTGGTGGAGTCCCCAGCCCTGGAGGTGTCCAAGGAATGACTGGATGTGGCACTCAGTGCCCTGGGCTGGGTGACAAGGTGGGGATCGGTCACAGGTTGGACTCAATGATCTTGGAGGTCTTTGATTCTTTGATTCTGTGAAGTTTGGCAAACTGAGAAGCCTGGCCCCAGCCCGCTGTTTTCACAGGCCTTCAGGCCGAGCCAGGCAGGGGCCCTCCGTTTGGGCTCATCTTCACTTTTCCCCATGTTGAATTCTCCTTCGTCACATTCTGGGGATGCAGGAAACTGATCTTTGCTTGGAAATGGCCGTGCTGCCCTGCATTCCCGCTCCCGCGGGGAGATATTCCCTGCCTCATTCCACAGCAGCACAAGAGATGAACTGGCAATGACACAGAATGTTAACAGCTGTCTGCAGCTCCCTGCAGGATCCGCGCTCCGTGGCTGCCGCAGTTGGAGCCGTTTGTTCCTGGGGTCAGGTTAAAGACATTTTCCTGCCTGGCATCTTTGGTTGTGAGCTTTTCCTAGGGTTTGGTTTATGCAGTGGCATTGCAGGAGCGGGTAGAATCTTTCACCTTGCTTTCAGGACTGATGTGACGTAACGAAGTGACTGGGTGATCTCTGAATTAAAGGGAATGCTTGGAAATGCTCATATTTATGGGACAGCACGAAGGGAAGGTACTTTGTCTGCAAGGTAAAGTGTCAGAAAACTGAAGCAATGAGAGTTTCCATAGACCTGTTTAGTCATAAAGCTTTTCCCATCCTCAGGATGATCACAGAATCATGGAATGGTTTGTGTTGGAAGGGTCCTTAAGGCTCATCTCATTCCAACCCCCTGCCATGGGTAGGGACACCTTTCACTAGACCAGGTTGCACAGGGTCCCACACTTCCAGGAAAGGGGCATAATACTCCTTGCTTTCTTCAAGGTGCTCTGAAAAGGCATTTAGGTGGAAATACTTTAAGTGAAAACTGCAGTTTCATGAATAGGAAACATTCAGCAGGACTAGGTCACTTTCAGGGATATTTCTCAGTGGAGAAAATAAAAAGTTATTGAATTTGTCCTCTTGCTCAGATGATGTGAGATTTTTTTTTGCTCACTGGGAGAAGGAGAATGTGTTTAATTCTACAATTTTGTTTTTAGCTGGAGTTTAATTGTGTTATTTTTAAATGCTGTATCTGTTTCATATCAACATTTCCCCACTAGTGAACCGCCATGCTTTTAGAGAACAAAAAATTCAAATTCCCTAAACTTCCTAAGTGACGTCAGACAAAAAAGGGAGATGGTCCCAAAAGGAAGTTCTTTAGTGGAATTTTTATTCTGTGACAGATGTGGAAGTTTTGGCCTGATTTGAATTTGGAGTGAAATCAAATCTGGCCAATTGTAGGCTTTGATTTCATCCTCCAAATCTGCCTTATAAGGGGGAAACATCAGCCTTATTTTACATAGAAGGTTGAAGACGTCAGAGAGAAACCGAAGCTGTGTCTACTGGCACAGAGGGTCTGAGCAGGTCCAAATTTCCTGTCTCAGCCTGCCCATTGCTTGTGCAAAACTTGTGCCTGATGCTGGCTTTGGTTCCACACGATGGGGTCATCAGGCAAGTGTGTGACCAGCAGGTTCAATGCCTGAAGGGGCTCAAGGAGAGCTGGAGAGGGACTTTGGACAAGGACAGATAGGGAAATGGCTTCAAAATGACAGGGAGAAGGTTTAGATTAGACATAAAGAGGAATGTTTTTATTATAAGGGTGATAATACACTGGCATGGGTTTTCCAGACAAACTTTGGCTGCCCCACTCCTGTAAACTTTCAAAGTCAGGTTGGATGGACTCTGAGCAACCTGGTCTAGTTGAAGATGTCCCTCCTCACTGCAGGGGGATTGGACTAGATGACCTTTAAAGGTCCTTCCCAACCCAAACCATTCTCTGACTCTGATTCTAAGCTACGATTTGAGCCCACACTCAAATCCAACCCAAAATACTCAGTGTGGTCCTGAGCACCCAGCACCAAGGCTGCTGCAGCTTTCCATCAAAGAGCTGATGGGTTCTGGTTTGCCCTAAGGAGTTAATGAGCAGTTATTAATTAGAAAGGACCTCCTATTTTACCTTGGGGCAGGAATGAAGAGCTCTGTGCATTGGCTGTGGCAGCAAGGAGCAGGAAATCTCTCGGCATCTCCCCAGGAGCTGCCCACACACAGCAGGGTGTCCTGCAGGACTCTGGAGGGGTGAAAGACATCTCCCAGTTCCAGGCAGAGACCTCCCTGTCTTTCTAAGATGTGTAGAAGGAAAAGCCCAAACTCCTCTCATTGCAAACCAAGCTAAAAACGTGCAAATGCTTGGGGAATATACCCAAGATTGGAATTAACAGGGACCAGAAATAGACTGGAATTTTTCAAGTCCAGAGGGCTGAGGGCTCATGGTTCAGGAATATTTTTTTTGAACATGTGTGAAAACGTGAGGAAGGAGCTCTTATTCTTCTTTTCTGGTTCCTTACACTTCCTGGCCAGTGACTGGACTAATCACTGCAAGAGCTGAGGTAGCAGTGACAATTTTTTAAAAATTTTTCATCAAATCCAAGTTTCTGAAATACTTTTTCCAAGTCCTTAATTAAGGATCCAGCCCTTGAAGACCCATTTGACCATAGCGAGCTGGAGCAGCACAGCTGTGTGCAATCCTGACTAAAGAGGCTTTCTGGGAAAGATTTTCTATTCTTTTTAACTTAGGGCATTTTATCCATAGTTATTTTGTTTGTTTGTTTTATTAACTGAAGCAACAGCAGCAAAAAGTCTCTGTCCTGGACCTAAAAATATATTTTACAAAACCCCACCTCTTTTCTGAAGTACCAGTTTCCAATGGCTGTTTTGCCATTTAGCACTTTGGCATTTGAAAATTTTAGGAATGGCCAAGCTAAGTTTGATTAGGAAGTGCAATTTGGATAGGAAAAAGGGAATAATAGGGGATTATGACAGTGGAGAGTAAGCTGGACTGGTTAGGTAGTCTGACACCTCAAGTGCTTCAGAAAAGTGTTATGTTTATTATTTAATAATTATTATTTAATAAAATGTTTATTTTATTACCAAAGACAATCATAGAATCACAGAATGGTTTGGGTTGCAAGATATTTTAAAAGTCTTCTAATTCCAACCCCCTGCCATAGTTGTGGTCATTGTGGTTTGGTGGGTTTTTTTGTTGTTTGTTTTTGCTTTTTGGTTTGGTTTTGGCTTTGTTGTTTTTTTTTTTAAATTATAGTTATAGTCCTTTAAATTATATTATTAACTTCTCTTGCAGAATTATTTTTTGGTGAGGGTTAAATGGCCTGTTTCTTTTCCCTTTGTTCCTGGTAACTGAAAGCTCTTACTCCCGTTTACACTAAAGATTTACAATATAGATGCAACAGACTGACATCTTATCTGAAGGAACTTGTACATTCCCAGTAAGTAAATTGTGTGTCTGAGCCCTGCCATTCTCATAAATTCCTTTTGTGCTATAAAGGGATCTCATTACCTCATCTTTAAAGCACCAATAAACAGTCAAAAAGTGTAAAAGAGCTTTACAGTTTGTCAACACTGCAAACAAACTGTGTGTTCACAACTGAGTTAATTAATTTGTGGTAAATAGGGGAGAAGATGAAATGCAGCAGCGTCCTGGGAGTCAGAGGAGAAGGGTTCAAAGTCTGTTGTCCCATGACAAAAAGGGAAGGTTTTTTAAGACATTTAAACAATTTTTGGGAGAAAGACAGTGGCAGGCTTAGGGCTGGAACCAGTCCTCCTAAGGCCCAGTTAAAGAATCTTGTTTCTGCCAACATTTTGTTGCTCTCCAGCTCTTCCTGACTGGATGTGGCTCCCACTGGTTGTTGTCAGGCTTGGTTAGGCAGTTCCCAGGGTGTCTAAAGGTAGGTAACAACATCTACTCCAAAAGGTTTTCAGGTCAGGGGCATCTGTTTTCCACCTAAGCATCATGTCACCTTGTCATGTAAATTCTTAGACCTGGGCCATCCCATTAGATTTAAGGTGAAATTCGTGTAACTAGATAGAAAATTGTGAAAGGCAGAAGTTCCTTTCAAAAGGAAGTGTGCAGGCTGTGACTGCTGGAGACTGAAAACAGGCTGGAATATGATGGATCATGCTCAGCTAAAACGAGACTTGTGTGGAATGTTATTCCCTGGAGGATAGGGCACTGGTAATAAGAGGTAACTGAGATATCAGCAGATATCCCATTGACTATAGGACTTGTCTCATAATTAATTAGTTTGCAGCTGCCTCTCCTTACCCTGTAGCAATTTTTTTCAAAACTCTCTATAGTGGCTCCAACTGTAGCAGCTTCTGCTTTCAAATCTGGGTGACCAGGGATACCCTTTCAAACACCCAATTTGAATTCTCAGTACCCAGTGAGTCATCCAGTGTACACCCAGAAATGGCATTCACATCTTCTATTTATAATCAAAGGATTATAAATAAGGACTTAATTTGTCCAAACCCACAGGCATTCAGTACAGTTCACACTTCGCTTAACTGAAGACAGACTTTCCTGGAGATAAGTCTGCCCTGGCACACCTGGCTGAGTTTGCTGAGGTTTGATGTGATTCTGAGATATTTCTGTAAAGGTTAAATTCATGTCCCCTGTTGAACTAGAAGTCATGGAATGGTTTGGGTTGGAAGGGACA
This sequence comes from Cephalopterus ornatus, assembly GCA_013396775.1. Classification (NCBI taxonomy): domain Eukaryota; kingdom Metazoa; phylum Chordata; class Aves; order Passeriformes; family Cotingidae; genus Cephalopterus; species Cephalopterus ornatus. The sequence goes on from VZRE01009468.1 coordinate 104,194, forward strand.
TTAAAGACCATCTTGTTACAACCCACTGCCATGGGCAGGGACACCTTCCACTACCCCGGGTTGTTCCAAGCCCCATCCAACCTGGCCTTGGACACTTCCAGGGATGGGGCAGCCACAGCTTCTCTGGGCAACCTGTGCCAGGGCCTCACCACCCTCTGAATGAAGCATTTCTTCCTAATGTCTGATAGAAATCACTCCTCTTTTAGTTTAAAACCATTTCCTTTTGTCTTATCACTATCAGTATCCTTTCACTGCTTAGGACTGGGCGAAACCAATCAGCGAAGCGAAATATCATCCTACATAGATTTATAAAATGCTTTATGTTAGGGGCCATAAGAAATTAAATTTGTTCTATTTTTCTTCTTCTGTGCTTGATTTTTTTTTAAAAAAAGAGTGGAATTGTACACATCAGAATTGCTTCATTCTTAATAATTTTATCTCATCTATACAAAACTGCATCTTCATGTCATGCTTCCAACAGGAAGCGTAAACCTGAGTCCTGGTGCCAAGATGTTTCCAGTGTTAAATTTGTGATTAATTCATTTGGAATTCATTTTCAAGCCTCTTGTATTTCTGCACTGATAGCACCGTTCTGCTCTGCTCAGTATTTAAGGGTGTTCTGTCAAGTAATTTAGTAAAGAGTTCAATTCTTGCTTTGTCTGCAACAACAATTTGAGTCTAAAGGCTCTGTCCTGTCCCTTAAACATGAAGTGACTTCTGCTTTGGACCTCAAGATGTGTTTCCTTTTCCAATCTGTGCTAAGTTAATTATTAAAAATCAGTTCAATAATTAAGGAGTTATACAGATTCATCTATTTTTTAGCACTTTTGAGTGTTTCTGCTTGCAGTATTTTTGGGGGGAAAGAAATAATTTAAAAATATATCACAGGTGGTCTGTTAAACCTTTCCTTGTCAAACAGGTAATTTGTTTACCTGTTGCACAGCCCAATGCCAGACACTGGAGGTTATTTTATGGACTTTGTATGTTTTATCTGAATTAGAGTTTGTTTGCAAGGGGAAAGAAGAAAGAGAGCTCTGTGCCTCCAAAGGGTGTCCAAGGAACAAGGGTTTTGTTCCATGGAACCACCTTTAGCTGTTCATGATTTTTGTAGAGAGTCTGTTGGTTCTCTGAAGGAGAGAAACTGGAGAAGACCTCTGGGAAAGGAATCACGGAATCACAGAATGTGTCATGTTGGAAGGGACCCCAGTGGGCCCACCTCCCTGCTCCAGCAGGGTCATCCCAGAGCACATGGCATAGGATTGTGTCCAGACAGTTCTGGAACATCTCCAGTGAGGGAGGCTCCACACCCTCTCTGGGCAACCTGTTCCAGTGCTCGGTCACTGCACAGCAAAGAAGTTCTTGCTCATGTTCAGGTGGAACTTCCTGGGCATCAGTTTGTGCCCATGGCCTCTTATCCCATTGCTGAGCACCCCTGAGCAGAGCCTGGTCCATCCTCTGCCCCCTCCCTGCAGATACTAATGGACATTGAAGGTTGTCTCCCAGCTATTTCAAGCACCCAGAATGGTATCCAAGAGATCTGTGTGGGTCTGGCAGACAGGACACAGGACTTCCATCAGAGCTGTCTGTCTGGAACAGCAGCTAGAGACCAATCATCCATCCAAAACCACGTTTAAGCACCTGAAACCAACTCACATTCCCCAAACTAAGTGAAATCAACTGGGTGTATGATGCGCTCCCCCCAAAAACTACAGTGCTGGGAATACGTTATAGTTAAGGCAAAGAAGGCTCAGTTATGGTCCCTCCTTAGCACCAGAAAAGTATCATTGACCTGTGTGTCACTTGTGCTGCTCAGAGTAGAGGAGAACCTGACCTGCAGGTGTTCCTTATGTGGGAATATAAAAGGGAAGCAAGGAAATATGTAGATGTGGTGCTTAGGGACATGGTTAAGTGGTAGACCTGTCAGTGTTGGGTTAATGGTTGGACTTGATGGTCTTAGAGGTCTTTTCCAACCTTACTATTTTTGTGGCTCTATGATTTTATGGAAGTGGAATCCGCTAAATTTGCTTGTTTCTTTTTCTCTAATGAAAATACACTAAATGTATTGGAAATTGGAAGTAGATTTTGAACATACAGAGAAATATCCCACCCCACCCAAATCATCAGGAAAACGTAAAACAAACTGTGGAATGGGAAACAGAGAGGCAAGCATAGTAAGAAGTGAAAAAAAGAAAAAGAGAAAAAAAGAAATGGGGGAATGTTTGGATGCCTGAAACAAGACTTTTGCATTAGAGCATGTTTTGAATGCAGAATGGTTTCAACACCTCTCAGTGACAAGAGTTGTTGCCCAGCAGTGTCGCTGCACTATGTGTGTGACAGATGTACTCAACAGGAGTCAGTTGTGTGTCTGGACACAGATGCACATGAAAACACATTAACACAGGCACACAAATCAGGACTGTAAACAAAATGTCCAGAGCTGGAGAAAAATTGTGCACTGCTCAACGTGCAGAGGCTGCTGCCAGTTGCTCACTTTTATGCCAGTCCTAAAAATTCACGAGAACCATTCAGTGAAAAAAAGGTAAATGAATAAAAATTATGAGACTGCTGCTAGTAAAAGAATTCACATGGGTTGATGTGCATTCATGGGGGTTTCTCTGAGCTGGATGAAGCTGTATTGAGGATGAGATTTCGGTGTCTGAGCCCATGGATGGTACAAGATGGGTTTTGGCTTTGTCTGCATTAGAAAACTGTGTGGCCCAATAGAAGCCGAACTGTAAAGTGATGATGTAGGTGCTGAGGATGCAGGGTCCACACTGTACGTGTTTTGGGGCTACTACAGAGTCATTCTAGTTTAGTTCCATCAGAGTCTGGAGTGAATTTTGTATCCTACTGCCTTACAGCTTCTGCATTAGTTTCACAGAATCACAGGATGGGTCAAGTTGGGAGCAACCACAGTGGGTCATCTGGTCCAACCTCCCTGCTAAAGCAGGGCCATCCCGGAGCACACGGCACAGGATTGTGTCCAGATGGTTCTGGAACTTTCCAGTGAGGGAAATCTCACAACTACTCTGGGCAATCTGTTCAGTGCTTGGCCACTACAGGGGAAAAAACTTTCCTGCTCATGTTCAGGTGGAACTTCCTGGGCATCAGTTTGTGCCCATGGCCTCTTGTCCCATTGCTGGGCACCCCTGAGCAGAGCCTGGTCCATCCTCTGCCCCCTCCCTGCAGACCCTGACAAACAGGGATGAGGTTCCCTCTCAGTGTCTCTTCTCAAGGCTGAACAGCTCCAGCCCCCTCAGCTTTTCCTCATCAGAGATGCTCCAGTCCCTTCATCATCTTTGTTTCCTTCTGCTGGACCCATTCCAGGAGCTCCCTGTCTCTCTTGTCCTGAGGAGCCCAGAACTGGACACAACACTCCAGATGCACCTCACCAAGGACTGAGCAGAGGGAGATCCGTTTGATGCTTTCCAAAACAGTTCATGGCATGAAATGAAGCACCTTAAGTGAAAGGTGTCTGGAAGATTTTCTTTGAGAAATTTCAAGTTTGATTTAAGAAAAATAAAAATGCAATAAGCCAGAAGTATCTCAGGCAGGTTTAGATGGCCATTGTTGACACACAGGGCAGGAGCTCCAATATACTTCAAGATGACAGAGTATAAAGGCTTGATTCTTCCTTCTCTGACTCTGCAGTGAATTTATTGACTTGGAGGCACTACTTCTTACTCCCGACTTCATTAAGGAAAGAATTGGGACAATAAAGTATAAGCAATGAGGGCACTATAGTATAAGGAACAAAAAAGTGAAACAAGATATGAAGAGAGAGAAGTTTGCTTAAAATAATTTGAAAATGATTTATTGGATGCAACCTCTACCCTCAGTGATTTCTGGTGTTATTACTTTTCTATAGTACAACCAGGGAGGACAGTAACTTGCTGTGGGCTAAAGGTAAATTATGATCTATTGAAAGGGAGGGAAGGAAAAGTATAGTAAAGGTGGGTGTGTGAGGCACATACTCTCCCCTGATGGTGTTCAGTGTGTTGGATCTCAATGGACCAATCTGTTCCAGAGCCTGCTAGGGAAAAACAAATGTCAAACTTCATGAAGTGAAGAAGAGAGGGTTAAAGTGCAAGATTTTTCATTGCTGTTGTACACAGACTGCATGGAATTATTGAATTCTTGAATGGTTTTGGTTGCAAGAAGCCCTAAAGGTCATCTTGTTCCAACCCCCTGCCATGGACAGGGACACCTTCCACTATCCCAGGTGGCTCCAAGCCCCGTCCAACCTGACCTTGGACATTTCCAGGGATGAGGCAGCCACAGCTTCTCTGGGCAACCTGTGCCACGGTCTCACCATCCTCACAGCCAAGAATTCCTTCCCAATTTCCCATCTATCCCCGCTCTCTGGCAGTGGGCATCCATTCCCCTTTGTTCTGTCCCTCTAGGCCCTTGTCCCAAGTCCCTCTCCAGCTCTCTTGGAGCCCCTTTAGGCACTGGCAGGGGCTCTAAGGTCCCCCTGGATCCTTCTCTTCTCCAGGTGAACACCCCCAGTTCTCTCAGCCTGTCTCCTCATAAGACTTGTTCTCTAGACTCTTCAACAGCTCCATTGTCCTTCTTTAGACAAATGAACTTGTTTTTGTAAATGCCAGTTATCTGCAGGCCTGGATTCCCTATATGTAATTCTGAACTAGAGAACTGAGAACTCAAAATGCTTTCTGCACCCAGAGAAGGATGATGGTCCCTGCAGAGTGGGCTATTCTCAGTTGCTTATAAAGGGTGATTAGGAATAGAGAGTTTGTCACAGAGGTAAGTTAGTTTGGGGGAATGAAATTGAACCTCATCTCCCACTGCTTGTTGAACAAACTTCTCACCAGCATGTTTTTTCGGCATTTTTTGGGACCAATAAAGACAAAAGATATGAACAGAAGACATCGTTTGGAATTTACTGCATTTCTGATCCAAGCAGATGTGCACAAATCCTGTTTTGTAGCATTAATCCCCTTTCTCTTACACGGCAACAGAAGGAAATGAATGATGGCAGGACGATCTAAGTGAGGCAGCGTTTTCTAATCATAGAACCATCATAGAATCACAGAATAGTTTGGTTTGGAAGGAACCTTAAAAATCATCTCATTCCAACCCCTTGCCTTGGTCAGGGACAGCTTCCACTAGACCAGGTTGCTTAGAGCCCCAACCAGCCTGGCCTTAAACCAGAAACATGTTGCTCCTGTTTTGTTTCGGTTTTTTTTTAGGGTTGACCGACTTGCTTTTTAAAATTCTTTTTAATTTTTTTTTTTCTTATTCTTTTCAGGCTGGATGCCCAAAGTAGTTTTCACGCACTTGAAAGCATCAGCTCATGCTAACAACACACGATTAGTGCTCCGGGAACCTGTTGACTGGGAACCTGGTCATGAAATCGTGGTGGGAAGGACAGGCCTTGGAGATGCCCAGCAGCAGGAAGAAGTGGCTGTTATCGAGTCCGTGAACAGCACAGAGCTGCACCTTAGATCACCACTCAGGTATCCTTTCAAGAGCCAAGGGGATTTTTAGAGCAGAGAGCGAAACAAGGAGAAAATTTGATCAAAGTCAGGATTTGCCATTTCCTGTGGGACATAATAACTATATAAATCCCTTTAACAAAGGTGGTGAGATATTTCAGTTCCTCACTCCCCCTAAAGCCAGTGGACATTCAGTGCTGAATGTTTCTGACTGTGTTTAAGTTCTGTATCATTCCCATGAATTCAGGAAACCTTTGAAGCAGAAAACGCTGAAAGTCTGGTGGCCTCAGTATAGCGATGACAAAGAAATTTCCTGCACAGTTAATTTCTTGAGAAAGTGCATCTTTTTCACAAAAAGTGTCTGACTTCTGTAAAAAAATAATAAATCCCCTCTTTTTGACTGATTCGCTGAAGGAATACACTTAAGTTTAACTGTTTTAGTTGGAAATACTACTTCCATATTTCCAGTGAGTGGTAATTTCACTGCCTTACGCTCTCGTCATCTTCTGTGCATGGAGGTCGTGGACAAACTGTACTTATCATCTCCAGCGCTGAAACATGTTGTCTGTTTAGGAGTCAACCCAACTCCAATGCCAAGGAAGATCAATGGTATCATTTTCAGAAATAATTGGGGCTGGAGGCAGAAAGTACTGATGGTTTTCAACCAGATATGTTTCGGGAAGAGAACTCAAAGGCTGAAGTATTTTGCTGTAAATATCACAGAATCATAAAACATCCTGAGTTGGAAGGGACATACAAGGATCATCGAGTCCAACTCCTGGCCCTGCCCAGGACAGCCCAACAATCCCACCCTGTCCCTGAGAGCGTTGTCCAAACACTCCTTGAGCTCTGGCAGCCTTGGGGCCATGATCACTGCCCTCGGGAGTCTGTTCAGTGCCCGACCACCCTTTGGGGGAAGAGCCTTTTCCTGATAATATAATAATATATTATATACATAGTCTACGGGAAGTTTGTGAGCTTGAGAGATAAAAAGATGAAAGCAAACATCAGACAAGGAAAAATCTATTTAGCCCAAATACAGAGACACATGGGATGTGTCCACAGTGAGAAAAGGGCTGAAACCAGCCCTAAATTTGGGCTGTTGAGGACATAAACATAAGTAACAATAATTCATAAACCTAATTCGTGCCATCTTGCAGGTGTAGATGATTTTATGTCTTTTTTTTTTGTTTTTCTTTAGGTACTCCCACAGTGTTGGAGAGGGATGGGGCAATGGCCAAGGTCAGCCTTTGAGTGTTGTGGTGGCACTGATCAGCAGAAGGGTTGTTGTTCAAGGAAATGTCACCCTGGAGAGAATGTCCCACCTCAGACAGTGTGCAAAAGCAGGTGTTACAAAAGGTGAGGAGGTCTTTTCTCACAGAAACATACTGAGGAGGAAAACTGCTCCATTGAAATCCCCTTGTGGCATCACTGTGTATTAGAACTCTTGCTTCACAGGGTAACTTCGAGACATACCAATGCCAGGGAAGCGAGTTTGTCTTTCCAAACATTGTTTGACATTGAAATGTGAAGTCTTGGGAGTTGAACTGCATTTCATTGTAATATCTCAGATGTATTATTTTCACATTGTTGTTTCAAGCCATCATGGGAAAGACCCTTTAGTTTTGCCTGAGCCTAAGGGTGTAGAAAAGAAAGTGTCTTCTGAAAACATGTTTCAGTGTACATAATATATTAAATTTTTAATTGTGTTTACTATTTAGTCACTTTAAGAAGAAGGAAAAACAAAACAGCCCAATGCTGTTTGTACTCCTTAGTGTAAAATATTGAGACATTGTTTAGTGATTTGGGATGCCAACAGAAAAATAACAGGTGATGCACATAGTATCACTGGTGAAAAGATGTTAAATATCCGTTCTCCTTTAGAAACACCGTGAAGTTTGACAAGTGGCTTCCTGATTTACACCATCTATTGAGGAAGCAGAATTGGCCACAGTGATTATAATTTGGGGAGAGTTAGGTTATCTGGCAACCCAGGTGTAAGGTTTCCTTTAAAAATAAAATGCCTTGGGCTTTCAGACTGTGACACAAGACTCCATTTGATATCCAGCAGCCAACTGCTTATATTACTCATGGATTTATGGTCCATTTTCTGTGGAACTCATAAATACAGTCTCTGAAATGTGCTAACCATTTGAGGTTTTTATTTGAGTTAAAGGATAGGAGGATTTCTCAGAGGAGTCACCAGAAGATGAGTGAGCAGTGTTTTTTTGTGGTTAATTTACCTTCTTAAAAAGGAAAAATGAGCATTACTGAGCATAAGCAGGCAGTGCTGGAATTTGAGATCCCCTTTGCACCTCCACTGAACAAGCCCAGGTAACACATTCATAGCCTCATTCTCCTCATCCCAAAACATCCTGAGCACAGACCCATTGAAGGGTGTCTTTCAGGAATTTTCCCCAGCCCTATGATTTACTTACCTTGTCTTATAATGGAATTACAAAATGGTTGAAATGGAAAAAGAAATTAAAGATCAGCTACTTCCAACCCCCCTGCCATGGGCAGGGACACCTTCCACTAGCCCAGGTTGCTCCAAGCCCCATCCAACTTGGCCTTGAACACTTCCAGGGATGGGGCAGCCACAGCTTCTCTGGGCAACCTGTTCCAGGGCCTCACCACCCTCACAGACAAGAATTTCTTCCTAATCTCTAATCCTGTTTTCTGACTCTGGGTAGTAACAGCTCCCCATCCATCTGCAGGGAGAGACAGGAGAGCAGAGTTTAAAAAAAAATTCAAAATGTCTAATTTCAGTTTAGTTCCATATATCCATGCCCAGCCTCCTTCTCAAGAACCTCACCCCAGGGAAATCAAAGTCAAATCCATCTTCCTCATGCATAGGCCCATCTATCATTAAACGCAAGGAACTTCGCAAAATGTAAAACTACAACAGCTTCCTGCTTGTTTTGATATGTTTTCCTCTAAAAATGTCCAGGCTTTTTAGGGAAGGAACCACGAGGGTATTTAGAGGCAACATCAGAAACGTTTGCCTGCGGGTATTTGTGTTTGGGCCCTGCTGGAGGTGGAGTCTCACTGGGTCACTGTTGTGGGTCTCACCCTGCACATCCCATGGTCACCACGGAGAAGCGACACTCACAGCTCCCACTGGGTTGTATTTTAGGCAGCTCCAAGTGTCTGTACATGGGAAGCGAGAGGCAGTTGGGGGCTCGGGACCTGGGAGCCATCGTGGTTGTGGAGGCTTTCCAGGGAGGGGCGAGTCGGCTCCAGTTGGAGGGTGTCCAATTCCACCACGTTGGCCAAATATTTCGTCATCACGGCAGTGCCCTGACTGTTACTGGCAACACACGGATGGCAGGTGAGTTGGCTGTACTGGAGGTGGGCTTGAATGATCTCGAATGTTCACCTTCTCCCACCCAAAGCTGGGGCAGATGCTCTCAAAACCTGCTTAGCTCTGGGGTCAGTGGACAAATTGGATTGCTAAGTGTGAGGAAACCTCACCTGTAGTCCAAGACCCAGTTACGGAGTTGTTTCAGCTGCTTCTTCCAGAAATAATATTTTGCTTTTATGCTACACCACTGTGTTGGTGTGCTGCTTCAAGTTCTGGAAATGAATGCACTCATACATTGTGAGAGAGCCCAAAGGTGTCTCAGGGCTGTCTGCTAGTAGAATCCAAAATTTAATTTTATCACCCAGAGCGTAAGGAACATACTAAGTTCTTTTGACTTTGTCACTGGTAAGTGCCAAATTCAATTCTGTGGAAGTGGCAATGATGGCTCTGAAGACTGGTGGTGACAGGAGCAAGTTAGGTGGGCTCAAAGAATATTTTAAGGGTACTGGATGGGACTTTCCCTTCCAGCTAAGCTAAACTTATGCCTCTCCTAGAATCATAGAATCATTGAATGGTTTGGTTTGGAAGAAACCTTAAAGATCATCTAATTCCCATCCCTTTGCCATGCACGGGGGTCACCTATTTCCTAAGCCATCTTCAGCACTGAGTGAGGATCTAGGCTTCCTAGTGGGAGAAGGCAGCACTGGCCATGATCCAGATGGTGGGCAGGTCACCATGCCTGGCTAGAGAACGGGTACAAGATACCTGCCCTGTCCTCACTGCCCTTCTGAAACGTTCTTCCTCCCCTTCAAACCCACTTCAATCATCCAACTACCTGAGCTCATAACCTATTTCCCTCTTGGGAGCTTACCCTATCCTTCCTCTGGATCTCCTCCTCCTCCTTCCTCACAGTTGTGGGCCACCTCCCATTTCTGTGCTGAGGCCCTCTCCTTCCTCCTGTTCCTTCCTCAGCAATACCCACCTGTGAGTAAAGACCTGCCAGGTGAGTAAGGGTGGGCAGTTGCAACCACACGGTCCCACAGGACCAAAAGGTTAATTGCACAGCACTGAAGGATGAGGAGTTAATATAAAACTCTCCCAACTTTCAAGCTGCAGAGTGAATTTTTGATCACAGCCCTCCTTTCTCTCCAGACTCTTACATTCGTGGCTGTTGTGTTTTGGACTCCTTTGGCCAAGGACTCCGCCTGACCGGGATCTCAAACCTCTGTGTGGACAGCAATGTTTTCTATAACATTTCAGGCCATGGGCTTGTACTGGGTAAGTGAAGCAGCAAAATATCTACCCAGCATGTGCTGGTTCCCATTTGCATGAAAATGGAAAGAATGAAGATCCTTAACTGCACTCTGAGAACTTTAATCACATCTTCTGCATTTCCTGGTGTCAGTGAATTTGGAATAAAGCTCCCACAATTCTACAAACAACTCCTAGAAACTACTTCCATTTGACCATATGGTCTCTCTCTTCAGGACAGTCTTCACTTGATCAGCATCTCTTGTTTTTAAGTGAAGAAAGAGAAGTAGATTTTTTGTTTAGGGGATTGATTAATCCATCTTTGGAAGAGCGTCATTATGCAATATTTAAGATCTCAGCTTAGTGAAGCATTTAAGAGCATGCTTACCTTTAACTTCACTCATTTGACATCAAAGATAATGGAGTGAAAGCATATGTTAAAAGTTAAGCAGAGGATTTAGCACTTAAATAAATTGGAGCTTGGAGCAACAAAAATGTTAAACAACAAAATATTTCTCCTAACTAACCATCAGGAGACTGACTTCCAGCATCTTCTACTGGGATCTCATGTGGCCTGAGTACCTAAAGATGGAGCTTGATTTTCATTTTCCAGAAGAGATTCGATAAAAATGACCAATTTTAACATAAACAAAGGGGGGGAAAAAAGCCTTTAGTCCTGATCCTGCAGTTCCACACACACAGTGAGTCCCTATGGTGGGTGCTGTGTATAAACATAATGAGAAGTCATAGATCACAATTTAAGCAGAGGAGATTATAAACTGAGAGTGATTACACACATCTTGCAGATGAAGAGAGCTGGCTCAGAGAGATGCCCAAGGTGATGTACAGAATCCTTGCAGCCATGGGGAATCAGAGTAAGATCTCCAACCTGCTGGCATCCCTTGGCTCACTCACGCTGGGACGTGTGTTGGAGTTAAAGGACTCTGGGCTGAGCTGAAGTTTCAGCCTGAATACACCTTATCCCCAAGATGTCTTTAATGGCTTCACTGTCAGCAGCTCCAGAGGGTCTGATGGATGAATTTATGTAGCATTTTGTAGCCTGTGAAGGAATATTTATTACAACTGGCTCTTTGCAGCCCCAGAACTGGACTCCCTCACTGATTTCTTTGCAAGACAGTCATAAAAAGTCGCTCTGGGCTTAAAATTATTGACACGCCACATCTCAGCTTGAAAACCAAAACCCTTTATGCCACCTCAAAAACCTGTATGGATGTCAAAAAGACTGCTTTATGCTGTTCATGCCCTGGTAGTGAGATGGTTTGTGGTAAATACAGCCTGGAAAGGAAATATTTCCGAAATAGATCCTGTTCCAAAAAGTTGAGAAAGGCTCAAAAGACTGAGGGAAGGCTAAAAGAAATAAGTGCCATGCCCCAAACCAGAGGATGTAGATATTCCTGTGAAGTGGCTTATGTTAGGGGTAGTAATCATTGGGGAAGGGAATCCGTATTTGGAACAGAATTTGAGCAGATATAGATGCAGATAATAGTTTATGTTTAATAATAAATAATAAATAAATAATAAATAAATACATGTAATTTGCTCCCAATGTGAGGTACATAGAGATGTTCCACTTTATATTCTTATTGAAAAGACCCGAGCAGGAGAACATATGCTGATCATAGAATCACAGAACCATCAAGGCTGGAAAAGACCTTTAACATCGAGTCCAAATATTAGCCCAGCACTGCCAAGTCCACAACTAAACCTTCCCCCAAGTGCCACATGCACACATTTTTTGAACACCTCCAGGAATGGTGGCTCCACCACTTCCCTGGGCAGCCCATTCCAATGCTTGGACCACCTTTTCAATGAAGAAATTATTCCTAATATCCAATCTAAACCTCCCTTGGTGCAAGTTGAGGCCATTTTCTCTAATCCTATTGATGTATTCTGTGATTCTGTGATTCTGTCATTACTTGGACTTGACTTGTCCAAAGTCTGTCCCAGACTTGTCAAAGTCTTGTCTGGTCAAAGACTGTTCACTTTTTGCTGTTGGGTGGCCTGTTTCTTTAAGGTGTAATTTAAAAATGTATTTCTTTTGTTTTCTTTTTCCTACTTCAATACTGTTACTAGATCTGAGGCACCCCATGAGTCTGAGTTGTCTGATCAATTGGGTGATTGATTTTTCCCTGTTTCTTCTCATACTCCATTGCTTAAGGGGGCAATGCCCCACTTCTGTGCACAGTTGCACCATGTGTTTTTTTAAGCATATATAGAAATTTTTACTTACATGTAAGTAGGGCAGTGAATGGAGACACAGGAGATAGAGCAGACTTTGAGTCCTAATACTGCCAGGAGCATGCCTGTGCAGAGGTGAGCCCCTTTCCCACTCTGAATCTCTCTTTTCCCCACTGTAAATCTGCTTTATAATATATATATTATTTGTTTTCAGCATAAGCTTGCAATACAGTAGATATGGCTGGTGATATATTCACATGTAGCACCTAGCACAGTAAATATATGTGAATATAACACCTGGACTTGTGTGTAAAAATGCAGAATCATGACAATAGGGATGTTCCAATTATATATACATTTATGTTAATTTTTTCTCCCCCCTTTCTTCTCTCTCTCTCTCTTTTTTTTTTTTTCTTTTTTTTTTTTTTTTCCCCTTTTTTCTTCTTTTTTTTTTTTTTGGAAGGGACCTTAAAGAGCATCTGGTTCCAACCCCTTGCTGGAGTCAGTAACAACATAGTGATTGGCCTTTCTGGAAGTGATGGTTTGTCCAACATTGAGACGCTGTCACCAGCAGGGATCTACATCAGGGCTCCTGCCAACCACATCAAGGTGAGAAGTTCAGGCACAGGACAGAACATTTCCTTTCTAATCAAAGATATCAGAAAGATGCAGAGCTTCATTTATCTGGGAGATCATACACAGAATATTTGCTTCTTGGCAGAGCTGTCAGAAACTGTGCTTCTGATGGGGTATTGAAACAAGTGCATATCACAAAATAAATTATGTTCATGGGCGAATTTATTGCTAAAAGTTTTGCTGCATTTGCATGGAATAAAATATTACAGTGAGATCATTCGTACTGAGATACTTTAAAAAGTTGTTTTATTTTCTAATATGGATTCAGAAAACTTGGAAAAAAGTGTAGGTTCAGCTTCTCGAGAATTGTTTCCTATTTCTGTCATTATATATAAAAAAATCTCAATTTCAGTGGACTGATGACAAACACACTAAAATTCAGCAATATCCAATGTATCTCCATCTGGATTTAAAATTACATTGTACATATATTTTCATTCAAGAATGTGTTCCCTGTCCTATGCAAATGACATTGATTTTAAAAGAAATGAACCTTCTCTATTCAAGATAGTAATAAAACACTGAACTTTTAAAGAGCTAACAGAATAACAGCCCTCACATCAAAAACCTGAGCTCAGTAAAAATCTTATTATTCACTAATTCTCTGATGCTTTCTCTTAGTTCATACTTTTTTTTGGTCTTGTATTTCGGAATAAAGAGTCACTTTTAAGTCTTCCGTGGAAGAAAAAATTTGATTTTCAGCAACTTCAAACCACTTTTCCTTCCCAACTATTTTAAGCGTGGAATTTCATTGAAACTGACCTTTCTTACCACACTTTCAGTAGTGACAAATGCATATTTTTATTTAAAAAACTATCCTAACCTGTTCCATTGCTAACGCATGGTAACCAAACCAATTACTAACTGTATGTGAAGACCTAATTACCCCCTGGGCTTCTGCTCCACGGGGAAAGAGTTGCACCTAAATTTGAAGGTGAAAAACAGACCAGCACATTTCCTATGTTATTATAAGGACAGCAGTAGCTACGAAGCAGGAGAGGACTTTTCTGCAATTCCCTCAAGGGCATATTTATCATTTTTGAGACCATCAGATGTGGCTAAAAAATACAACAACTAGGCAGGATCTTACGAATTTCACCCTCACTAAACACAGTTTTGTACTGTCGCGCACTGACTTACCCCGGAGCGTTGACTCCATTGCCAGTGGCTCAGCTTTTGAAAAGGTTTGCTTGCAATTACCTCTGTGGGGACGTGTGAACCGACTGTGGTGGGTTTTCAGCGCAATTATTTAGCCCTCCCCGTTCTCATGTCTGCGCCCAAAGCCGCGTCTGTGGCCGTCTACCCAAATACCAGGGGGCTCGGTCTGCTCTCCAGAGCTGTGGTGCTCAAGGCGGAGCAGCAGATGGCCCTGGAAGGGTTGTTGATAACCCTCATCGTGGGCAGTCTCTCGGAGTGGGATATTTGAGGTGTTGCAGCAGCAAAAGGAAAATATGAAGTTGTCCAGATTAAAATTGTTATTAGCTGCACTTGCTGTGTGACAGAACCAAGGAGTGCTCAGGAAGTACACGGATACTAAGAGAAGAAGTCACACTTATCCCAAACAAAACAACTGTGGACTTTTTCTTGGTACAATAATAATCACTAAATTCAAATGATCGGGGTCCAGCATTGTCATCCTGATGTCACAGAGTTTCAACACCTTTTATCTGATCAAATGACCCAAGAACTAGATGGTGATTTTTACGTATTTACAATCTTAATTTAATGTGGAGATTTGAAGAAATGTCATGGAGAAAGACTGATCTTCCTACTGCCTGATTTCCAGGACAGGACGTGAAAAATTTCCCCTTTTAGATTTTAATTTTAGTTTTAGGTGTTTTTTAGTTTTTCTGTTTCTTGTTTGGGTTTTTTTGTGTGGTTTTGGTTTTGGTTTTCCATTTGTTTTATTTGTTTTCAGATTTCCATCTTTCAGTTACTGGTTTTAAACTGCAATCTTTAAGGCAAGGACTGCAGCTAAGATAACCAAGGAGCTCTAGCCCTAGAGTATTACATCTTCTGTGCATGATGGGTTAAGCTTTTCCACAGTGAGACCTGCAGTAATATTTTCATAACTACTCAATTTACTTGGGAGCCTAAATTTGCATCGGTGGCTGAAGAGCCTAAATTTCCTTGAAAATCTGTGGTGTCCTAAACGGTGTGGAAATTGGGACAGAGCAGTCACTCAAACCTGAGCCTACAAAGACATTTGGAGACACAAATCCCTCTGGTTTCCATTTGACTTAAGCTCTTAAGTGCATTGGTGAATCAGGCTGTTAGATAAAATTTTATACTTGGACAGTATGAGTGCAAAATGATCATTACAACGTTAGTATAATTTTTTTTTTATATACAGCGTGTGAGCCCAGGTTATCACTTTTTAGTGTCATTGATAATTTCATTAACAGGTTGTTTCTTTTCTTTTAAATGCTGTCAGCCCAAGGAACTGAAGATACCCCTCTGGGATATTGCCTCTTTTGTCACTGAAACTTCTGCCCTATGTCCCTAGTTTTGTCTTTGTGTGCAGGAAAAGCGATTTAAAAAGTACGTTTATATTTTTTTCTCCTGGCTCTCTTGGGCCCAGTGAGTCTTGGACTTTTTGTAGTAAATCCCAATAAATATTTTCAATGCCCTGAAATCCTAGAGCCGGCATGGAGAGCTCATCCTTAACAAGGTACAAACTAGGCTTGAGAAATTCAACAAGATCCTCACTAGTCTTGAGAAATTCAACAAGATCCTCCCCTTCCTTTCTTACCATGATGTTGAGGACTGGAAAACAGCTCCAGTGAATGAACAGGGTGGAGCTCAGCCTGTGTCTCCGTGTCAGGGGAGTGACTGATGGTCACTGTTGGCAAAAGTGACTGATTTCACTGCTGGTAAATGCGTTTGTTCCCCGGTGTCACCCCACGCAGCCATTCTCCGCAGTACCATTGTTTTTCACCATTTCATCCCCACTGAGACCTTTTCCAAAAGGTTTCCTGCAAGGTGGGTTGCACACTGGGCCCGCTGCCAGGTTCTGAAACTGGGATAGCAGTGCTGGGCCCGCTCTCCAGAGCTTTCACATAATCTTTAAAGTCAACACTTTGAGCGCCAGCTATCTAAAAGAAATTCATGAAATATTTACACCAGCAGAGTTGTGAGGTTAAGAGACACTTAAAACGTCAGCCACTCGATTTTACTGACTTGCAGTGCACAGCTCCAGGTGTTTGCCATGCTCGGGGAGGTAATTTCTCTCCGGAATTTTGGTTGCACGGACATTCGTAATATACTGACTTCCGCAAAGAATTGATTTCCACACAAAATTCCCTGCTTGCCTAAAACCCCTGCCCTCCAGCCACTGGCTGGCTGAATAAATTTGCAGGGTTTTTTTTTTTTTTTTTTGCTCCTTATGAATCATCTGTAGAACGCACGATTGGAGTCTCAAGTAAAAGATCCTGGGGATGATGTGACCGGACTGCAGAAGTGTTTTGTTAAAGGAAAAGGGTCTGTGGCTGCACTTTCAGAAAGAGCAGCGGTTGTACCTGGGGATAGGGAAAGCAGAGCTTTGGGTCTCAGTACTTTTTAGTTCCTCGACAGATGTCAGGGATCAGGACTGCAGGGAGCACACTTGGATGGGTCAGAAGAAAGTAATTGGTATATGGAGGGTTTCACCTCAAGGTCACCAGGCTCAGCTTTGATTTGGACCGTCAGGGACTAAAAAGTCATTAGTGTTTTAACAGTGTCCAGTGACCTATGAATGGTAGTGGTGGGTGTCAGTCCTGATCTTAGAGAACAAGCTCCTCTTACAGCTGCAAGAAAGGTCATCTTAGTGAGCTAGACACCTCCAGAGAGCAATTAATCTTGTCTAAGGGTAGGAGAGTTGCCTTCTGAACATGCCTGTGCCTTATTTTTTTCTTAGAAAGGGAGCCTAAGATTGCCGGGGTGGACTTCAGCGTCAAATTTTTACACATCCAAGGCAGGTGAGAGGGATTCTGCACAGGTGCACACATGAAAACACTGTTACATGGACACCATCCAAAACCAGCTGGGTTTGGCTGCTCTCCAAATTAAGCAGGAGAGAGCAGGGTTTTTTGCCCTAGAATAGAAAAGCTCAGAACCCACTGAATATAACCCACATAACCCACTGGCTACACAGTCTGTAAGTACCAAACTCCTAATTTTAAGGCCAGTTGGACCTTATGTTCACTCATTTTTACCCCTTGCAATAATACAAGAATGCAACTCTTTAACTTCTTAATTAAGAGATATGAAATAGCAACAACTTACAGCAAGCACATCTTCCCATGCTTATTCACTTACCCTGTTAAAAATAATTCAAACCACGTAATTTACCACAAGTGTAAGTAAGTTTCATTGTTCAGCCACTGACATATCCTGATGTACTCTGCCTTCTCTTGACTTTTAGTAGCATCGCTTTTTCAATGGAAATATTTCCTTATCCTGTGCTTGCTTGGTGAGACAGGAGAAAGATTCAGTTGAGAAGGAAATCAATAAACCGAATAGTTTGTGATTTACCTTTCCTTCATGACATTTCCATCTTATACAGAAAGGAATTTTTAGGTGTGAGTTTTCAACCCATTTTTTTCTTACCTACTTCTTCAAGAATAGTGACAACACCTTTTTTCCTATCATTTGTCTCTATTGCTTGGCCAACCCTTGTTGTCTGGCTTAAAACAGCTTTTTTTAAGACTCGCCGAAGGTCAGAGTGAAAACAGGACAAGTCTGGGGACACAGAAAGTGTCTTTTACCAGCCACGCTTACCAGAATATGAATGGACTTCAGATGGGATTTTAATTTGGGAGTTTTTTAGGCTGATTTTAATTTCCAGAAATCTGTGCTAATATATTTTCACAGTTACATATTCTTCTCTACAGGGTAACACAGTGTGTGGTGCTGGGTATGGCTATTTCTTTCACCTGTCCCCTGAGGGACCATCCAAAGTGCCTCTTCTGTCCTTCAGTGAGAACACAGCTCACTCCTGCACGAGGTACTTCGGGATTTTTGGTTAAAGAGGTTTTCCTTCAGTGAATGGTTGTGACAACTAAAATTGCAGTGGTGGGCAGAAAATGCCTTGCCCCTCTTTTCAGAACTTTTCCCCCCAGTTTTGCCCCCTTTCAGATCCTCCTCCCTTGTAAGCAGAGTTATCTGCAGCAGGGCAGAATTGGTATTTGTCAAGGATGTGCCTGGGGCTGTTTTTCTGGTTTCCTTTTAGTTTAAATACAATCATAGAATCATAGAACGGTTTGGGTTGGAAGGGACCTTAAAGAGCATCTGGTTCCAACCCCTTGCTGTGGGCAGGGACACCTTCCACTACCCCAAGTTGCTCCAAGCCCCGTCCAGCCTGGCCTTAGACACTTCCAGGGATGGGGCAGCCACTTCTTTATTTCCTGTTCCTTTCTTCATCATTCAAAAGCCCTATTTGTTAGCTTGCGGGAATTCCCTGTGCTCCTAACAAGCTCTTCCACTTTACCCCCTTGTTTAACTGGTCCCAGTGTAGCTTAAGGTGCCACATTTAACACATTTCCTCATCAACAGCAAAGCACTGAAGCATCAGATGATGTGTTGAATTGAAAGCTCACTTTCTATGTCTACCAGGAATTTTCAGAAGAGGGTGGCTGCAGGAGAACAGATACACAATTTCTTTCTTACACACTTAGATTTAGATTAGATAGGAAGAATTTCTTCCCTGTGAGGGTGGTGAGGCCCTGGCACAGGTTGCCCAGAGAAGCTGTGGCTGCCCCATCCCTGGAAGTGTTCAAGGCCAGGTTGGACGGGGCTTGGAGCAATCTGGGATAGTGGAAGGTGTCCCTGCCCATGGCACAGAGTTGGCAACAGGTGATTTTTAAGGTCCGTTCCCACCTAAACTATGTTGTGATTTCACGATTCTATGACATTTCATGTAGCAGTCGTTCCTGTAGTATCCAGGTAGGGCTATTCACAAGAGCTTTTCCCTGTACTTCCCTAAAACAGAAACTATATTAAAAAATATTATACTGAAAATCAGTGGATGGAGTGACCTGAATTTTGAGGAAATCTGGGTATTAATCTGGATTCAAAATCTCTGGGAAGGTCAAACCAAGGGCAATGTTCAGTAGCATGTACATTTGGGCTGTACTCTAAGTTGGCTGAATCCAAGACAAAGAAAAGCTTTATCTGTCTAAATTCATGTCAGGCTTGTCTGAAGGTGATGCTGAAAACTCATGAGCATGGTGGGGATGTCACCTTTCAGCGACGCTGCACACTTGTTAGCCCTGCTGTGGCTAATTCTGAAGATGCATGAAAACAAATTTTAAATATCCTCACTGGCATGATTCGATGCCTATAATAAGCAGTCTTATCTCCCAGTCTCTGATTTGGGATTAAATTATAACGTCCCACGAGAGAACTGTTACAGACTTAAGATTTTAGATATCGAAATGATGAATAGAAAAATCTGCTCACTTATGCATGCACCGTAAACAATCAGTCTCCATTGCTTTCTTTCCTAAACAGGTATGGATTCCTGGTGTACCCAGAATATCTGCCAGACAGCTCAGACAGACCTGTTCAGTTCAGCAACTTCACAGCTTGGAGCTGCCAAGGGGGAGCACAGGTATGTTTGTCCTGACTGTCCTCTGTGATGCTAAGGATCTTTCCTGAGGTATCTCACTCTACACTGACTTCATCTTTAAGGCTGCAAATAAGTCACAGTCACAGTAAAGCCCTTGTACCTGTATGTTCAAGTTTCTCATCTGGAGGCTCCTATTTTAATGAAAAAGCCAGAAACATGATTTGTGTGAATTCTTTTTTACAGCTGCAGTGCAGAATCAGTGCTCCTTTCACCAGCAGCTGGTGTTCTCTGTAGCCACCTAACATCTGACTGCCACTATAATCATGGAACCATAGAATAGTTTGGGTTGGAAGGGACCTTAAAGGCCATCCAATTCCATCCCCACTGCCATGGACAGGAACAGCTTTCACTAGATCATGTTGCCAAAAAAACCCCTCCTGAGTGGATCCGAGCTATTCTTGAAGACTGCAGTTGGTAAAAGATCTGATACCTTCATAGGGCTGATGGTTTCCAGGGGATTTTTTTCATTCTTATTAAAAATTTGCACTTTTCATTTATTTGAATTTGTCTAAATTCATTCTCCAGCCGTTATAGCTCATTATTAATTAATCTGATTACAAAAACCCCCACATCACCCATTGTTATCTGATGCTTTCTTCCCACACATACAATTTAGAGCTTGTGATCCTCTTAACCCCCTGTCTGATGACCTGAACAGTTTGTATGTGTTCCTCTGTAAGTCATGCTTTCTAGTCTAACCCATCCCTATGACTCTGAAGGTGTAAAATTTTTCAGTGTGATTGTTTTTTAATTGATGCATCCTCTTTCTGGAAAAGCTTATTTGTATGGAAAAAAATAATAATAAAACAAAAGGTTGTTTTGCAGGAGTTTTTTTGCTTGTTTATTTTCTCTGCCCAGCTTGTAATTTCTTTGTATGTGACTGACTGAGAATACATAAATAACTAAGTTTATTCTGCTTATTTCCATGGGCTCCCTCCAGAAACAGTTTTCTTTCTTTTAGGTGCCCCATCTCTGGAAATGTCCAAGGCCAGGTTGGATGGGGCTTGGAGCAACCTGGTCTGGTGGAAGGTGTCCCTGCCCACGGCAGGGGGTTAGAACCAGAGGGTCTTTCATGTCCCTTCCAACACAAGCCATTCTATGATTTAATGATGATGATTATTTCTTTATTTTCCTTTTATATAGATTTTCAGTAGCAGGAATCTTGAACTCCAACATTTTTGGATTTCTTCTTGCAAAGACTTTGGCATTGACATCGTGGAGAGCCTGGGAAACACCTCTGTGTCTGGCAGTGTTTTAATTGGACACGCTGGGCAAAAGGTGAGCACTGAAGGAATGATTTCAATGTTCCCTTCAAATGGGAAACTGGAGAAAAAAGAAAAGGCTGGAGAACAGCCCATGCTCCATGGCAGCCTTGGTAAATCTTGGAATTTAAATAGATTGTATGTAAATATAATAGATGTAAATAAATGTATGTAAATAGAATAGACCTGTGGGCATTGGTGTCTTCTCCCAAGTAACAAGAGACAAGACAAGAGGAAAAGGCCTCAAGTTGTGCCAGGGAAGGTTTAAATTGGATATTAGGGAAAATTTTTTCACTGAAAAGGTTATGAAACATTGGAACAGACTGCCCAGAGCAGTGGTGGAGTCCCCATCCCTGGAGGGATTCAAAAGATGTGCAGATGTGGCACTTGGGGACGTGGGTTAGTGGTGGCCTTGGCAGTGCTGGGGGAATGGTCGGACTTTGGGACCATTTTCCAACCTAAACAATTCAATGGTTGCATGATTTTTTCCCGAACATCTTTTTATTTCATTATGGAAGTTCTGAAGATTTTTTCAGAACAAATTTGAAACAAAGACTCTAGTTTTTCTATTTTGATTTAAAGCTATTTAAAAGTTCCACATTGTACTGCATGCTTTGTATTCTGTATAAAACAACATTAAGAAGTAAAAACAAAATCACAAAACCAAAAAGCTGAAGGATATTAGCAATACAAGAGCTAATTTCCCTCTACTTATATTTTTTTCCAAGATTGACGTGCTCTCAGAAAAACTCTGGAACTTCACAGAACATGAGGTTTTGAGAAAAATCACAGTTTTTGTTTAATCAAGGGTTTTTAACATATATTCCTATATATTCCTATATTCTTTGTACTGGAATAAACAGATATCATTTAACTATACCCAAGCAGGTTTAGTTTAGTGATTTGAAAATGATGAGGGGGAACACCAGATTTGGTTTCTATCTCAGCCAACACTTTGGTTTCCTCTGCTGTCCTGTGGCATCATCGGCCCACCTGGAACACAGAGTGTTATTTTTTTTCTGCTTGAAAAATGCGGTCAAAATGTAATTTTATTTATGCGGTAAATATGATCTTCTTCCATTATTTCTTTAGGCAGCTGGACAAAGTCCTTTGGGTGCTACCAGGTTGTTAACAGATTAATAACATGGATAACAATGGAATTTTAGTTACAGCTGGCCACAGCTGCTTGTTCATGGTTTTGAGGTCTTTTTATTTTTCCCTGCTCAGTTTTCTATTGCTGTTTATTAAATTAATTTTCCTTCTGACTGGCAGAGAAAGGGCTTTAAATGAGTTTTCTTCAGAAGCCCACAGAAAGAAACCTCTGTAGCAGGTCTGTTGTAAATACGTAGTTCAGATAAAATCCTGGCTTCACCTGCCCAACCTTGCAGTGTCCCAATGAATTTGTCTCAGGCACCAAAGGGTGGATGCCTTTGTTTTTGCTTGGCAGGATCCATGGAAGGACTCCAATGTTGTACTTGTTAAGAGATTTAGAGGCACTCGGCTGTGCCTTGTTTCTCGCAGTACCCCAGGGGGGTGATTATCTTTGATTATCTCATGATAAGAGCCTCCTTGTCATAATTTACATCTTAATGTATGTAATTCTCCCTTTAATAATGACGCCTCTTTAATATCAATTAAAACTTTATGACATTAATTTAATGGGAACCTTGGATATTCCTCTCTGCTTTAGCCCTTCCACTTTTTGAGAGCAGCGCTTCAAAACAAGATTGTTTTCTGGAGACACCAGGACATTTAAAAACTGGGGCTTTGACCAGTTAAAACATTAGTGGCAGGGCGAAATCCAGGACCAAAGGAAAGATTTTTGTTGACTTCCTGGACTTTCAGCAAGCCTCTTCCATGCTTTCATAGAGCAACCCATTGTCCTTGTGGAGACATTTCGGGAGAAGCATTTCTTCCTGGGAAAAGCAGGAGTTCTGAGACAGGTGACACACACTAGGGACGAATTACTGTCTCACACCGTTCTATTTACTGTTTAGTTAAAGAAAACAAATTAGTAAAAAATGGGTGGGATGGAAGGACTAGAATTGTAAACAAAAAACAAATAATAGACTTTCTAAGTGATTTGTTACCAGAAGTCAGGGATTTCTTCTTAGCAGTGATTTGGAAGAAGATGGCCCAAGGACCAGGACCATCACTGCAGATGTTTTGGCCTCAGAATAAAAAAGGTGATGGAGCTACTGTGTCTTAAAGAGAGTAAAGAGAGCACCATGTCTTTGAAGTAATAATCTATTTATAAAAGTCCGTTTCATTCTACATTGTCAGTTTAAGATGATGTTTTCATATAGCGTGGATTTCTTAACTGATTATCTACTATGGCTTTTGAGACTTATTCTACAAGTCTTTTACTACAAACACCCAAAAATCTAGTTTGTCCATTGTGTTTCTCATCAGTTGTGGGTTTTGCTCTTCCTTTCCAGTTCTTGTAGCTCTGATGGATCCTGAAGTCAACTAGAGCTTCGCAGAGAGCCCGGCTCAAGTGCTTCCCCCATCCCAAAGCACAAAAAATGGCTTTGAATCTCAGCTCTTGGATTTTTCTTAGAACAGAAATTAGAATGATTAGCTTTGTAGAGTAGGGAAAATTCCTAATTGCTGGACAAGAAAACGTAAAGTAAAAGGAGCTGTAAAAATCTGCTCCCTGCGCCTTTTAAGTGGATTCTTTCTTCCCAGCAAATGTGCAATTTCCTTTCTCTTCAAGTGTCTGACCTTAACTACTGTGCAACAACCCAGACAAAGGGCAACAAGCTGCCCTGAATGTGATGTTATCACGTGCTGTAAATGGTGAATTAAACAGGGGTTAATTATCAGAATTTGCAAAACAACATCCTATATCTGTCCTTCAGACTCCTCAGTCATGGCAATCACATTCTTGTATCCCAGCTGCTACATCCTGAATGCCCCATCCCTGGAAGTGTTTAAGGCCAGGTTGGAAGGGGCTTGGAGCAACCAGTCCACTGGAATGTGTCCCTGCCCATAGCAGGGAGTTGGAATGAGGTCCCTTCCGACCCAAAGAACTCTAATATTCTGTGATTCACATGGTGATGTTTCCCAGCTCTCTTCATTCCCTCATTTCAGGAGAGGACCTGTATGTCTGCAGGACTGAAAACTCCCAAAAGATACCAGCTCTTCATCTCCAACACAGTTTTCAGGAACTTTGATGTGAACACCTGCACAGCAATCGGGACTTGCTCTGGCTGCTACCAAGGGCAGGGTGAGTCTGATTTACATTTATTTAGCAGGATTGCCACAGTTCTTGGATTCCTCTCATTACAGATTCATATGTTTGGAAGTTCAGACAACCTCTGCTCTCAGGAACTGAGGTTTCAGGTTCTCTCCAACCTCCCTTCATCACTTAGTTGAAGCCACATATTGCATATATTTTAAGAGAAATGTAGCTTTACTTTTGCCCTGGTTAAATTTTCTCAGTGAAAAGTGTTTTTATACACTGCCTTGTTTCTGCATCTTCATTTTGGGAGGTAAAATTTCAAGAGTGATGATTTCTTTAATAGCTATGACCAACCTCACAAAATTTCACCAAGCTCCTACCTCAGGCCAGCCTAAACCTTAGGTGAATTTGCCTGAGATAACGTGTAAACTAAGCATCCTTTTGAGCTTTGAAGAGGTACTCAAAGGCTCTTTGAAGAATATTCCAACTGCAATTACCTCTTAAATATATTTATATATAAATTAATACTGCCCTACAATAAAATAGCAAAGAAAAAGTCTTAGAAATGTGAGATCAAAGGACAAAAGGAATAGTAAAATCTGGCTTAGACAGGTTACAACTGAGAATAGAACAGTTAGATAGTAACCCAGGTGGTGCATGAACACTCATGCCTAAGCTGACTTGTTATGGTCCATGGGGCAACGATTTTCTGACATTTATGTAAATATTAATGTGCTCAAAATCTTCCTGTGCTTTAGCCCACATAAATATTCATCCTTTTTTGCAGCTACCTGTGTTTCAGTAGTGAAAGAATCCTCCAGACTCACTTTTTAGCCAAGGCTTTATTCTGCCGAGTGCTGTGCCTATGCACAGGAGCTGAGTATATTTACACACCCATCAAGAGTCCTCAACTCTAAAAAATTTACCTTCATAAAAAGGCAGAAAGGATCTATCAAAATCACTGTTTTGGGGCCTGTTTGGAATCACTGAGGAGGTGCGGGTAGGACCAGGAGCAGCACCCGGATCAGGCAAGTCTCTAAGCACAGGTTACAGGGCACTGGGCAGGTTGGGCCTGGCCATGGCACAGCAACAGTCATTCCTGCAACCACCTCTATTGATTTTCCTGAATCTCCTCATCTCTTTGACTCATCAGACATTTTTCCAAAGTGAAGGTGGAATGAAGTTCGTCTCTTTTCCTCCAGAGATGTCTTCAGGCCCATTACTTGAAGTGACCATTCTCTTTTCCCGAAATGCTGCTTGTTGCCCACAGGTGGGTTTACAGTGAGAGCTGAACGTCTGACCTTCATCAACTCACCTTTCCAAGTGTCCTTCCCCTTCCCTCACTCTGCCATCCTTGAGGATCTCGACGGCTCCATCACAGGACGGAAAGGAAGTCACCTCCTGCCTTCCACAGATATCCTTGGGGCATCTTGCACAGCCAGTGCCAACTTCAGTCAAGCTTCTGGGGGCAGTGTTTGTGGCAGTGACCTTGTTTTCCACCGTATGGCCCTTCATTTGTAAGTAACTATTCCAATTCCAAAAAGTTGGCTGCTTGCTGTGTTTTATACTGAGATTGCTGCTGGGATAGACACTATCAGTGTTTATAAATGGAAACTATAGAATCACAGAATGGTTTGGGTTGGTAGGGACTTTAAAAACCATCTATATCCCATCCCCTTGCCATGGACAGGGACACCTTCCACTGTGCCAGGTTGCCCAGTGCTCCATCCAACGTGGCCTTGAACACCTCCAGGGAAGTGATGAATGAGAACCCATTTGCTTGTTGTCATAATCATGACAAAGAATAAATGGACAAATTACTTTTCTGGGTGAAAGGGACTGCAGTAAATCTGTGCCGTAGCTCTCAGAGCGTATTCAGCAGTGAAAAATTATTGGAAGGATTTGTAAAGTGAGCCAGAGACTTAATATAAGTGAATTCAAATCAGGTTGAAGACATATAAACTTAGATATGGGCCTGAAGAACATATGTGGTCACCACATAGACACTGACAACGTGTCCCATCGCAGCTGCTGGAAACCTGGGTCCTTGATTTCTTTGCCCATGGGGAGATGGCCAGTGCCATTTAAAATGCCCTGTGCTATCTCCCATTGCTTGTCACTCCATGGCAGAAGGGCAAGGATCTCTTGCAGATGCTGTGTCAGATCTGACATCTCACACCAAAGTATTTGATTGCTTGGGAAATTTGGAGAAGCTCATTGTTTCCCCAACCTGCACTTGCTCCTGCCTTGGAGCAGCCAGCAGATACCCAGGGAGGACACTTGCAAATTCCTGACATAAGAAAAAGGGTGAAAAAGACTTTCAGTGATCCAAACACCACTCTTCCTTTCCTTCCCATGCCCATCTTCCCTCCCCAGTTCCCTGCTCAGCTTTTCACTTTCTTTTCCAAGTACAAGTCTGAACCATTATCCATTTTTTTGCTGTTTCAGGTTAGTAGCATACAGGCAGAAATCCTGAAGTGCTCTGTCAGAGGGCTGTTAATTATTCATGTCTGCCTCATAATTCATGTTTTAGAAGAAGGAGGGAAAAAACTCTTCCCAGATAGGAAAAAAAATAATCACTTGTTCCATTGAAGAGGAAAACCATAAGACTTTCAGCTACCTGCAGGCTTTACACGTGATTACTGTTTCTTATAAAGAAAACAAAACTCTGCAACAAATTAAGAGCTGGGAGTCATTCTGATTTAACAAAAAGGATACTGGGTAGAAGGCAAAATAAAACTGTAGTAGATGTTTTTCTGGACCAGTTAGCCATGAGGTCTTTGGGAAATCAATTCCCTTTCAAGTCTGTGTTTACCCTGATGAAATGGGCTACAGATCTTTGGGTCGATGCTGAGTGGGTAGATGGAGCTTCTCACAACATTGCCTGTAAAATGATTTCAGTCCTTTTGGATACTGCAACAATGTAAAAATGTATGATATTTAATGTATTCAATGCACCTTGTTTCTCTGGCATCTAAAGGTCGGTAAGGAGTGATACAAGTAGGAGTCCATCTGCACCACTGCTGTTAACTCTGGAAGAGTTAACCTGATCTAAATTTTGTCTTCCTAGTAAATTGCATAAGATTTTCCCTGGAAGTGTTCAAGGCCAGGCTGGATGGGGCTCTGAGCAACCCGGTCTAGTCAAAGGTGACCCTGCCCATGGCAGGGAGGTGGAACAAGATGAACCTTCAGGTCACTTCCAGCCTAAACCATTCTGTGATTAATCATACTGATAACTTCCCAATCAAGGTTTTATTTGAAGCAAGTACCCTTTATTTCCCTTCTTTATTATTCATCTGCATAAGCTGGGAGTCAACCTACATCAAAGATACTTGGCAGTGTGAGTAGCAGAAGCCAGCTGTTAGTCTGTCCTCCTGAGGACTCTGTGCTTAACAGAATAACCCAAGAGACCGTGAGCATTCTCTCTGTGCTGCTTCCAGATCCTCTCTCCTGAGTAGCTCCCAGCAGCCAAATCACTGTCATATTAAGTTGAAAGACTGTCAGCAGGCAGCCAAATAAGTGTGGTGAGTCAGGAGGTTGTTGTTCAGTGCTCCAAGATGGACCTGGTAAAGGACCAGGGTGGGAATAAAATGAGCTGGAGGGGATGAAGAGTGAAAGTCAATTAATAAAATATCCACAGCATGACCAGAGAATGAGGGGGTGGGAGAAGAAGGAGAATCAGTGAATTTTATCCAGATGTATTTGAAGAGTGTTTGCAATAAAAAGGGAGTAGTTAAGGATTAATACAGCAAAACATGACTAGGAGCAATTGGCAGAGGTTGAGCAGAGAGAATAAAGACAGGTGGGTGACGGGAAAAAATTCCTAATAGTACAGTCTCTTGGATTCATCTCATCTCAGTAAAAGGATAAAAGTACTGTTGCTTGGCTTTCTTTATTTTCTGATAAGAAAAGAATTAAAAACCACTCTGGAAGAAATCCCTCTGTTGTGCTCTATAGTCCCTGGAATGTGTGACCTGTAAGATCTGCACTTTGCTGGTTGTACTTACCACTCATCGTAAGCCTTGTAGTCAGTAAAACTGGGGTGCTACCAAACCAGGGGTGAAAAACAGATTACAAGCCCCTGAGCTCAAGAGTTGAGCACTGAACCCGTGTTTGCTGATCATCTGGTCTAAGTGACAGCACAAGAGCATCCTCATTTTGGTAGGAAGTTACTCTGTAAAAGGAAAATGTCCCAGGCAATAGCAGTAAAAGAGTCGCATCTCCTGTGCTCTCACTTTTGGTCCAGAGTGGTTCAATTCCCTGTGCTACTCAATAAAAAGCATGAGAAGCTTGAGATACTGTGTTTTTTTCCTTCCTCTGAGTTTCAGGGATGGACTCCAGCTCCAAAAATCCTACAGGCTGAAAAAAGCAATGGATTTTGAGAGGGTAGTCCCAGCATGACAACCTCTATTGCAGCAACCTCAGGATCATTCCCTGATCCTGAGGGCAATGGGCAAAGCTTGGCCATGGCCTTGTTATTAACTTTCTCGGCCTCCAAAACATAGTGAATGTTTCATCAGGACTAATTTTTAGGAAAGATCCCCTGCCTGGGAGCTGCCTGGGATAGGGCTGGTTGGTGCAAGTTAAAAGCTTGTCTGAGACCATTTTAATTATCTAAGTTTACAACATGGGCAATTAACTCTTTACCTTTGTGCTCTTTAATTTACCGGAATACACATAAGTGTATTAACACTTTTTCCCTCCCGGAACATATATTTGGGGGGAATAAAAGGGTTTGTTAGAGAAAAACACTAGAAGTCCATATTTAAAAAAAGAAAACTATGGTCTTGAACCTTTTTTGACTCGCTGGCCTGAACTGCTTCACCCATCAACTTCCAGGGAAATGCTTGCACTGCTGTAACAAAACCCTTCTCCACAAAGTCCAGTTGAAAGTTAAAATAATGTGTCACATAAGCACCCTTTAAAGAGGGTTTTTATGTCTTTTAAAAACGTAATTGGAGCTTATAAAAGTCTTTATAAATTTATATGTGGGAAAGTTATTGAGTAGTCTGAAGCACAGCTTATGCTATGGCACAGCACAGCATGGCTGCAGGCAAGATACGGCTGCTCCAAATGCCACCGCCACCCATATTATCATGAAACTATGAATCTCTATTAATATTAAAACAAATTTTCATTAAAAAATTGTCATAACATGATTAAGTGACTTTCAAAGTTTCTTCACATTATGCATAATTTTTACAAGAGGAGAGCATTAGAATAATCTGCAGCCAGGCAGCACCTTGCGGCAAAGGGGACTCCAAACACTCGGCACACCAGGAGGAAGTTTTCCTCTTGGTCCCTTGTCATTTGCTTTCCGTTTCTCACCCTGAAAACCTGGGACTTGCTCAGCACCAGTCTTGTAGTTCAAGCCTTTTATTGCTTCCCTCTTCTCTAGACTGCTGTGGAGGAAAAGATTAACTTTCTGCTTTACAGGCTAAATTCTTAAATCTGGTCTAACAGCCTCTCCTGTCGTGTGCGCATTGACTTGATGCAAAGCAGCCGCTGCTGATGGGTTGGTGAGAAAGGAATGGTGTACCCCCTACCTCTGTGGCTTCAAGTCTTGAAGAGACTTCAAATGGCTACTCCAGCTTTGCTTTTCCTGTGGTATTTACTTGCTGTGGTGCCTTCAGATGTACACCCACCTGCTGTGAAACACCCTGACAACCACCCTTCTTCTCTCAATGTGCACGTGCTCATTTGTTCTCTGTTCCTGTGTCCTCCCTGTGTACACGACTGTGCTCACACACGGGGCAGATTACGCACTCACTCGCCCTCGTAACCCAGCCCTCTCAGGGCTCCTGTGCCGTAACGTGGAAGGCAAATATTAAATTGTTGACTCTTGGCTGTTCACTTACCAACTCATCAGCTCAGCTTCAGAGGTTCAGCTCTTACTGTGCTGTATTTCTGTCATCTCAGACATCCCACCAAAACAGAGAAGAGAAATTTGGTTCTGACTGGAGGAACCCTTTGCATTTACCCCACAATCTTGGGTATGGGAGACGAAGCCAGATCCTGCACAGGCTCATGAGTATACAAAACAAGACGTTTCCTCAAGACCTCCACCTCAGCTTGACCATCATCTGGGGTGTTTCTGGGTGCAGGAAGACAAATTTACCATTGAGGCGACATTTACTAACCCTACACTTTCTTTACTTGGAAGGAGAAATCTGGCAAGTCTGTTGGATGTTTCTCATGGTGTGGACAGATCTGAGCCAGATACATCAGCTGGGACTCCCTGTCATAACCAATATGTTATTAATCCTAAAAACATGGATTCATAGATTCATTGAATGGCTTGCATTGAAAGGGACCTTAAAAACGATCTTGTTCCTATCCCCCTGCCAGGGGCAGGGGCACCTCCCACTATCCCAGGTTGCTCCAAGCCCCATCCAACCTGGCCTTGAACATTTCCCGCTATGAGGCATCCACAGCTTCTCTGGGCAACCTGTGCCAGAGCCTCACCACCCTCTCAGGGAAGAATTTCTTGCTAATATCTAATCTAACCCTGCCCTCAGTCACTGTGAAGCCATTCCTCCTTGTCCTGTCACTCCAGGCCCTTGTCAAAAATCTCTCTCCATCTTCCCCGTAGGTTCCTTTCAGGTACTGGAAGGACACAGTTAGGTCACCCTGGAGCCTCCTCCAGGCTGAACAATCCCAATTCTCTCAGCCTTTCCTCACTGGAGAGATGCTCCATCCTTCTGATCATCTTGGTGGCCTCCTCTGGACTCATTCTGATGAGTCTCTGTCCTTTCTGTGCTGTGGACCCCAGGGCTGGATGCAGCATTGCAGGTGTTATTAATTGGTGGAGGACTGCAAGTGGGCAATGGAGGTGCAGTAAAAGCATACCCAGAGCACCTGTGCCTGGATTTTTTTCAGATCCGCTTCAAATTCTTCTGAGCTCTGCCCAGTGTGGGTAAAGTGGAGTGACCAAGTGGGTCCTCCTTTGGTCTTTGCTATGCTTGCACAGCAGAGATATTTGGGCTGTTTGTTTACGAGCCGCTTTCCACCTCAAATATTTCTATCTGTTTTTAGATTTTTTCTGAAAAGACCAACCTGTAAACTGCAGGAGCTGGAGAACTCATTTAAGAACAAGAGGAGTTAGGAAGTCAAGGGTAGCAAACTCAGATGCTAGTCTGAATGAAGCCACCTTGGCTTGTCAGTCACAACTGTTTCTATTTCTGGGACACCATCTCAATTCTTATTTTAGTTCAAATTCAGACCATGGTGGTTACTCAAAGATCTGGTTATTTCCAAAAAGACCCATGCACAAAAAAAACATCACTGCTGGTAAGGGTTCCTAATGCAAGGCAGATTTGAATCATGAGCTTGGTATCTCAGCAAGGATACACACACTTACTGAAAACAGCTGAAAATTCTTAGTTCTTGGCAATTAAAATAAACTGAACTGGTCTGGGGCCCAACATTAAACCTGTAAAGTGTTTGGTGTGGTCATAATTTGGAATTAGCCTCCCTTTGGCCAGCAGTAAATCTGGACTGTTGATATAAACATTTGGTGTCCCATTTGAAGTTCAAGGCTATATTGTTTCCTGTTTCTGAAGAGGGATAAACATGATGGATTATTACACAAACAGAAAGCATTTAGAGCTAAACACAGAGCCTGCCTTCATACACACAGATATAGACCCTTAGGATAAATAAGTTAATGGTAAACATAAACAGGAGAGTTAATATTTGTTCTACTCCATGTTGTTGATTGGTTTAACAAATCCTTTGTGGCTCATCTCTGTCGAGCAGTTCTGCACAATGCACTTGAGCTAAATTACATAACAGTTTATACAGTCACAACTGGTAAATTGTGGCTCAGACTGTAAAGCCCTATCCAGTAATCCTGCCATATTTCTAAAGCAAATTGCTCCTTAATTGAAACCTGCTTCGATATAAAAATACAGCCTTTTCAGTGAGTCATCCTTTTTTTTTTTCCCCTTACAGTTTGTAAAGGCTTCCAGCAGTTTAAAGCGAGGGTTAATTTTGCATTAAGACCATTGCCTCCTAGTTTCTTTCAAATAAAGCCAGGGGAAGTTCAGGGGAAGGCTCTTTCCTCTGATAATGAAGCTCTCCATGTTAATGATGCATGCAGGCTCCCTCGGATCCTCTGAATTAGAAATAGTCGTGTGCCAGCGCTACTCTGCTTCATTAGCATTAAAGAGAGGTAGATTGGTGGCTATTTAGGGCACAGTGAAATCGCTGGCTATTTAGGGCAAATAGAATGGTGCTAATTGTGGCTGGTAATTCCATTAGTAGGGTACTTCCATTTTGGCACATAGGTGACAAAACAAGCACACTGACATCCTTTCCAGGGGAGTGGTTTTTCAGGGGCAAAGTTTTCCAGGTTCCCCACATTTTTGTTTCGGTGTTCTGAGCAGTCTGTCAAGGAGCAGGGTAAGTGTTTACAGGTGGCAACACCTCGACCAAGGTATGCAAAAGAGAAGGGCACTGAATTCCTGGTCAAGAAAACTCCACAGATTTCAGGCCATAAAATATCTCCTGCTCCCTTTCCTTCCTGAGTCAGGAGCAAACTTCCAGGTGAAGGTCAGGGAAGCCAGACTATCATGGTATGATACCGTATAAAATTTTCTTACTCAGAAAGGCTTTCTGGCATAAAAAATTGCATTTCCAAATTAAAAGTTCTCTGTGTCTCCATCCTAAAGAGTGAGGAAAATTAACTGAAAAACAGAGTTGGGAGCGTCTAAAGCAGTCAAAAGTCTGTCCTAGCTTTGGAATCTAGGGAGAGAGGACAAGATCCAGAGGATTCCCTGTCCTGTCTCTGCCTGACTGAACACAGTGACTCAAGTGAAGTGTTCAAAAAACATGTGACTGTGGCACTTGGGGACATGGTTTAGTGGTGGGCTTGGCAGTGCTGGGTTAATGGATGGACTCGATGAACTCAGAGGTCTTTCCCAGCCTAAATGGTTCTATGATTCTATGCCTTGTCTGTAGGCACACAGGGAAAAATGTATTTCACTTAAGTGTAGCCATCTGGAAGTCAGCTGCCTGGTTTAAGATACTTATATTTAGGGTCTTCTCAATCTTGGTCTCCAACACAACTGGATTCAAAGTTAATTCACTAGCTAATGAATTCACATTCCCGTTCATCAGCTAGTGAACCTACATGGCTAGTGTGGAATTGTATCCTAACTTTCTGACAGATCAGTCAGGTGTTTCACATCCCAGCAGGATTGTCCCTTCCAGGCTTTCTTCTCTGCCTTTACTTTTCTTGGAAGTACTGGGGAGGGTTCCCTGATAAAAGTGATTCCAACTGTCTCATCAGACTTCTCCAGCAATGAAAAGTAAAATGAGTCAAGGGCAAGACCACGTGGATTTATGTTGCAGAGAGGGTGTCTCTGAGTCTCTGTCACTTGCTGTGGTGTTGGGCACCTCTGTAACTCAATAAGGCAATTTCTGATGTGCAGGAGAGTTCAGTGTTTCTCCACATTACGTGTGTCGTGATTCTGCTGCTGGAAATGTTTTCCTGAATACCTGTGCAGGTGCTGATAACTGTGGCAATAATGTGCTTGTTGTCATTTACTTGCTTAATTAGCAGCCTAATATCCTGGTCCAGTTAATGCCTATAAGAGGAGGTTTATTAGTAGTACAAAAGCTGTTTAAGCCTTATAAACTCCTTCCAGCCAGTTTCATTGGTCTGCCAATATCTTCTGGTTGAGTGATTTTTTACTGATTCACACTTCTCTTTGCCATTGCTGCTGCTCAGCTGAATGTTTCTGGGTAACCAGAAAGCCCTTTGCCAAAGTGACAGACACTAGAATAACAATTCTTTTTTTTTTTTAATAATCCCAGAACTGATTTGAAAAAAAAATAAAATTATCTGCAAGATGTTGTAATATCTGCAATATTGTAATATTATATTGTCTCCAAAGCAGTAAGGGAAAAAAAAAGCCCAACCAAAAACTGCAAATACTGACAGGTAAATTGCAGGATGCCATGAGTTTTAGCAATGTCTGCCCTGGATAAATAAGTCCTATCCAGTCTGGAAGGTTGGGAAATAGGCTGAGATGTGTAGTTGTAGGGTAATACTCCAAATATTGAGAAACAGCATTTTAGGTATGCTTAAGAGAGGAGATTTTTCAGGCTTAGTGTCAAGCTCAAATGCCAAAACTGAGAAGAGTCTCCAGAGGCCTTAAATCAAAAGGGCTCATGGCCACTCCTGATATAATTACTGCTGTTGATGTGTTCAGTGAGGGTATTTTTCTCTGACTAGATTTGACAGAATTTAGGAGTGCAAAGTCCTAGTAAAAAAGGGTTTGAGTTCTCATTTGGATGCTCAGAACTGCTGCACTCATCCAGTTTGTGATGACTTTCGTAGTCTGTGGCAGCCCCAGCTTCGTAGTGCAGACAAAGAGCAGATTGCTGAATACACAGGATTTTTGCACCTTCAGCCTCCAGTGAAAGGTCTGACCACTCAAATGTGAGTGAGGAACCACAGCATGGTTTGGGTTGGAAGGGACCTTAAAGACCATCTAATCCAACCCCCCTTGCCGTGGGCAGGGACACCTTCCACTAGAGCAGGTTGCTCAGAACCCCACTCAGCCTGGGATGGGGCTAGTTTAGAGAACTCTATCAAATGTCATGAAGATCCGAGCAGTTGAAAATGAGGCCCATGAATCTGATGGATGGGGAAATACTCTGGCAGTGTAGGAGTTTGTACCCTGACTGTTGCCATTGCTGTGCTTTGCTCCTCTCTGCCTTTATTCCTCCAACCTGTGTCTCTCTTTTTCTCTTTCTTTTTTTTTTTTTTTTGCAGCACTTGAAGCAGAGATTATTTCTTATGGTATTTGTAAAGAACTACACAAGTGAAGTCACATTCTGGGACAGATCCAGCATAACTACTGTAATTCAAACGAAAATAGAACTTTAAAGGTGGCAAAATGACAGAGTTCAGTCTAAAAATGTAGGGTTTGAGTTTTTGATTGTTTGTTTGTTTGTTTGTTTTCTGCAGAAAAGAGGCTCCAGACATTCCCTATAATTTAACTGTGACTGACAGTAGGAATAAGACAACCACGGTCAATTATGTTCCTGATGCTTTATCAAACCTGTATGGCTGGGTGGTTCTCCTTTTGGATAAAGAGACCTACACACTGACATTTGACAACCCTTTGGTCAGCAAACAGCTCCAGGTAACACCAGAATGTTTTATAATTTCAAAATTGTAACCAGAAGAGATAATCATGCTTTCATATTTTTGGGTGAGCAGACAGAAGAAAAAAATTGTTAAATACACTGAGAAAGTCTCTATTTATAGGCTTAGATAAGAGGACCTAGTCCCTGAAGCTCTCAGTAGTAAATTAGAGCAGGAAAATCACAGAATCATAGAATGGGTTGGGTTGCAAGGGACTTTAAAGACCATTTAGTTCCAACTCTCCTTCCATGGTCAGGGACACCTTCCACTAGACAGGTTGCTCCAAGCCCTGTCCAACCTGGCCTTGAACACCTGATGATTCTGAATGTCTTAGTTGAAAGTTCAGTGTGGTGCTTAGGAATCATGGAGATTTTTACTGCATTAACACATGTTGAAGTATGGTTTTCACAAGACATCGATCCTCTGCACCAGGGGAGTTGATTTTTTTCTGCATTTACTATCATCTTCTGCTTAATTTTACATCACTCTTCTTGTCTTCAACACATGTGTTGCAAAAGAATATGTTGCCTGTGAGGAGCACCATTCTCTTTACTCCTTTATACTGCACTCCACGGAGCTTTAATCACAGACTCAGGTGTCTTTATTTTGGTTCCCTCTTCTCTAGTATTCAGTGACTTTTGGCAGCTTCAAGACTGGGAATTACTTGCTGGTGGAACACCAGGATCTTCCTGCCCATCTTGAGGTCGCGGTGTCCTGTGGGACAAGGATGGGAGAGCCACTCCAATCCCTGCCTTCATATGGACAACACAGGAGCTGTGATTGGTGCCTTGACAGCAGACTGGGGAAGTTGACCTATTTGGGTAAGTGCAATGTAAGGATTGCAATGCCCCTTTTTATTCAAGAATGGTCACAGAACTGATGCTTTTTTAATTTACGCTCCAGGTATACACAAGGCCTTTCAATAGCTGAGAGTTCCTCCAGAGTGTTAATCAAATAGATAAATGCACATCAGGTCCATGCCTAACCGATCAATCTGATGCCTGATCTATCAACAAAAGGAATGTATCATAAATAGTGGGTGATGTGACATCAGTTGTATTGGAATCGAGTTTTTTTGAGAGGTAAAGGCATTAAATTCCACTAACGACCTCTGATGTCAGCTGGTTCTATGTCACATGTATCAATATCATGGGCAGTCTAGATAAGCTGAGCCCACTGAAGGCAATAGGATTACTGGGAAAGAATTTTTCCTGGGACTAGAAAGTTCCAAAGACATCTAGACCTTTGCATTTGAATATGTTGACTTTGTATGCTAGATCATGAAGAGTGGTGGTCATTTTTAAAAAAAATAAATTCAGATATTTTACTGATACTTATTCGAGTTTCACTTATTCTTTTAAATTTTGGTCATTTTCCACAATTTCCATTCTCAGGCAAACAATTTTATAAGGGTCTAAGCTCTATATGTCAAAAGCAAGGTAATGATTGTTGCTTTTATTTGTAATGGTAGAACCCAGAATCACAAAAATATTTTGGTGTCATTGAGAAGCAGAGCTTGTCCTGCATGACTGTTACACAGGGAAAGTAAAAATGATGATTTTTACAGTTGAAAGTTTTTTGCTCATCTAATCCATTAGAATGTCCCTTGATTTGCACTAATGAGATGGCACGTAAATGGCTTTCTCATGTAAGATCTCTTTAGGAATGAGCAACTAAAACAATCATTGGGACGGTGGAGAAGAAAACAGAGCTGGAATGAGGGCAGGCAAACCCCTGAGCTTGGTCTGGGAACAATGAAAATCATCTTGTGTACATTTCTGGAGAATCGGGAAGCCCACACCTTAACCTCAGTCTGAGGATCACACTTCCTGCATTCACCTCTGGTCCTGCAGCCAACTGCCATTGCACAGCTTGTGTCCGTGCAGCTTAACATTTTAGCTCTCAAAACAGGTTGGATACATCCAGGCTTCAAACTGGGAAAGATCCCCATCCTGTGCTAACTCCAAAATCATACTGGCCACCATCTGGGAGTCTGGACCGAAGCTATGCCAGGAACTTGGCCAGCAATATAACCATGTAGATTACTGGGGTCCAGGTCTTAGTTCTGTGTCCTGGTCCTGTTTAGATATAGTACCGGTATAGATACCATAAATTTAGCTGTTGAGTCTAAGCCTTGCCCAAGAACATGACAAGTATCTACTGAAAGGAGAAAAAAGTTTTATTATTTCGGTTTACTAACTGTGTGAATTTGTTCTTTCAAATACAAAAGTTGACTGCTTCTCAGCTTGCATATCCTGGGTTGCACTGTCAGAGCAGCATGAGAAAACTCAGAAGATGACATCTGTATCTTGGCCTCTGCTGTTGAAAATAGAGGAGATGACAGTTTTGGGAAGACTGGGATATGTCATTCTTGCATCACAGATACTTTCTTGTCCTTCTCTCGCCTTTCTTTCCTCTTGATTTTTATTATGTGAAGAGCTGGTTGTTGTTTCTCATTTTAATAGAGAAACAATCATCCAAGGTACACAGGGGGAAATTTATGAAAACACCTAACAAGTATAATTCATGCTGTGAACATTTTCAGTGAGGACTTTTACAGGAGTGAGATCAATAATTCAGTGTCGGGTACCTCATATCTGTGCTGTTGGTGTAGGGTGAAAGTCTGAAACAAAGTGAGCAGAGTCCTAGCCCTGGTGTGACATTGCATTTCCCTCCCAATCTCCGCTGTGCAGGCTGAGAGGGTGAGGATAATTAGCCAGCAGAGCAGACTCATAGCATGTGGGGGACTTTCCATCACTCGGGGTCCTTAGATGATGCTTGGCCATCTTTTCAGAGAAATATGCTCCAGCTCTGCAAGAAGCTATTAGGAACCTCATGAGGAGAGATTCACACTCTGTAGGAGGTCAGAGAAGGCTGCCACAATAGTCCCTTCTGGCCTTAAAAAACCCACCAGTCCACCCAGCGACCCAGAGAGGACAACGCTTGAAGGTCTGGCCTTCATACCATCTTTCCACCTAACTCTGCAAGCTAGGGGGTGGTGTTTTTCTGTGGTGTTTTTAAATATTTTATTTACATTTAGCTATATGAAATAATTAGCCAACTAATTAATCCCGTTTACAAGCTTTGTCGGATTCTTCAGCTGTCAGTCATGCCCGAGCCCGGGGCCGGCGCGGAGTCTTAGCTCCCTCCTTCATCAGCCTTGGTCTCCATGGCTACAGGCTGCATCTGCTGACACCCCACTCTCTATTTACTGCTTAATTAAGAATTTCACGCTCAGCCCTTATCTGCTGCTAAGAACAAGAACACACTGTTAAGAAACTCCAAATTTAGGCTGCTGCACAAGGAAAGCCTTTCTTGTTGTCCTGCCTGCGTGGAGCCTCTTT
Organism: Cephalopterus ornatus; assembly: GCA_013396775.1. Lineage (NCBI taxonomy): Eukaryota > Metazoa > Chordata > Aves > Passeriformes > Cotingidae > Cephalopterus > Cephalopterus ornatus. Next base: position 142,595 of record VZRE01009468.1, read on the forward strand.
AACTACCCTCTTGGCAACCGCGCTGCCACCCTTCAATCAAAAATCATTAAATGGGGCAGAGATAATGAGCATGTAGCATATCAAAAGGAGGATGTTTGCTCGGGCTAAGGAGGAAAAGCTGTAAGGGCCCATAAGCAGCCGCCACTTCAAAGGGAGAAGGGGCTGATAAAGAGTCATTTGTTCCTGTTTGACTTATGTAAAAGGTCTGGTATGTCGGAGTCCCGTCTAGCAGACGCGGGTCCCCTCTCTCCGCGCTCGTGTGTCAGCGGTCGGGCAGCTGGGCGCAAACAGCATCAGCCCAAGCATATAATCACTTGACTCCGCGCCCACAATGGGCACTTGTAGGGGGTGGCCGAGGGACAATGGGAAGACAATTATTGCAGCTGCTCGGGAGGGCCATAATTCTTCCTGCCCGAAGTCGCCGGCTCTCGCAGGGCGGAGGGGAGCGCTCCAGCCTATTAGTCATCCCCCGACTTTTGGAAGCTCCTCGCCGTGCCGGTGGGGTTTCGACAGCTGCTGGTGTTACCACCTCTTTGCAATAATTGTACGTTCTGGCAGGGGTCAACTTACTTTTGACCCGCCGCTTTTGTGCCTGTCAGAAAGCCTTTTAGGGCAAACTGTGGGGAAGTGGCAGGGGTGCATTACATCCAAAATTAACGTCGGTAAATACGGATCAGATGCCGGCTCATTCACAAGCAGGCTCCTGAATTCACACAGCCTTTTACTTAGGCCTGCGTGGGGAGAAAAGGGGGAAGAAGGGGAGGGAAACCCCCGTGACTGAGAAGATATTGTTATTCAAACGAAGCGGGCAGCTGAATGAAGCCACCTTGGCCAGCAGTTCTCATTGGGCTCAGGCTTTCTCCATGCCCTCTTCCATCTGAAATTGCCTGGCCGTCATGCGAGTGTTTGTTTATCTTTGGGGGAGGAAAAAAAGGTCTGTCTAACACAAAAGGCAAGAAAATAGACCGTATGGAGGGGATTAAAGGAGTTAAGTTGCACTGATGCTTGGAGTTTTGCAAATTAGGCTTGGGCACGGGAGAATGCAGAAGGTGCTGAATGGGGAGAAATAATTATGATGGAGAATGTTTCTGTTATGTGGGTAATGATCCTATTAACAAAGCAGTCACTGCTACCTACGCACTTGAAACTCTGTTAACCAGCCCATAAGTCCCTTTGAAAATCGTCTCTTCAGACCATTTTAAAGGATTTGGTACTGGAGGACGGATAACCCCATGTCCCTGCTGGACGCTGGGTGAAGGGGAGACAAGGAAGCTTGAGGGATCCCGTGCCAGTCATTTCTACATCATCAGCTTTGCTTTGACATGATTCAGCCTTCATATCATCACCCTGATTTTCTCTGGGGCACTCATTGCTTTAAGAGAAACCTTCCTCAAAGGTCACTGGTGGGCCCTGAAATTGTGTGTGACTCTCCAGAACACTGATGTGTTGTGACTCAACCATGTTTGGGGAGAGTGAAACATGATGTGACCATGCTGCATCAAAAAAACCCACTTATTGTAACAAGAGTGACAGAAAGAAACATCACACTGGGACATCTGGGATATTTTTAGGAGAAATATCCTGTGTAAATTGCAATAATAACATTATGAGCTTTTTAAGTCTGTTACAAATTTCAGCATATGGTGCCACAGTGTGGTACTGCTCCTTGGTTAAGGTCTCTGGGCAATACTGGAACTGGCTAAAAACCAGAGAGATGTTGATTCTCTCTTGCTCACTTTTGAAATGTTTGAACCATTTTCTTTTGGAATGAAACAAAGAGTTGGCTTCCTGCATGGCCAGATTCCTCTTGGGTTTTTTCTAATTTTTCTAAAATTGAAGGGCTGGACACAAATATTATTGAAAACACCACTGAAAGGATTATCAAACTTTTTATTTACCCCAAATACATTTTTCAGTAGACACAACTTTTATGGAGATGGGTCATCCTGCTGACTGCTCAAGTAACTCATGTGTGAGTTGTTAAGAGGGCCTGAGGCTCAACCTCATATTACTGCTGTGTCAGAAGCAGGTTTACAGTTTCCATAGTTCTTAAAAAAATAATTTGATTATACTTATTGTCTTTTCTAGATTCCTAAAGAATGATCTCACTTCCATTAGACCCTGTGGGTTTCTGTAATTGCTTTGTATAGGAGGAAAAACAGACCCTTAAGAATGTTTGTTTCTAATATTAAAATACAGAAAATAAATAAACACAGATATTTTCTGCAGCCTTATTGCTAGGGGGTAAAGGAGAACCCAAGGTTAAAGACCTAAAGAATGGAGTTAATTCTTTACAGAGGACTGATTGTGTAGGGATGGGTCTTTTCTTCCAGCCAGATAAAACTCACCCCATATCAGTTTTTTCAAGGGCCAGTTGACCAGATGTGGCCTCCATGGAATGAAATGTCAGTTCTTGGCAAAGAGGTGCCCTTTGTAGTCACAGAATCACAGAATCATTTAGGTTGGAAAAGACCTCTAAGATTATTGAGTCCAGCCTGTGCCTGATCCCCACCTTGCCACCCAGCCCAGAGCACTGAGTGCCACGTCCAGTCTTTCCTTGAACACCTCCAGGGATGGGGATTCCACCTCCTCCTGGGCAGCCCCTTCCAGTGCTTGACCAGCCTTTCAGTGAGAAAATTCTTCCTAATGTCCAACCTGAACCTCCCTTGGTGCAGCTTGAGGACCATTCCCTCGTCTTGTTGCAAGTTGCTTGGGAGAAGAGGCCAACCCCCAGCTGGCTACAACCTCCTTCCAGGTAGTTGTAGAAGCAATAAGGTCCCCCCTGAGACCCCTTTCCTCCAGGCTAAACACCCCCATCTCCCTCAGTTGTTCAATTTTTGCAACAGTCACACAGAGAAAAAACTTTCTCCTGGTGGGTGAGCTCCTGTCCTTCTGGCATGGAAGCAGAGAGATCAGAGAGGGTAGCAGTTAGAGAAATAAGATGATGAAATGCCCTTATAATCCTCTCCGGGATGTTTTTTTCCTATGTGATGTCTGCAGGAGGAATTTCACGCCTTCACCTCTGCCTCTGCAAATGTTAAGCTGCTGTAAGCAAGAATCTGTGTCCATTAGCCCAAGTGGATATATGTATATATATATACACACATATATATATACATATGTGCATACATATATATATATATATAAAAAAAATGTTTTTTAACATCTTTTCTCACTTCAGTGTCCTCATTATTCCATATTTCTGGGTATCTTCTGTAACAGATCCTCATAGAGGATGAAAAAACACCCTCTCCCGGGTCCTCCAGTTTCTAGAGGTGTGTCTCACTGTGTGGTTGATTGTACTGTCTAAAAAGTTTTGATTTCCCAGTGATGGATGTTAGCCCAATTGATGTTAAATAGCATGGAGCTGCTTGTTATTTGTAAGTCAGGCTATTGGAGCCATTTATCCTCGTTTCAGCCCTTCCTAATATCCACAGGCAAAATTCCGAGTCACTGCAAAGCTGATAAAAGACTGAGTTGCTCCTCCTTCATGTTCACTCAAGGAGCCCTGAACGAGGAGAAAGTTACCAGGACTATCATCCAGAAGGCCTATATTTATGATTCACAGCCCAAACATCCAGGAGGAGCTGTAATAAGGCAGAAAATTGATGAGCCTTATAAAGGTTTTATACAACTAAACCCTGGAGCCTTATAACTGCATTTTGAGAAGAGTCACCTTAATTCAATGTTTACTAATGATGTCCTTCATCTGTATTGCCTGTATCTCTTCCTGTCCTGTAAAACCCAGTGATAACGGACTCAAGAGCAAAACAAAACAACCAGAAGGACTATGCCACTGTGGTCTTGATTAATCCCAAGGCCTTTATCTTTTCTGATCAGTTTTTAGGAGTATTTGTGGGAAATGGCAACAAAACAAGACTGATTTACAACCATTGCACTTTGCACCCCATCAATATAAATAATTGTTACAAGTTACAAGGCTGTGGAGAATTCTGTGGAAGATTCTGGCCCCCATTCCTGCCCTCATGGAGGGTGTAAATGACTTACAATGGTTTGAATTTTTGTGCTCTGTGGTGGGATGACACTTCCAACGTGAGAAATTTTTATCGTTAACCCGACTCTGGATAGGACTGAGTTAAGTCTTAATGATTCTTTTCTTCGCTGTGTAAGGAATTGAACCCCTTTACGAGGTCTGTAGACCATATTGATCATATTTTGTGTCTCCTGACGATTTAATTAGAACAGCTTTTCTCTGAACAATACAAACATCCTTAATCAGATGATTTCACTCTAATGCCTGCAAAAGTAATGAAAAAAACCCCAAAACAACAAACCTGACAAAATATATTTAGCCAAAAAAGGACAGTGTCAGGTCTTGGTTCTCTCACTTTTCCTAAGGCTGATGTACCAGCTTTGACTCCTGGTTTGTCTTGTATAAGTGAGAAGAAAGAGCAGCATAACCATAAAAGTGCACAGAGATGTATTGTCTGAAAGCCACGTGGGCTGTGCCAAAGACTCTAAATTAGTCTTCATGTCATTCTTTCTCCTCAAAGGTTCACCTTGTGGCTACTCAAGACATGATGCTGTCCGTTGTGAGCTCTGTGTGATGATTTGGGGCAGATTGGCTTGACTGATGTATGGATGAGATCCCAGCTACCGCTGGGAGAGAAGGTGTCACTGAAGAACAGGGCTGAGGCACCTGATTACTAATTAATCAGACATGAGAAAAACCTCACGGAATCAGTTTCTATTTAATTATGGAAGCCTCATTTGGCATAGGAGCATATGCTGCTAACTCAATCGAGTGCTTTCAACTGACATCAAATAGTAATTATCAGAAAGAATCAAGTTTTTTGATTATTCATACTAATTTATTGAACACTTAAAATTAATGAACCTCAGTTATTTTAAATTTGCTCAGTTGCACTGGGAGAAAAGGAGGGAGGTAGGGAAGGACGAGTTTCACAATTTAAAAGTGCAGAGACTTGTTTAAAGATAAAATAAGTAAATTACAATATGGCATGAAATCCCCTCGGTGGGTTGATACACACACAGGAAAGTTCCTGGCATGTTCTGGAACTGAGGGAAGTTCTGACAATGGCTTCATTGATACAATTCTTCTACCCCCCAAAAAAAAACCTTCCAACAACATTTTAGGGTCACCATAAGGGGTTGAGCAGAGGACAGGAGATTTATTTGTTTGTCAGAGTGTTTCTGTTTTAACCTATGGTTGTTCCAGTCTGGTGACTGAAAGGAAGTGCCTTTCAATGCCACTGGAGATGAAGAGGAGGTAGGATTTGAGCTGGGCCTGAAGCAGCTTTCTCCTGCTCCTCTTTGATTTGCATTATCCTGGCCCTTCTCCTGCTGACAATACTCGGGCACAAAGGTTACAACTGTGATAATTGCTTCTGACCCCTTTTCACAGCAGAGAACACAGGGTCCCTGTCTCCAGTCTATAAAGTCTGACTAATTAAAGCATCTCTTTCAGACACCAGATTTTGGGGGCAAAAAAAAAAAAAAGAATAATCAAAACCTAACTACAAAACAAAAGCTGTAATTCGCTTCTTGAGCCAGTTAATACATTATGCATTCAATGGTGTGATATTGCCTCTGTCGGTGGAACTGCTGTGGATTTATAGTGGGATAAATGAGATTCCAGTTCCAGCCTAGAATTTCTGATTGTTGAATGTTTTCTTTTAGCTGTTTCTAATGAGTTGTCTTGAGACCCTCCATATCTGTAAATTAAAATGTATTTGTTTAATCCTTTCTCAAAGCACCAAAAAAAAAAAAAAAAGACAAAAAATGCTTAGAAAACATGTGTAGTTGCTCTTAAAAAAATGTTTTTGTGAGAAATGGATAGTGATGTCAGGAATTCATGTGTAGCAATATATTTAGTATGATTTTTTCGTGTCTGTTCATTTGTAACTCTCTAAAATTCTCTGTGTTCAGTCACAGGAGCTGACTTAATTCAGGTCACACTGAAAGAGAAGAAAAGAGTGGCTTTACCTACCCCAGGTGGGTGACAGTCTGTGTCGGAAAGCTTGGTGTGGGAGTCACACCATTTCTTTTTTTATGGCTTTTTCAGGAATAAATTGCTATTTTTCACTTCAATATTTTGCACATCTATCAACCCAAGAGAGGTTCTTGGTATTCATTTAAGCATTTCATTGAGCCATATCTACCATTGCTCAAGATAAATGTGTGATTCCACAGTATAAAAAGACTATAAACTTTTACTAAGAAATGCCATGGCAGATCAGAAAGGTCACGGAGAATGTAAGGCTACAGAGTATTTTAGTGCTTCATGGTCTGACATCTCCAGAGTTTCATGTTGAGTCAGACAGAAAAATACACCAGAGACAAGGGAAACCTCCAAATTTTGTATTAATTGCATAGCTGCCTTGCTATGTATTAACAACAATAGTCTTTTATGTGAATTTAGAGACATTTTTGCAGAGTATTTGCCCCAGAACAAACAAGGGATGGAAAGACAGACCCAGCCTTAAGGAATTTCATACAGATTTAATTTCTCTGTGTTTCCCTGTGTTGGCAATGGATGTTTTTAATACTCTACCATGTTACTGAGCTGGGTCTAGCCCCCAACACTTAGGCCTGAGCTTGCTCCTGTGTTTTCAATACCCAATTAAGCCTTCCTCAAGGAAAAAAAAATGCCAGAATTCACTTTACAGTGGTAAGACAGAAGTAGGTGCTTGTAGAGGCCTCCAGAGGGAGGCCCTGCCTGCATTAGTTTAGGACTTACTAAACTTAGTGTGCAAGATTTCCCCTTGAAGGCTTTCCTTCATCTCTTGATGGCAGAACAAACTTAGGGGCAATTAATTTATGAAGCCTGGCTTGTCAGCTCTCTAAAACACAAGTGCAAGTCAAGCACCTGCGTTTTGTAAACTTATTTTATTCCAATATTTTCCCAAGGCTCAGGTGTTTCCTTTTGGATTTAACTGAAAGAGAAATTTAACTGAAAAAGGAATGAGCAGGAGTTGCCATGAGTCTTGGTCAAGCTTCTTTTCCAAGGCAGGTCTTAGTCACCCCTTGGAATGGGAATACTCCTGGCTTTTCTGAGGGCGAACAAGCTTGTAAGAGTTGATCATTTGCTTTTAAAAAATTTTCATACTTTGGGAACTTGAGGAAATTCCCATACCCTAGGAATTCAGTCAAGCACCTTTCTTTAAGCAGGGAAGATAACAAAGAGCAGTTAATGTTGCTTCACCGGTGACAGGAGGACGATAATATCACAGATGCTCGACTATCAAAGAAGTGGTAATTCTTCCAGCTACTGGAAATTATAATTCTGTCTTTGTATTTCCTGTTTTGTAGATCCTTCTGGTGCTGTCTTGAAGTGGTCACACCCAGGCACATGGAATGATGTGGGAAAAGGCTGGGGTGGATCCAACAGCAGCATCCCAGGCCCTGGGGAAGATGTCATCATCCTGCCTAGTACGTAAGGAAGGAAAGCTGTTTCATTCCTGTAGAAGGGCTGGGCTCTGTCTACATTAGGAAGTATGTTTGTGTTGCAACATGGGCTCCTTGGCACCAGTGGGCGTTCCAGTGTGTGCAGGACACCACATTTGCCCCTTGCCACATGGAAATCTTGACTACAGCACAGGAATGTAAGTTTTGGAAGAGAATAATACTTCTTTTCCAGTTACATACACACAAAGACACTTACACTGTCTTTCAAGCTGAAGTGTGTTCATTAACCTTATTTGAGGAGCAGAGAATTAGCAAGGCCCAGAACCGCAGGTCCCAAGGAGCTTATCTCTTGACCCACCTCTCTGTGTTTTGTGCAGGATCATATTTTACAGTTCCACAATTGTACCCTCTTCCATTTTATTTTCCTGTTGCAATTCCCACTATCAGTGATAATCTCCCCAACCATGATGGATGCCTCTGAGACATTTTCACCCATGTCTGTATTTCAACCTGAGTTACACGTAAATCCCAGCTCAGCTTGCAACATTACTGCATGAAAACTGAATTCTGGTGAATATATTAGGCAATTTGCCATGAAATCTGGAGTAAAAACTTGTCATAACCATTTTATGTAAGAGCTGACTATGCTCTGATGAGGAAATTGGACTAGACGAGGTCCCGAGGTCTCTTCCAGACATGATATTACATGATCCTATGAATATTGTGGGGTATGTACCTGACATGTACTAGGACCTGGTGCTGGCTCCTCCTCATTTGTTTGACACCAGGTAAGTCACTCTGCCTACCACAGCCCCACTTCTGGAAACAGGGATAATGCTGCTCCATATCTATTCCTCTTCACCCCATTTTGGCCTGTGGCCTTTGTGAAAGGCAGTGTTTGGTTTGGTATTTTTGTGTGGAACCTCATTCGTGGTTAGGGCTTCTCTGACCTATGTTGTTAAAAATAATATATATATATATATATATTCAGGTTGCATTAAGAATTATGATCAGCCTTCAATGAATATTTAGTTTAATCTTTGATTTTCTGGTAAATATGAAAAACAAAAAACCACCAAAAACTCTGCGTACTTTTTGAAATAATGCTTTTCTTCACTTCTGGGGGGAAGTCACATTGAACTGAAGAGTAGATAATTTATATTTTCTGATTAAATCCATTTTTCCGATGGGGGGAAAAAAAAAAAAGGTGTGTTTTTTTCCAGTTCTACCATCTCAGTGGCTATAACACATAACTGTGGTTAAGTACTAGTTAAATGAGGGCATTATGTAGAGCTCCAGGGCTCAAGTCGCTTATAGGATGATACCTTGTGCTGTTTGAAGCACTCCGGGGGCATCCTGGCCAAACCATCAGACAGCTCAGTTCCTACTCCATTCTTACCTCTGTTATATTTGACCCCTTATGAAACATTAAAGAGTAGGACATTTCACATACGCTTTGCTCTCTTTTGGATCCTCTTGCCGTGGTTGGATTGTGCACACATATTTTGGCGTATTTTGTCCTTCCTACTCTCTAAGAACAAGGCCAGAGGCTACACCAGAACATTTGTCTCAACTTCTTGTGTTTCACATTATATCCTGTTCACTAGTATCAGCCCATGATTGCCCAGGAACATTTCGGTCTTCAAAATCATGTGTCAGGTGCAGATATAAAGAGACACAAAGGTAAATCACCATTTACACAGAAAGAGGGAATAAAAATTGAATAATTAGGTTTGGCCAAGAGTTCGGAGTTCTGTCGTTTGGATCAGATCAGGAGAGAGGAAGCTGGATGCTGAGGTTGTGATGGTCCTTTTGTGCATTGCAAACTCACCTGGGAATAAACTCCTCTGTGTTTCCTGCAAAGCTGAGGCACAGGAGCATGTCCAGAGAAGGGCAACAGAGCTGGGAAAGGGTTTGGAGAACAAGAAGAAGTGGCTGAGGGAGCTGGCAGGGGCTCAGCCTGCAAAAAAAGAGGCTCAGGGGGACCTTCTCACTCTCTGCAACTCCCTGACAGGAGGGGGGAGCCAGGTGGGGGGCTGTCTCTTCTCCAAAGGAAGGAGTGCTAGGACAAGAGGAAACAGCCTCAAGTTGCACCAGGGGAGGGTTTAGCTTAGGAACAATTTCTTCACTAAAGAAGTTGTCCAGTCCTGGCACAGCTGCCCAGGGCCGTGGTGGAGTCACCATCCCTGGAGAGATTTAAAAGACATGTAGGTGTATCACTTGGGGACACAGGTCAGTCGTGGGTTTGGCTGTTCTGGGTTAACAACTGGACTCAGTGATCTTAGAGGTCTTTTCCAACCTAAACAATTCCATGATTCTATAATCCTTTCAATAAAATACTTATTTTAGCTGCCCTGTGATGCTGACCATGGCCTTTGTCAGGTACCACAAAGCCCTTCATGACTAGGCTGTGCCTGGAGCGTTCCTCATTTCTGCCCCCAGCCCAGCCCAAATCATCTAGTTCTGGGACTGGAGACGACACTGCTGCATCAGCACGGCAGTGCACCAGAACTAATTAGCTCTCCTGAGAGACAAAGCTCGTTAGCTCAGGCCTGGCACTGTGCAGCATGACCCTACAGCTTTTGGGGTCGAAAGTAATGTCCCATGAATTTAGAGCAGTGCTGGTTTGGTCAGTTTAACTGGGGCATGTCTGTGCTGCGGGGTGAGGTACAGGGATTCCCCCCCAACATGCTGGTGGCTGCTGGTTAAGAGGCAGAATGGGTAAGGATTGGATTATTAAATATAATCTATGTTTTACCATGGGCAGGGACGGAACTGAGAGGTCAGGACAATAAAATCTGCCCCAAACCAGAATGCAAGTTGGTACCTGAGAAGCAGGATGAGACCCTTGGAGTTGTCAGTTCTAAATCACCTCCTCAGTGCAAGGTCCTCAAGAGTGTACAATAAAACTGTCCCTGCTCTTCAGAGGGGTCAAAAAAACCCCAAAACAAAATGCATAATGAATTAAAAAGAAAGAGATAAGTGGTAACTGAAAATGCACTGCCTGCTAGGACGAGTGGAGAGTCACACTCTGAACCTTCTTCCTATCAGCAATAGGCATGAAGCTGTGTTGGTGGAGTTTGGGTTGGATATTAGAGAGTGGGCACTGAACAGGCTCCCCAGGGCAGTGGTCACGGCCCCAAGGCTGCCAGAGCTCAAGACGTGTTTGGACAACACTCTCAAGTGACAGGATGGGATTGTTGGGGTGTCTGTGCAGGGCCAGGAGTTGGACTGGGTGATCCTTGTGGGTCACAAACACAAACACAAGCTGTCTATCATACCATCCGCTTTGAGAGGATACTGCTCTGTTGTGTGCCTGCCTCTTCTGACCATCCTCCATTTGATTACTGCTTTCCCTCCTCATTCTTTCTGGCTTGGATATGTTGAGGCACTTATTGACATTTGAGTCAACAGAGGCCCTTAAATAGGAGTCATGGTCCTCACCAGTGAGATAAGGGCACTGGATTTGTTGCTCAAATAAAGGCATTTTAAAATGCAGTCAGGCAAGATGAGTTTTTTGTCCATTTCTCACGCTTTGCTTTGCTGCCGCAAGTGTTTGAGTTTCCAGTTTAAAGAAAGTCAACCCCTTGCTTGGACTCAAGATTTAAAATTAAATCAACAATTTTTAAATTTATGTTTAATTATAGCATTTTATGGATGATTCCCTTCCCATTTCCACTGGTTTGTGCATAGCCTTCTAAAATCAGACTGACTCCAGATGGCTACAAAAAAGTGAGAGTTTGCTCTTGTGAGAACAAACATTCTGTGAACCACCCAGACTTTATGCTGCCCTGCACACCCAAATAAGTTTTTGTGATTCACTCCTGGAAAGATGCAGCTGTGTTTTACTCCTTGCTGTCTTCTGGTTACTTAAAATTCTCTTCTGGGAGCCACCTATAATGATTTTCAGGTTGAAAGCCAGAACACAAGACTACTTTTGGTATGCTGTGCATTACTAGGTTACTCCTTTCAGCCCCCAAAGAACAGTTTCAGAGTTATAAAAGCAAATAATAGATGTTTAGTGGTCATTTTTAGTATGAAGAAGTGCAGGGAAATATTTTGGTCTGACACTGTTGAAATCTCTGAATGAATGTGGATTCCTAGAGTTCACTGAAGAACTGGGGCACTGCCTAAATTTAGCTGATGAAAGCTTTAATTTGCTTATTTAACAAAATAAGCAAAATTGCATCTTTAGGGCTGCCTCATAGGCTGGACTCTGGTGGATCCCTTCCAACTCAGCATATTCTATGATTTTATAAGTTTGAAAAGGTTGAAAATACCTCTATTAGCCAAATATACATATTAGAAACCAGGTTTTTGTGTCGTTGCTTGGCGTCTGCTTGACACATAGAGGATGTGATTTGGGGTGCTTTGAAATTGGGATTGTGTACAAAGTTGTTTTGGGGTTTTTTGCCTTGTTTTGAAAGCATTGGTGAGACTTCAGGATTTGATAGACTCTTAGTACAAAGATGAATTTCACTTGCAGCAGAGGTGAGTCCCTCCTGTTAAAGTGGTTTTTAGTGTTGGTGTGTTACAAGTCCCCTCAGTGTCTGGCTCCCCAGCAGATACGAGTCTCTTCCAGCCCGATCCGGAAATCCTCAGCTCAGGTTGCCACAGCTTGTGACTGTATCTCTGGAGGGAGGTTCATCCTCCAGAGCCGCAGCCATCCCACGAGGACCTCTCACATGCATCAGGCTTCAGCAGTCACACCACCTTGAAAAACAAGCTGCAGGAGTTTAGTCATGCCGTTCCAGCAGCCGGCGGTGGCATTAGCTTCCCAAAGCTCTCTGATTTTCAGGGCTTTGGTTTATGGTTTTCAGTGTGACACACTCCTGATGCAGCGTGCTCTGGGTGGAAGGAGAGTGTGTTATAATTCCAAGCAAAGGAATGCTGTTTTGAAGGCTATTGATATGATATCATGTAGCCTCCGGCAATTTCTATCCCCCTTTTTTTTTTTCTTTTTTTCTTTTTTTTTTCCTCCAGTAGTGGAATTCACTCTGTTCTTCATTTTCTGATTTTGATTTTCTTTGAAGTTTTCTGTTTGAAGAGATGAATGCTGGAGTACTGTATCTCATATAATAGCTCTCTGTTGTGCCTGATTTCCATTCAATGGCATGCTATGGTGTTTTATACAGCAATGCTGTTGATCAAAGGCATTTCGTGTCATTGCTGGAGTCATTAGTGACTTCTCAGCGTTGTGTGTCTGAACATTAAAACTCTGCCATACCTGTGAGCTTTTTGTGTCTGAAGAAAATCTATGTACAGCGAAACATAGCCCTCATTTCAGACTCAAACTATGGTTTGCTGAAAGTGGTCTCTTGCCATTATAGAAATATCTTCATGGGGGAAAAGCAGCTCTGGTTTGTCTTTCTCTGAAGGTAAATCCCTTGAGCTCAGTGACCTAAAGTTTATTTTTTTAACTGCTTAGTCATCATCTCCCCCAATGAGATAAATGAGTGTATTCTTTAAGGACCATGTAAGGAAGTTGTATTTGAATTTGTTTGCTTTTCTCCTCAAGTGCGGAAGGACTTTTCCCCCCCACCTCAAAGGAGTGTTCTGTTGTTTCTACAGAGCAACATTTCACCATCTGAGGACTTCACACCCCAAGCATCACACCCCAGAGTGTTGTCCTTTTAAACCGAGGAAAATCTAGGTTTGCAGAGATGTCTCTGAATGGGGAAATTTCTCACTCCTGTGTTTCAAGGCTCACACATGGTTACAGAGCAGTTACAGAGCAGTCAGCATTTCCTTTATAAAACCTTTTTCAGAAAGATGTGCAACTCAGCAAAAATATCTCTTCTAGACTGAAATGTGACATATAAATGCCATGCCTGGGAGCGCTGCTTCTTTTCCTTGTAAAAATGTTTCAGCCTGTGTTTGATGAATATACTTATGGCCTTTGTCAACCGCAGCTTTTTGCCGCATTCTTGAGCTGTGATTTCACAAACTAGATTCTCCCCTTCTGTCTGAGAGATATCATTCTAACAACATCTCCCCCTGCATTCTCCTCTCTGTTTCATATCCTCACATGACTGTGCCTTCCCTTCACAGCTCTGCAGGGCACGGGACTCTACCTGTCCTGTAAAGAGATTACAGAGTTCCTTCATGCCTGTAAAAACATATTAAGTACAAACAGTATAAAATTTAGGAGGGGAAAAAAAAAAAAAAGCACTTGCTCCCTAGAGACTTATTACATCTGAATGCTGTGAAAATTTTGCATGCTTGAAAGATTTTTTAGCCCAAGGATGCAGGGAATCTGTTTTGGGATGAGGGGTTCAGAGTAACCATGGGTGGCTGCAGTACTTGGTATAGTCCTTGAGAACAGAGGTCCTGGGCTTTCAGGATGTCCCTTGCTGATGTCCAGAGAGAAAGAATAAAAAGAAGGGGGCAAAGGGAAGAGTTGGGATGATTGGGTTACAGGGGTCGAGTAGGAACACGTATGTAGGAGACAAACAAATCTGTAAGTAGAGCCAGGACCCCAGACCTGAAAACAGAACCTGAAACAGAAATTTCCTTTCCCTGGAAGCTATTTCAGGGTTGCAAAACTAAGGGGCCAAGAAACTAGGAAATGCTACTATTAAAGGCAGCCTACATATATTTTTTTTCAGTCCACTTCTGAGTATACTTCACGGGTTTTCATAGAGTCATATTGATTATGTTTACTGTAAACAGGGCTTTGGAGTGTTTCTAAATCTTTGTGCTAAATAGTTTGAGTCAGCCCCTAATTACATATTTTGTGCTACCCATTGTGTGGTTATTTGTGTCTTCATCCAAAGCAGTTGTTAATGGCTGCAGGCAGAAGAGAAACTGAAGTAGCTGATCCACTTCCCAAGACACTTTGGCTTTTCTTATGTTCCACACCAAAAAGGTTTTCAAATGGCCCATTCTCACTAATATGTCAAAATCCATTGGAAAATATGTGTGTTCCTGAATTTCTTCCTTTTTGTGTATCTATGCCTCGTCATTAATGCATGTGAGATTAATGAAAGTCACAGAAAATCTCTGGGTAGGGTAGGATCAGCTGTCACCATGTTGAAGACTTTCATTTTCTGCAAGCTATTTCTATGAAAGTCTCGACTGGATCATGTCATTGAACCCCTTGCTAAGGAAATACCTTGCTTTTCATTCTTCCAGGAACACCCATTGACTCAGAGATGCACATACCTGGAAACTGGTACTGTTGTCAGTAAGGAAGGGGGATGGAAAACACAATTTCAAGGCCTGAGCTGTTTTCCAGAGCAATCAACTGAGACGCTCATAGTGACATCAAAGACCATGAGATAGGCCCTGAGGGTGGAATTCACCTCTGTGCAATGGGCTGCCTCTAAAGATACACCATCTACATCCTTCCTCATGTCCTACTTGGAAAGCTTAAGTGGCATTTGAAAGGTTCCCAGATGCAGACTTGCCCCTTTAGGAAGCAGCAATGATGCTGTCATTGGGCTCAACCCACAACAGATCCAACCTGGTTCTGCAATATAAAAATATCCTTGCTTTCTCTTCAAGGATCTGAGGGAATGGTACTTTCCTTGATCACTGTTAGCTAATTTATTAGAGGAGAATGACTAATCCTATGAACACAGAGTGCAAGGACTCATGGTAGATCCAGTGACTGGTTGAACTCGGTGATCTTAGAGGTCTTTTCCAACCTGACTGATTCCTTGATTCTATGAACTCTGGCTTCCTGTAGACTGTGTTGGTGTAAGCATCCTCTTGGATGGTGAGGAAGAGGTGGGATTTTATACACTAAACCTGAAAGAGCAAAGACAGGCTGCAGAGAGGGAAAAGCAGCGACAGGGTATCACTGGAAGGAGGTTGTGGTGTGTGGCTGCAGCTTGTCACCCTGATCACTGTTGTCAGGGTGGGGACTTGCGGACTCTTTGCAACATGAAGCATCTATTTGATACTGCTGGATTTTTTCACTTCCATCAATCCCAGAATCCCGGGATGGTTTGGCTTGGAAGGGACCTTAAAGATCCTCTAATCCCAACCCTCCCTGCATGGGCAGGGACACCTTCCACTAGACCAGGTTGCTCAAAGTCCCACCTAACCCGGCCACGAACACTTCCAGGGATGGGGCATTTTGTTCTTGGCTTTTTCAAGAGAACTCTCTCATCCTCTTCAATACCATGAGGGAAAAATGCTGTCTGGACACAGCTTCACTTAGTCCTGGTTCATTGCATTGGGTAATCAAGTCTTACTTTCATAACAAAAACAGGTGCGACTAATATGTCTCTAACTTGCTGCCCTCCACATTAATTTTTAAAGCTTCAAGCATCATATGATGAGACTTAAGCATGCAACGATGTCATTGTAAATATGATTAGATATTCATTGGTGATATTACAGTCAGCCCATGGAGTCTCAGCTGTAGATGAAGCTCTGGTTGTGGATGCTGCAAACCCATAAGCCCTGCTCTGGTAGCTCTTATCAGCCTGTCCAGAGGAGGCCAGTAAGTTGATTAGAGGGATGTTGATTAGCCTCTGCTATGAGGAAAGGCTGAAAGAATTGGGATTGTTCAGCCTGGAGAAGAGAAGGCTTTGGGGTGACCTAATTGCGGCCTTTCAGAACCTAAAGGCAGCCGACAGGAAAGATGGAGAAAGGCTGTTTACAAGGGTCTGGAATGACAGGATGAGGGGGAATGGCTCCAAACTGAAAGAAGCCATTTAGATTGGATATTAGGAAGGAATATTTTTACTGCAAGGGTGGTGAGGCACTGGCACAGGTTGTCCTGAGAAGTTGTGGCTGCCCCCTGCCTAGAAATATTCCAAGGCCAGACTGGACAGCGCTCTGAGAAGCCTGGTCTAGTGCAAGGTGTTCCTGTCCATGACAGGAAGCTTGGAATAATATGATCTTTAAGGTCCCTTCCAACCCAGGCCATTATGTGATTATATGAAAACCAATTTAAATAAAACAAAACTGAAGCCAAGCTGACATTTTTCACCACCGTGCTACACTTTTTGGCAAGTACTGTTGGGAGGCTGCCATTGACCTTAGCAACCTTCCGCTCTGTTCCTCAGACCGGACCATCCTGGTGGATACAGCTCTTCCCCCTCTGAGAGGACTCTACATCCTGGGGACCCTCGAGTTCCCCAGCAACTCCAGCAATGTCCTGAGTGCTGCCTGTGTCGTGGTGCTCGGGGGTGCTCTGAGAGTGGGTAAGTGAACAGCTGTTTTTCTGGATGCCTGGGGTTTATTTCTGCTGTTGATAGGGGAAAAAAAGGTGTGAAGAAAGACTGTAGAGTGTGGCTATAAACATGCTGTCCAACCTGATGCCCTGTAGGTATCTGGATATTTGCAGTGTGGACACCCAAAATCCACATTAAGCACGGCGATAATGCACTGGAGCTAATTACCTGTTAATAGCAGCACATTACAAATACTGCAGTCTTCACCTCAATTCTGGTTTCACTGTGACAGAGATTTTATCTGATACCTGTAAAATTCCTCCCTACTACCTGTGGGGTTGCTTTATGAGACACTAATTCCTCGGGGCAGGACCTACCCTGGCGTTCAGGCAGTGCCTGGTGTCTGTGGGCATTAGTAGGACACTTTTTGTGACACAGAAATATGCATAAACATAAAAAGAGTCGTGGAGAATCCCTAGAATGCCTGGAAATTGTGCGCTGTGGCATGAAACAGCTGGATTCAGCACATTTGTGCTTCTCATCCCTCTGTGCAGATGAGCACCAGGAGCCCAGAAAGGTACCACCCTGCCCCTACCTCTTCTGGTTTTCAGAGTCCTTAAAGTCACTGGAGCTGTTCCACGTTATTTGCAATGGACAGGATCAGTGTTTTTCCATTCAGAAGTAATTACTCACATAATTGCCTTTAAATATTAAGGTTCCTAAAGCCAGGCATTATATTTACTTACAGGAATCCTTAGGATGCTGGGATCACATTGCTGATCATTGCTTGACCTTTCTCAAGATTGGTTTCATGAACTTTAAAAAGAGAATTTGTTTGTGTAATCACCTCCTGAGGAAGTCTGCTCCAATATTTGTTTGTTGTTAATCTCAAGGGACTGTTTAGTTAATACAGTCCCGGCCAAAAAAGTTATTTTGCTGTCTTGTGTTTTTCTTTGGAAAAAAAAGGTTGGAAAGCTTAATCTGTGAGGTTAAAATATATATGTATACTTAAAAGAGTGTCAGTCATTTCTTACTTATGCTCCTTTGCACTTTAAATATGAGTTCATATTGGTTTTAAGAAAAAGCATGTGTTCATTGCTAAAAACACTTATTAAAAAAACATTGAGGCACTTTGCTGCACAAACTCCCCTCCAGCACATCTGTGAGTAGTAATGATATTAAAAGCCAAGCAGGTATTTGCAGCTGTTGAGTCATAGTCCAGCATCTTTTGGAGAGCTATCCTTGTTTCAGCTGTTTCAGATGATGGTGGGTAGAGACTCTGCAAGTTTCCCACATCTTATGCTGGTTTCTCTGCTTGCTTGTAGAGCTGGGAGTGCATGTTTTTTGTTGGTTTTCTGTTTTGTTTTGTTTTGGTTTTTTTCCCCCTTCCTCTTTCTCTTCCCATGTGTTCGAGGCCTTAAGGTAACGTCTTGGAGCCCATCTGTCCAATCCTGCCTGTTCCATGCCCGAAGGAAGGGTTTTGAAGCCCATCTGTCCAACTCCACCACACCCTAAAGAAATCCTGACACGAACCAGATAATGAGACAGTTTAGTAAACAGATTTAATGGATGTGGACATCGACATTCAGCATTGCCTGAGCAGGATCTCAGGTCGGCATCATGTGAGCCAAATCCCCAGGTCCTGCCTGTTGCGTAATTTCTCCAAGCCCTGTTTTCAGTGTAGCAATCTTTGGCCATGTGCTGTTGCTTTGGATTCCATGGCCTGGGACAAAGGCTTTCTGGTAGAGCCCAGGTGTGGGGTTTTTTTCATTTAAACTGCTAGAGAATAATGATAAGTTTAGAAATACATCTTATTTGAACTTTGGTGTCTTCCAGAGCTCTTGGCACCTTATCTGCAGGGAGAAAACAAAGTCAGAAGGTTAAAATAAGACTCTAAATATGTAGGAACTGAGCGATGATGAGAAATATATAACAAATTAAAAAAATCAGTTTATGATTGGAATTTAAGAAACACAAGAACCTCATTAATTTTATTGAAATGATAATTTGCGGGCAAACTGGGATGAGAAAGTACAGTTTTAGCTGGGAGATCACTATTCCTGTGACACTTTTGACCTTGCAGGGTCAATCATCACTTTCCACTTTAATGTAATGATCACAATCCAGTGGGAATTATGATCAACAGAATCACTGGGAGGTGTGAGATGATTAAAGATAAGGAATTCTATCAGACCAGTTGGAAAACCCAAAGTAAAATATGTGGATCTATCCCCACAGTAATTTCTCTGAGTGCTCCTGGGCTTTCATTATTCTTGGATCCGGGGAGATTTTCTGATTACTTCTACTCTAGTAGCCCTTATTCTCAGATAAGGAGCTTCTCTCTTTCCCTTAAACCTTCCAAGTCTTTTATTTGATGGTGATATTTGCAATAAACTTTTAGTAGCACCTTTTATTTCTATTTTCTTGTGTTATCGTGCTGCAAAAAAACCCCAACCTGTCTATTTTTCCAGTTTAAAGAAGGAGATTTGAGGTTCAGAGAGATTAAGAGATTTGTTAAATATCATTAGCACACCTGTGTCAGAATAAGATAAGCAATTTTGAACTTAACATCTCAGAGTTGTTTTCCATTCTCAGCTAGGATGATTCCATTCATTTTAAACCATAGGCATTAAAACACAGATGATGTGTGCAGAAGGTGCCCTGTTCCACCACTGAACAAAGCCCTCAGCTCTCCATAAGGCTGAAGAAAACACTGAACTTCCCTTGGCACAAATTGATCTTCTGGACTTATCCTGAACTCCACTGCACTCAGCTGCTCTTTGCTGGCAGGCTGGTTTTGCTTGTTACGGTAGAACTTGCCAAGTAATTATCCAGATAGGATTGGATTTCTCTTTTTAGTTTTGACTTGTCACATTCTTTTTCTCCCATATCTCGTGATGGCTGCTTGTCAGTCGTGTCACTCATTGGAGGCAAGAAGCCTAAGGTCATCATTAGCTCATGGCTTGATTGTCTGGAGATGAAACCCCAGACAATTCTGATGCCTCTTATCTTGCTTGTGGTAGGAGCTCTAATACATATACTCACCTTCTTTTCTAGGAAGAACCCCCTTATTGACTTCCCAAAGGGTAAATCTCTTTATTTCATGAAATGGCCATGTGTTCGTAATGATTAATGCTCAGCATTATAACGACAATTGGGAGACCTGTGAGTTTCACTCATTTACTGTCTTTTCCAACGTCTCTAGTTGTGTGGGGCCCACCTTCTTTAGCTGTAAGCTGAGTCCCATCCTGCAGTCACGTATCACCCCTGCACAGCTGTTCAACTTGTATGAAGATGGAACACTGCTGGTGTGTTGAAAGCAATTTTTCATCCCTGATAACAAAAAAAAAAAAAGTTGTTTGAAAAGCTGATTGCATCATCTGAATCCCCTTAAATTAATCTCTCAGACTCTGTGATTTTGGCTTTTACCCTTTCCAGGTCACTTGGTTTCTTTTAACTGATCGTATCATCTAGGGAAGGGATTTGATTCACAAGTTTAAGACGCACAAATTTAGGTGTAACATGTGGACATCATCATGTGAGCTGCTGTTCCAGTAGAGATCTAACCAACGCAGCCAGTGCAGCCCCTTCAGTCAGTGGGACTGTTTCAGATGGGTATCTAGAGCAAATCTCCATTGGAAACATCTGCATCAAGAAAACTAAATGTAGGTATGTGAATCTCCCAGGCAATAGTGGTTCACTTGCCAAACTATATGGATTTTCCATCATTTTGGGCACACTCAGATGTCCCACCACAAGAAGCTTCCCGCTTCTGCTTAAAAAGCCACTGTTCTTTCATTGATCCCTGTGGTATTTGTGGTATTTGGAGGACAGTAGGACTCTCAGATGCCATCCTCCGTGTCTCACTGCTTATTCCTTGGACATTCATCTCCCACTTCTGGCTGCTGGTTCCTACTCCATAGTTGTCTGTCTCTGAATTTTTCTGTTTATTGGGCAGCACTACTTGTAAGACGCCACCAAGTGAGGTCTCCTTGTTTCCAGGGTGCTTTTCCAGGCTTCTTTGCAGAATGCAAACCCGAAAGAAGCTCCCGAAGAAGAACCAACAGTAGGTGACTATCCAGCTGTGTATTGACCATGAGTAAAATCTCTTCACGCTTCCTGGTGATGATATGCCGCAGTTTTCAAAATAGCTGGGTGCTTGGTGTCCAAGAAGTTTTGGATTCAAGAAACGGGGAGCTGGTATTGGAGATGGTCACAGCAAGATACTTGGCAAAGTCTGTTTGCCAGTGGGAGGGAGGAGATCTTATCTCAGAGATTTCCTTGCTCTTATGTACATCAGCTGTTACAGAGTGTTATGTTGTGAAAAAAGAGAAGGCTAAAAGGGAGGAAACGCCCACTATTATAGGGAAGAATTGAATGGGTTTTGCTAAGAAAAAAACAAAAACAAACCAAAAAAAAACAACACAGCAAAAATATGTCAGGAAGAACATCTGGAGTAAAACTGAAATACAAAAACAATGGAAAATGCTTTTGAAACTCAACAGCAAACTAGATCCAGACTGCAGTCCAGAATAAGTGAAAATCTGGATAGAAAAAACCACATTTCTATTTCTGTTCTCCTTCTTTTTTTCCCCGCATATTTTCACACAGTAGGTTTTCTCCTCTCCAGATGTTAGACCTGATGAAGGATTAGGAACCAGCTGCAACCATTGTGCAAACAGATCTGTGCTGCAATCCAGACAGCTGGACCTCACACTTCAGGAAAATATGGAATCAGTGGTGACTTTATCAAGACCACAGGTTGTTTCCTAACATAGGAGTATCATATATATCTGTTGGATTTTTTGCACTGTGCAGTACAGTTGGAAGAACCCGTGTTTGAGGAAGGCCTGACGCTGTCTTTAGTGCCTCCTGACCTTTCCTACAGATTTCACTAGGCATTTCCACCAGCTTCAAGTAATTTCCGTGTTGCAATTACCTATTTTCTGGTTCTCTGCCAGCAGTGCCTTATTATCTCACCTTCTGATTAACCAAGTTGTTCATCAAATTGCTGAGCCTTCCAGTTGTAGTGGGATGTGAAGTGGGATACATCCCTGTGCACCTCGTGTGCAGGATGGGTAATTCAGCAGTTTGATGTGGTCTTACGTAGGACTCGTTCACCACAGCAAAGCGGGACAGGAAACCTGAAGTTTTCACATCCAAAGTTCAAAGATGGGCACTTGAAACCCGGATCCTTCACTGATGTATTGCAGAGATCACGATTCCTGTGTTTATGGCAACTTGGTAGTTTTAACAAAACTGCTACTTAATATAAGAGCTGTGATTTCATATGCCAGTTACTTTGTAAGGTGATGAAACTTATCCAGCACCAGTGACTTAATTATTTTGGATTTATTATTTTGGATTTCCCTGTGAGCAAACTAACAAAGCTGCTGTTCCCATATCCCCATTTTCATGAGCCATTCTGCAGGGCTGGATTTAGAATAAGCCAAAGTGTGTATCTGAGACCTTACTCAGCTTTTCCCTTTGATTTCTTTGTTCTCCATCCATCCACAGAGAGATCAAGACCTGTTGCCTTATTATTTTGAACACCACAGAATTGTTAAGTTTGGAAGGGACAATTGTGGGTCATCTGGTCCAACCTCCCTACTTAAGCAGGGTCACCTATAGCATTCTTCACTTTCTTTCTTAATTCTTCACTTTCAACTTATTTCTGATTTACTGTCCCATCTCTTTATTTTTCTTTTCTTTTCTTCCTCCCCCCATTTGTGTCAGCCTCCCTGCTTACCTTCAGTATCTTCACACTACTCTGGGTGACTAATAAAATGTCACATGCCACAGGGCTTTCAAGACCAGACCTGTTTGATTCCGTGTCCCCATTCCAGTCACTCAGCCTGTAAATTAGTGTGTGCCATGTTTGTGCTGTACCAGTGTAGTTTGTTAATCACAAAGTTTTGTGCTACTGAGCCAAGTGCCTTGGAGAAGCCGATTAAACTATATCAAAGCTATTATCTTTATCAACTAAACCTGTAATCTCATTAGAAGGCGATAACAAGGAAGTTTCACAGGCCCTTTTTTCTATAAAAGCAGGTTGATTGGCATTAATTATATCATCCACCTTTAATGATTTATTAATGGTGCTCAGAGTTGGACATTCCATTTTTATTTATTTTTCCCCTAGAATCAGTGTCAAGTTGACAGGCCTGTAATTACCTGGGGCTCTCACTTTTATCTTTGTTTGAAATATTGGCACAATATTAGCTTTCTTCAAGGGCTCTGAGACATTAAGAGTGATCCCGAACTTACTGAAGAGTCCTCCTTAGTTAGTCCAATCATTTTCTGGGTAAACTCTTCAGTAGCACTTGCATTCAAGTTAGTGAAATCCATTCATTTAAAACCGTGGAACTATTAATGACAATAAGCAAGTATTAAGACTATTTTTGTTCTAAATATTCTTAAAATAAGTTTAATTTTTCTACTAATGGACCACTCCTCTGTTCTTTTACAGTTTCCAGAAACTAAAACATTTCTGTGAATATTATCTTCCCTTTTTTCTTTTCTTTTTTTTTTCTCACTCTGATTGTATTTTTGGTTGACATGCTTATTTTTTCAACAAGGGTAACATTCCTTAACATATTGTGCTTTTTTGGCCTAAAAAAAAATAAATTAGCTAAATGTAGATGTAATTCTTTTAAGGGAGCGATAACTTCCAGTTCAGTTCTATAGAACTCCCATTTCCAATCCTTTGGAGGTGACTGTTAAGTTTGGAAGCCTATTTAAGATGGTTTTAAAATTGAGCTGAGAATTGGATATATTACGCAGCTGGTTTTAAACAACTTAACTAGAATAGTAAATGTTCTGTAACCAGGAGTAAAATAATAAAACCAATAAACCCAGCAACAGTAATTTACAGTTATAATTAATATTAATCTCCTTTAAGGGAACTTCATCATAATTAGGAAATTGCAATTGTGAATAACATGGTAAGATTAACATAAAAGTCTCCAAACATTTTGGTTGAGCCTTTTTTTTTTGGTTTCAGTGTAGCTAATACTTTATCTCAGGGGCTATGGATGACCCGAGGATTGGCAAAGGTATGCTCAGGATGAGTATTTTAAATCACAACTTGCTGTGAGGGTGAAGCAGGAAAACAATCACCCTGCGTACAAAAATAGACACAAATGTCTCCATAACTCTGCTGCTGCTCTAGGTGGGTGTTTGTTTAACCTCGGGCATCGGTGGCCAAAGTGTGTATCACTTCGTTCTGTTTTGTGAAAGCATATTTGGATGCAGCCCAATTCCTGACCTTCTTCTCTTCACACCACAATTTTTGGAGTTTAAACAAGAAAGTCAAAGGTGGTTTGGGTGGATGATGGACACTGTAAGATAATCCCCTCCACGTCCCCAGAGAAACACGAGCTCATTGGTGCGAGATATATTAGATGAGGAGCACGCAAGTCTTGTACTCTTTGCCTTTTACCCATTTCAAAGCTGCACAGAGAATTTAAATATCCTCAGATATCACTCAGACGCTGGTGGGGAACAACGAATTGTTTTATTGATTTCACGTAAATAAAAAAAAATGCTCTTAAAGCAAAGTGTTTCTTTAGGATACAGAAATCAGCTCTCTTTTCCAAACTACTAATTTTTAAATATTAAAAGAACATGACAGGCCAGCTAATTTTGTACAGATATGTATATATTTTTTAGTTCTACATCTGCTGCAGTTTTCTGTTGCATAATTGATTTAATCTCTAATTTTAAAGGAACGCTGAACTCCTTTACTGGACTCCGCATACATTTCTCCAGGGCAAAAACTGTCCTACTTTTTCCTCCTTAATATCTGTTTAGTGCTGGGCCATTTTCTTCTGAAACTGTAAGCTACCCTTGGTGAAATAAATGAAGGCAAAGTTGGAATACAGTTTACTGTACAGAATTATCACCATCGCATACCCCAAAATTTCTTGGGCGTTTTCTTCTCTCCTGCTCTTTCCCCTCAGTCCTTCCATTGGTCTGGGGAAGACCATTTTTCCCATCCTCGATGCACAAATTACCTGGGAACTGGTGAAATTGTAAAGGAGCAAAAAGGCAAAAATGGGCTGAGAAAGGAAATGCTAATTCAGCCATTTAGATGTTTGTTGCAAATTGGATTTACACAGATTTCCCCCTTAGTTCCCCCATTTTCAGCATTACAAAAACCATCTATGCCTCTGTGGTGGGTTGATGCTGTTCTGTCTTTATTACAGGTTCTTTTCAACATCCCCTAGAAAGGGATTTAAAGCTACTGGTCCTTCTTCGGGCATCTGAAGGGATTTACTGTGATCGTCTGGAGGGTATAAATGTCCAGCCAGGGAATATTGGTATGAAATATGAATTCCCCTTTCCATAGAAAGATTATCTTAGCCAGAATATCCAAATCTGCCACTTTTGAGCCTGTTACTATATTGTACAGGAGAACATCTAACAAAGGTACAAACATTTTTTAAGCTATAGTTTAATATTCTCAGACCTGTCATCTATAGGAAAAGTTTCTATATTTTGAATTTTTGCTCTGGTTTTGGACCCCTTTCCCCTGAAAGAAAAAAAAAAAATTTAAAAAAAGGGTTTTTCCAAGATCAGAAAGATTAATAATAGCTGAGTAATTTTTTATATCTTTCATTTCTGCAGTTTTTACTTCATTTGTTTACTTAGATAATTTTTTTTTTTATGGTGAATACCGTTGTCTGCAATTCAAATTTGAGTCAATGAGGCTTCTGTGGTACAATCCCTTTTCTTGCCTGTACATGTGATGTAATTTATTAATGATTTATTGCTAGTTCACTTTGTATTTTGAGTGGAGGCTGTGTGCTGTTCTTACACTTTTCATAAAATATAGAAAGATACTTTAATATATATAGAGGTTTCCATATATTTAGTTATTGCTTCAGTTCTTCTCAGGTCTCCCTTTCCCTTAACCTTTGAACTGCTCCTTCTGCTTTTTTCCAGGGGTTTATGGACAGGTGCAAATTTATAGTGCTTATCCTAAGATGCCTTGGACACATCTGGGAACTAACATGGCTCCTGGCAATGAAAGGTGATATTTTGCCCAAAAATGCTTTCAAATATTAAGTTTTGGCTCATGTTATTATGACTTGTGTTAATGTTCCTATGAGTTGTACTCTTCTTTTGCTTTGTGATGGGCTCTGTTTACACTGTGTCTAGGTACAAAAAGAAAAACTATGTTACATCTTGCAAGAAAATTATGCCATGATGGGTAGGTTGAAACTAGATGATCTTTGTGTTCCTTTCAACACAGATTAATTTTAATTCTAAAGAAATCAAAATTCTAAAGATGAATGAAGTCGAGATTTCCTTCCTTCCTTCCCTCCTTCCTTCCTTCTCCTCCCTCCATCCCTTCCTCCCTCACTCTGCCTTTCTTTTTATAAGAAGATTCACTCTAAAGTGACCAATATCTTGAGGATTATTATGTTAATTTTGTTTTGAGACCTACATCTCATCTCTGCATTAAGCAAAATTGAGATATGAACATTGACCTTCAGCATCTTAGATCTGTCCTTTACCAGGTGGTTTCTGGAGTGAACATCTTAATTCCTCTTCTTAGAGTCAACCTTTTTTTTTTTTTAATATATATAATTAATGTCAATAGGCTGAAAGAACATAAGGCTGCCTGTATGGCCTGCAGAGCAAGGTTTCTGTCTGGGCTCAGAGCCTCCCAAGGTATAGACACATTTTCACTTACCCTTGGCAAAAATAGCTTTGAAATGCTACTTTCTCTGTCTCCTGATGCTACCCATCCATAAACTTCTATAGCCCCTGCTGCAGACTCATCTTCATCATCACTTACCCGTGAATTCATTGTGAAGGCTTGGCCAAAATCATCACCTAGGGCAGGTTAAGTGGAGCTGCCACAGACACTTATTAAGTGAATAGCTGGGAACTTGTCTGCAGAAGGATCTCTCCTGTGCATACATTGAGCATTGAGTGGGGTGGTACCTGTGAAGTTCTCCCTTGAGCTCTCACTCCTGATTCCCTGTTGCACTAAATTTTTATTGCCTTTCGATGTCATTCTTCCAAGTGCTTCATTTTAAACTGAGATACGGATATTCAAAAAAAGGAAATCTGTCCGTCAGGCCTTCCAAAGCCTCATTGGAAGAGTTCCCACCCGGGTAGAGGGGAAACATCAGCATTTAGGGAAGGAATTATTCGGAAAATGGTTGTAGGGTTGGGCAATGGAAGCACAAAGAGCTCACCAGTAGGATTCATCTGTTGTAGCTCTCACTCAGTTGTGTGTTTAGTGTAGATGAATTGCTTAGGATTGCTGTACAGCTGATGCATTGCTGACCCTGATTCAAACCATGCAATGTTAGAATCACCCTCTGGAAATTCTTCTTTTTCCCTGACTAAGATGAGTTCAGAGTAAGCAGATTCTTGACTGAAGTTTGCCAGTTAAACACTGAAATGGATCCAGGCTTGACTTGGGCTGCTGCCCAGAGGTTTCATATGAAATATCATGAGCTGCTAAGATACAAGTGTTTGGAGTTCATTCATACACTCTAAATACAGCACAAAGAGTTGTTTCAATTCTTGAAGCAAAGAAAAAAAAAGGCAATTTGTCATTAAAAGTCTACTGATAGCCAGCTAAGAATTAATGTGGCTACCTACAGGAAACAGGGAAGTCAGTGCTACAACATGAAAGCTGAAAGAACTTGAAAGCTGGAGGAAGTGGCTTTTTATTGAAGGAGAGAAGCTGCTGTATATATTTTTCCAGCATGAATCAGCACTTGAGTTAGGCAAGGACTTATGCTTTCAAAAAGAAGGAGAAAAAAAAATCACTTTTTTACTGAAATGAGTATTTTGATAGATTTAAATCTTAGATTTCTTGTTTCTTACAAGAACCATACATCTCTTACAAACCATATTTTCTTTTGCTTACTTCTTATTAGACTTCTTTGAAATGCAAGAGTTGGAAGAGTTACACTTGGTTTCACAAGATATAAATAAATTATTATTGGAGTGTGTGCCTGGGACTGGATTTAAGATTCAGCCCTAGTTGCATGTGAACTGTCAAAAATCCCAAATACATGCCATAATTATTTTTACTTTGTGTGGTTTTGCTTCCTCTTTGCCAGTGCACTTATCCTTGAACAATACACAGTTCTCTGTCACATCAGCACTTTCCTGCTATTTCAGAAGATATCCAGTGCTTCCTCTAACCAATAAAGGAAACCTAAATTTTGGTGGATTTCTCCTCTGAATGCTCACAGGTGCTGAAAGCTGGAAGTGCTCACCTGGAGCCTACTCATCTTTGAAAGAAATTGTGGAAAGAGATTCTGGAAAAACTTGGCAACATCCCCTTAGGACTTTTCTTTCTCTCTGCACTTCTGTCGCTCTTGACTGCATGTGAGGCATTCTCTGAGTTCACTGAATCCTCTGAATTCAGTCTGAATTTTCCCCATAATTACCTGAGGAGTTTAGATCACCATTTGGCCAGCAGTTACCCTGTAATAGGACAAAGTGTTTATCAAATATAGATAAACACTGATCATTACCCATTTTGCTTTCACTAAATGCTTTTATTTTCTTTATGTGAGGTTAAAAATCCCCTGAACTATAAATATAACTTAGAATACAAAGGGGAATCTTCAGTTCAAAGTTAAAACAGATAAATGTAAGTGTCCGTGCAATGTTTAAAAAGGCACTTCACTCCCAATAGAGACAGCAAAGTTCTGGGTGCTGGGGTCTAGAAGATATTCAGCTGCCAAGAGCAGAATTCAGGTACCTGAACAGAGATTTTGGGCCTATGTGAGATGTCTTTGCGTTCATATGAGATGCCTTTGAGTCCCCTCCATGGCTTGCACCTTTGTCACCGGGAATGCTCCGTGAACAAGTCCTATCCCATCTACCAGCTGAAGTCTTGGATATCCTGGAACATCTCAAACAGCAAGAGGTGCTCTTGCTTAGGGAATCAATCCCGCTTAATGTGTCCAGTTCAGAGAGCTGATTTCTTCTACCCACTGCTGACTGAAACAACCAACTCCAGTGGAGGCTTCAATGCCAAGTGCACACACACAACCCTACACGCGGTTGCTGTCTAAATCCAAAGCTGACTTTCAGCTCTGTAGACTATTGATGGCACCAAAAATGGTCTGACGTGTCTTCAGGAGGCAACTGGAGCCCTGAAATTCCGTGCTGGAGCTGTACGTGTTGTTGATCTATGGTGTGAAATAGATGTTTCAGGATTAATTTCCTCCCACATATCTCAGACATCTGTCTTTTTGCAGAAAGCCCTGAAGGGGCTTTTTCCTACAGCATAGCCTGTGGATTTTTATTTTCTCAGATCTGGGCAAAACTTGTTCATTTTTTAGGAAACCTGTGAGGGTAACTCTCATAATGACATTAAGTTTTTATCTTGGCGTCACAGGATTTTTCTGGAGGACGAAGTAGATTGGGATCATGGTGGAGATATTGTGATCAGCTCTTCCTCCTATGAAGCCCACCAAGCTGAATTAGTTACACTTAAAGAAGTCCATGGTCACAGTATAAGAATTCGTGATCACCTTCTGCATAGGCACATTGGTAAGGAATTTTAATTTCCATTCGAATTTTCTTCTGAAACATTGACTTTCTATTTCGTATCTCACCAAGATCAATTCTACTTCCTTGAGGTTTCTTCATTTCATTCTCCATGTGATTTTTTTTCCTTACTGTTTCCTACTGAAAACATGATGTTCAAGATTGCACAGAATAGCTGATTCTAACATGAATTTCTGTGCACAGAATTGAGTGTTGAATCATTTGGGAAACCTTTCTGGCACTTGAGGTTGAGATGGTTAACAGAGAGAGAAAGTAAATGAAACTGTAAAGGAAAAAGAAATGGAGGGTTTTAGGCCTTTTGCACAATGGTATGTCAAAAACTGAAAAATTATTTTAAAAACCTCCTTTTTTTTCAAATTTCAAAAATAATTAGATTCATGGGGTTTCAAGTGCAAAAATTTATCAATTCCATGGCATGAAACCAATGTACTTTTAATCTAATATGTAAATAAACATAAAATCTGTATATAACTCTATTTCCTGGGTAGACTGCATGGGTCTATATTTACGTGGAAAAAGGGATGCAGTGTTGATAATGTATTTACTTTTATTTCAGCCAATAAAGTGAATTTATTACCATCTATTTAACAAAAGCAAAAGCATTTTATTAAGAGGTCAAATTCTAGAGTTCCAAAATTAGGATTTTTCCTGTATACGAGTCAAATTCCAGAGCTCCAAGACCAGAATTTTTCCTGTGCAAAGCAATATTTTTTTTCAAATTGATTTTTATTCAACCTTGTAGGAACAGAAATTAGGATGATGGGTAAAAAGGTTCAGAAAGATCATGTTTAAAATTCCTGGTGTCTAAATGGCTGTGCCAGTAATCAAAGCTTCGCTTGGAACTGAGCCCTGTTCTGCAGTTATCCACAGTGTTAATCAATAGTAGCATCCATGGCACATTTCTCATGACAATTGCATTTTTCAAACAAAAAATGCAGTTCAAAGGATAGCACAGCTAGACTCTATTTCCATTAGTTTATGAATGGCCTTTCCTGTTTTTTTTTTTCAGGGAAGGACAAAACCTGCCAGTCAATCTTGTGGCCAGAGAATTGTTCTTAATCTATTTTCTTAGCTAATGTAGATATAATAAGTGTACCATGAGGTGAAATTATTGCATACACATTGAGCAGTGCAGCAGTTGTTAGATATAGCTAAAAAAATAGGACTGAGGTGAGAATGATGAGCAAGGTAAATACTGGGGTTCACCTGGGCAAATGGAGATACCCACAATAAATATTCACACGAGTTAGTCACTCTCAGCTCCCTTGATAATTAAGCAGAAAAATACACAAAATACATCCTTCTCACTTGTATATCATCTGGCCCTAAAGCAGGTGTATAAAATACACCACAAATTCCATTTGAGAATTGCCTGTTGCTCTCCGTTGTGCATAAAACCAGTTTGGATAACCAAATCATGTCTGCAGATGCCTAAAGTCACCCGAGATTAATCCACACCAGACAGCTGCATAAACTTGTGCAAAAGTCTCATTTAGAAAGGCATTGAAAAAAGTCTTTGGAAAGACTTTTAGAAAACACACACAAGCAAGTAGTTTTTTAGCACTGGCATTATTCTGATCCTAAGGAGAATTCGGGGAGATCGACTCTGCAGTGGGCTAAAGAGTAACTCCAGCACACAAAGATTTGAAAGAATGAAGTGTGAGCCTGTTCATTGGTTTGGCACTTGCACACCGCAGGGAAAAGGTTTAGCACCTTCTTTTTCTAAAAATGATATATATAGGTAAAATATAATCACGGAGTGAATATTTGATGGGCAGGTGGCCTTTCTGGGTTTGTGTTGCTGCACGTAGATTGTGCTGGAGGAAAAGCACACCTGAATGTCAGTGCCGATTCTGCAGAGGAGCTGTGCATGAGCTGTCAGGCTTTATGTCCCTCAAAGCTCTGGTTTATAGGTATGATAGACACTTATCACATTTTCTCTCTCCACAATCCCCAGGGCGTTCCCATGACACGGAAGACGGGAGACACATCTCTTTGGCTGCGGAGGTTGGACTCCTAACACGGAATATACAGATCAAGTCGGATGTGCCTTGTGCTGGGAGGATGATGGTGGGACATTACACAGGCTCCAGCGGGACAGAGTTTGAAGGTAGTGGAGATTCACTTGTCCTGATCGACCAGACTGTCCAATTCTGCCCAAGAAAGTGCAGTGAAACAACATGTGCTCAGCAATTCTAAGCTAACAGCTACTGTCACCAAGTATGAAACTAACACTAAATAATATGATATATTATATATAACAATATATAAAATTATATTATAATATTATATACACTATTATCTATATTACTATA
The DNA here is from genome assembly GCA_013396775.1 of Cephalopterus ornatus. NCBI lineage: Eukaryota > Metazoa > Chordata > Aves > Passeriformes > Cotingidae > Cephalopterus > Cephalopterus ornatus. The sequence goes on from VZRE01009468.1 coordinate 173,982, forward strand.
TATTACATACATAAAATGTATAATAACTGATACTAAATATAAACTAGTACTACTAATAACTCATAAATATGGAAGATATGCTCTGTGTTTTGTTGGGTTTTACTTTGACTTTGTATTTATTAACAACTACCAACTACTACAACACACTGACAAAGTCTGTTATTATAAGTCTGAGTGCTGTTAAAATGCTTGCCCTTCTTACACATTCTTAGGTAGTTTTCTAAGCTTTTATTTCACTACGTTTAATCTCATTGCAGGTGTCCTTCAACTTTTAAATATTGAATTTTTGAACTTTGGGCCTCCTCAGCTTTCTGCCATTGAATTCAGGAATACATCCCAAGAGTCCTCGGTGCTGTCATCCAGCATTAATGGCAGCTGTGGAACTGGCATTAAAGCAGTCTTGAGCAACGGGATCTTGTTGCAGGACAACATGGTGTTCAACACAGTTGGACCTGGCATTGATTTGGAAGGGAAAAATCACTCTCTCATCAGGAACCTTGTTATTCTGAGTAGGCAGCCTGCAGGTTTATTGAACTGGGTTGCTGGAATCAAGGTGAACCTTGCCATTGGTGCCTCCCTCTGTGGCAATGCTGTGGCAGGTTCTGAGAGAATTGGCTTCCATATCAGGGGCCAAGAGTGTTCACTAGACGGAGAATATTGTAGTGAAAATGTGGCACATTCAAATCTCCACGGTGTTCATCTGTACCAGGAAGATGGGTTTCAGACCTGCACTAGAATCACGGGTTTTCTGTCCTATAAGAATTATGACTATGGTGTCATGTTCCACCTTGGAAGCAGCGTCATCCTGGAAAACATGGTGCTGGTGGACAACACCGTGGGTCTCATGCCAGTGGTGCACTGCCTCTCTGCCAAGCAATGCCACACGGGGAGAAGATTCATAGAACTTAGAAAGACAGTCTTTGTTGCCACAAGCTCAACTTTTGACTGCCTCAGAGACAGGATCCATCCTCACTCAGCTGATCCAACAGCCAAGGATCGACCCCCACACTCCCCACTGAGAGGCCGTGTTGGGATTTTGTGGCCTACATTTACCACTGTTCCCAGCCGAAGGCCAGAGAACCCCTGGCACAAAACTGGGCATTGTCCGAAAGTCCTGGGACTCATGAAGCTGAAAGGTTGGTGTTAAATGTCCAATGGCCACACTGTTCTGTCACTGTTTTCCTTCCCATTTTTCCCATTGAAATTGCAGCCTTACACTCCCACAAACGGACGTGGTGGAGGAATTGGAGCCTCAGTGGAACTGACAACAGATTTTTACAATTTGATACGGTTTAACGAAAAATATCATTGGGTATTTTTCACTTTCTGAATCTACTGCAGTATAATTGTTGCCCAGAGAAGCTGTGGCTGCCCCATCCCTGGAAGTGTCCAAAGCCAGGTTGGATGGGGCTTGGAGCAACCTGGGATAGTGGAAGGTGTCCCTGCCCATGGCAAGGGGGGTGGAACAAGATGATCTTTAAGGTCCCTTCCAACCCAAACCATTCTGTGATTCTATATTTCTCTGATAATTATGTCTTGTGCTAATGTATATATTTTACCCCAAACGTACCTACCTACCTTCTGTGCTGTTTTTCCAATCTCTGATCTACAGTTACCTCTATCTAAATAAAGATATCAAGTCTTGGAAGTAAATATCACACTTCGTGTAGAATTTTCATAGAACATAATGACTACAGTTGCACAGAAATTGCTGTGACCTTTATTGATATAAGGGATTGTACAAGAAGGATGAAAGTCAGTTATGTATCCTGTATCTTCTTTTCAAGTGAATTTTTCAGTCCCCAGAGTAATATTTACATATAGCAGAACTTAGTTAGCTGGTTGCAGCAGTGGGATCTAAATATATCACTGTTTTTCATATCTTTATTCCTCACTGCTACTTATTTTTGCAAGAGAATTCATTATCCTCTTTTTACTGAAGAATAAGAGAGATAGAGAGAGACAGAGGTGCTCAGAGTCCCACAGAAAACTGATGGCCAAATATGGATTTTGTAGCTGCACAAGAGGTTCAGGGCCAGAGCCAAGCAGGTATCATCAGACCAAGCTCATCTTATATTAAACGCTGGCAAGTGGATAGATCATTCAAGGCAGGTTGTCATTAAACTGGTTCTTACTGATTCAAATGAAATTGTAATAACCATTCTTGATTTTTTTTTTTCTTTGTCAGTTACTATTTTCTTTGATTCCATTTCCTATGGGCATGACCATCCTTGGTTTGTGTCAACTTAAGATATAACTTGACTATGGAACATTCTAAAGGCACATGAAGATCTATGAACAATTCTCTTAGTCTGATTTAAAAATATCTTGTACAGATATATATGGCAGCAATTTAACACGGATAATATAATAGAAAAAAACCCCTTTTCCTATCTTTAGTTTTGGCAGTCTTTTAACCAGGTTTTCTTGCTTGATCTTCTCTTAATCCCTGGCAGAAGTCACCTTTACTGGATTTACAAAAAGCTGCTACAGTGAAGACAGGGATGTTTGCATCATGTCCAGTGCTGGTCATTTAGGCATCATGCCTCTCATCACAGCACAGACATCAAGGATGTTACATGTCAGTGAGAAGGACAAGTTCTACTTTCATCCAACAAGGTAATAGGCTTCATTCTAAACTACCTTTTTTAATAGTTTGAACATAAAAAAAAGCACCTACAATTTTGGAACTACCTTCCCCTCATCTCTGCTCTTGTACTGCTCCTATCTGAGAAAAATGAACGAGCTTGGACATCAAACAAACATGCACAGAAAAACTAAAATCCAGAAAAGAGAGACATGGAAAAAAAAAAACCCAAAACCAAACCCCAAACAAATTTAGTTTAAGGCAATCTTTTAAAATGTGAGGTTCATATTCCACCAAGGTGCATCTCCAGACCAATCTTCTTGGATTTTCCCTGTTCCTGACATTTGTATAGCAAAACAAGGCTCACATATCCCATTTCTTAAACCTCCATCCTGAGCATCTCTGACTTCTCGGCCTCAGGCTGCAGAAAATGTCAGGACCCCCAGCAAAAAACCCTGAGACAGGGAATGTCCTTTTGGTCAGGGAAGCAGAGCTTGATTTGTGCCTGCAGATCACATCAGAAATGTTGATCAGCACTAGGCAGGCTGTGAGATGTCAAATGATTGCCAGAACTGCTCCTGCCCAGGGAGAATATTGTCTGTGCGTGGAGGAGGGAGGGGAGAGCTTCCTCTGTAACCTTAAGTCACTGCTGGTTGCAGTGGTTTAAACATACCCCATCCAATGGAAACCACATGCCTATTTATTTATTACAGTCACCCAACACAATACAGAGGCTATGTCAGGAAAGCCTTGAAGTAGCAAAAAATTTCCAGTGTGGACTCCACTTGCCAGTCAAAAATAATTGGAGGTGTCCCACACTGCTATGTTTAGAGCCCCTCCAGCCTTCTGCCAGAATTTTTTACTTTATTCTATATTTTTGCTTTTTGCTCTGGGCATTAGTTTGCGTGTAGATTTCTGAGCCCTGTCCAGCTTGTCAGCTCCCATTATGTTCCACTCTTGTATCCATCCCACAATATTATGCTAGTGAGCTGCTGAATCCAGTGCAAGAGCTGGTGGTTTTTCAAACATGATGAATGCACAGGGATTACTGAATGCCTCCTTAGTAGTCTGCTGAAACTCTGAGGGTGATTACACCTCTCAGTGCTCCTCATGCAATATCTGCATGTATTTATTTATCCTACCTTTGCAACTGCTGAGCTTGTTCCAGGCTGTGGCTGCAATTGTTCTGCTTCAGCATCCTGAAGGGATACCTTGATGGATATGTCCTGTCAAAGGGAAGGTGAGCATTGCCTTGGAGCAGGAGAGGAAATAGAAACATCAGGGAATACAGCAAATCCATTACATATTTGTCTTGTCTCACCGGTAGACCCAACCAGCAGAAATGCTGGAGCTTCTGAGGGATGGTCAAGAACTGAACCAGCTGTCAGGATCAGACACCTCTTTTGAGGTGGATTGACTGGGGGAGTTGGCCTTTTTGATCCTCTGCACTTGCTGAAAATCTCTCCCTATATTTCTTTGCTGCATTTAAGGTGTCAGTAATTGGGCTTTCCCAACCCAAGACCAAGAAATTCTGAATTTTCTTCAAGTTTTAATGGGAATCCTGCAGCAAGCTGAAGATGGTTCCATGGACTTTGCTAATTTACAAGTCATTGCATCTTATTGAATTCTGTCACGGGAGTGAGATGTCCAGCTGACTAGTTCCTTTAAGCTGTGTTAAACCTTTAGACAAAATGCAGTTAAAGGCATTTTAGATTCTCAATATGTGATTCAGCTCACTACACTTTAGTGATCCAAAAATTAGGCATGTAATATAAACAAGACACTAATCTCCTTCTGTAGTCAATATAGACCCTTATTTAGGACATGATTCATCTCAGCTGTCCTACCTATGTGTCAGCTAAGGTGAGTTACCCTCAACAAACCTCTCCTGTTGCAGGTACCTCCCTGTGTGTAGTCTTTAATGACCTACATAGAAATTTATAGGCTTTTCTGGCCACTTCAAGCCATTAAAAATAACATAACCTTTCTTACCTATCAGTGTACAAACCTCTGAAGACACCATGTTCCCTGAAAAGAAGTGCAAAGGCTCAAGGAAGGCCCTTTTCAAGGATTTGGATGGAAGTGTCCTGGACCTAGAACCGCCTGTTTCCGTGTTCCCAAAGTCAGAATTTGAATGGACGCAGTCCTACTCACAAGCTGGTAAGTGCCTGTGCTGACTGGAATGTTTGCAAAGTCAGGCAGACATTTGACCCATGAGATGTGATTTACCCCAGGCTTTCACTGAGATCTACAGCTGAGGTTGAGATGGTGGTGGTCCCAGCTCGTGTGATCCCTCTCCAGGATGGGTGTAGTGAATTACACTGTGGAAGTTTGGGATGACTCAGCATGCAGCTCTGTGTCCACCAGTGCCTTCTTGCAGAATCGTGTCACTGGGAATCCTCATCCCATTTAGGGTTTAATTTGCTAGATTACATATTAGACAGAATTTCTTCCCTGTGAGGGTGGTGAGGCCTTGGCACAGGTTGCCCTAAAAGCTGTGGCTGCCCCATCCCTGGAAGTGTTCAAGACCAAGTTGGAACCTGGTTTAGTGGAAGGTGTCCCTGCCTGTGACAAGGGGTTTGGAATGAGATGGTCTTTAGGTCCCTTCCAACCCAAACCATTCCATGATTAGATGATTCCACCTACCCCTTGCAAAATCCTCTGAGAGCACTAAGGGACATATGCCATGTAAATGCTACGTTACTGCAAAATAATACCAATAACTGGCCCAGCGAGGGTTTCCATCCATATCCCACTGAGGAGATAATCAAGCTGAAAACCCAATCCAGAAGTTTAAAGACCCCTCTCTCTGGTTTAAAAAGGCCCATTCTGCTCAGTAACCACTTTCTGAAGGTTCACACAGCAAGGCTCCGTTCTCATCCTGATTAAAACTCTGCTCTCTGATTCCAAATAAACTCTTTAATTACAATTAAAGTTTGCTGTGCCTGCTGCTCAGGGCAGCCATTTTTCTGAAGAGGAGCATCGTTTGTGACTCCGGCAGTATGGGAGGTGGATGGAAGGGACTCTAATTAATCCTGTTTCCCTTCCCACTCTAAAACTGATTAAACACGAGAAGAACTTTAATCTTTAAATAAAATGTCTGATGTGTAAGGTTTTTCCTCCAAGGATCCCGCTCTAGCTGGCTGCTTACAGGGTTGATTAATGTGTTGTCTAGATGCAAACACTGATTTTTACTGTACCTTTTCCACCCTAATTATGAATTACATGCAAGCACTAATGCCCTAGCACTATTACCACTTAGCACCTGCATATTAATACATACATTTGCATACAGAACCCGGATTTTATTCAGATTCCCACCATTTTTAGCATACCCTGGCACACAATCACAGGCCTGCGAGGAATCCCCACATTTAAAGTGCACTGACAATGCAACCTGCACTCCACAGGGTTTATCTCCTTGTGTAATGGAGGCAACAGCATATGGTAAATGCCTCCTGCCTCTGAGGCTATAACGAAATTGCTGTGTTTTCTACTTGCTGCCCAAATCTGAATGGGGATTTTTTTCCCCCCCCTCCCTTCACAATTGTGTGTTAAATTCCTCTGTGTTTCTCATTCTGACCTGAGGTTCCCTTCGTCTCGAGGTTGACATTTGGAAAGGCACAGCTTGATGAGAAGGTGAATTCATGGTCATCTTCTTCCCTTCTCTACCCCCTCCTCCTCCTTCTTGAAAGTTGTGGCACTGAGAAAAGCAGGCTCCCACACCAGACAAATTGGAGAAAAAGCTCAGCTTTCCTGCTCCCACTGGTCTTCTGCCAGCAGGACCAGAGAAATGATCATCCTCCTGTGCTCAGTGCTGGTGAGGCCGCCCCCCAAGTCCTGTGTTCGGTTTTGGGCCCCTCACTACAAGACACTGAGATGCTGGAGTGTGTCCAGAGAAGGGCAATGGAGCTGGGGAAGGGTCTGGAACATAAAACCTATGAGGAGCAGGTGAGGGAGCTGGGATTCTTCAGCATGAAGAAAGGGAGGCGCAGAGGGAACTTCCTCGCTCGCTAAAACTCCCTGACAGGAGTTTGTAATGAGGTGGGGGCCAATCTTTTCTCCAAGGAAACTAGTGGTAAGTCAAGGGGAAACGGCCTCGAGTTGCACCAGTGGAAGTTCAGGTTGGATATTTGGAACAACTTATTCCCAGAAAGGGTGTTCAGGCATTGGAACAGGCTGTCTAGGGCGGTTGTGAAGTCACCAACCCTGGAGCCATTCAAAAAAACACAAGTAGATGTGGCACTTCGTGGTATGGTTTAGTGGGCATGATCTTGTTCGTTCAAAGGCTGGATCTGGTGGTCTTGGAGGTCTTTTCCAACCTTAACGATTCTATGATTCTGTGGGGCCAGAATCCCCCTTGGTGTGGCAATGCTAGAAAGCCAGTGAAGATGGTGGGTTTATAGAATCATAAAATCGTAGAAAGTCATAGAATGGTTTGGGTTGGAAGGGACCTTCCTGCCGAGGGGGTTGGAACTAGAAAATCCTTAAGGTCACTTCGCAACCAAACCATTCTATGATTCTATGATACATATACATTCATACATACATATATATATATATATACACACACACTCTTTAAACTTCCAGTTTGGAGCACCAGGTTGAAATTACTGTCCCTCAGCCATTTCTAGATATTCTGGTCACTCCGGGGAATCAAACCAAAACACTCAATACACTTCAGGGAGGCAAAACCCAGAAAGATATTTTACCAGAATCAGGAATACATGAGAGCCATAGTTAGGGCACAGAGGATCATTCAGGATGATATCAATGTTCCTGAATTCACAAGATGTCTTTTATTGAGGATGCAATCAATATAGAATTTATGCAATATATTATTTGTATATCCCTCCCCCCCCTTTTTTTTTTTTAACTTTGTTTTCCAGTGTTCCTGATCTTTTACTTGCTGTGTCAGCTCTTTGCTCATTGAGCAGGCTTTTTTATTGTGGCTTTCTTTAGAAGAAAAGTTGTTCATGTCAAACTGAATTTTTAGTTTTCTGGATAAACCACAGAATCCATAAAGAAAACAAAACAGGAGGGAACAGATCCAAGATTTTTGTTGCTATTATTATTTCTACTGAAAGAAGAAAGGACCAACAACAAAAGTGGGTTTGAGTCAAACAAAGCATAATTAGTACTTTTTGCTCTTTTTTTTCTTTTAAATATAATGCTGCAGAAGTTTAGAATGAAATGTTTTCCAACACCCTCCTTCCTAAATCATTTATGAGGAACTTTCAAAATACCATTTTTCAAATTATCCAAAACAATTTAATGAGTTTAACATGAATTTGTAATTATTTTAATCTCTTTGAGCTGCCATTTTTGGATGACAAAATGTTTTTCTCCTAAAACTCATGTCTATTCTAAACCTCTTACAAAAGAGCTTGGGGCCAGGCCTGGAGCATTAACTGGTTCCACGGTACAGGAAATACCAGAATCATAAGCTATACAGCAGAATTAGCTACAAATATGAGTGTGTCTTGCTGAGGAATTAAGGATAAGTGAAAAGTTTGTGTATTCTACTGATTTTCTGTCCAGGTTAAAACCCCTGCTCCACAAAGGAGAGCTGATCATCATTGTGTAGTTAAAGGTTCAGCCATTTGCTTTTTATCTGCAGTATTTATAGGACTCTGTTATCATAGTTCCTCACATCTGTAATCTGACAACAGACGTTGAAGTTCCTTGTCTTCCCTTGGTAGAAATGTAGCTGAGGACCAGAGGCTGGTAGAAAATCCATCTGTCCCCATTTCTATTGCCTCCACTGTCATCATAGAACCATGGAATCACGGAATGGTTTGGGTTGGAAGGGACCTTAAAGCTCATCTCGTTCCATCCCCCCCTGCCATGGGCAGAGGCGCCTTCCACTAGAGTTCACTGATGTCCTCTCTAATGAGCAAAGAGGGATTGACCCATTAAGGGCAGAAATTAGGTGGGTACTTCACAGAATCTGAGAGATGAAACCAAGCCTTTCAAATTTTACTCTAGAGCCTGCAGACATAATTTTCTTCCTGCTGGCAGATACATTCTAGGCATTTTTAAAAGCAATTAGGGCTGAATAATCAAAGAATCATAGAACAGACCAGTCTGGAAGGGACCTCAAGAACTCATCTGGTCCACACTTATCCTCGAGGGAAAGGGAAATTACCTAGCACCCTGTCCAACTGCATCTTGAAAACCTCCACTGATGGAGACTCTGCTACATCCTTGGGGAGATTGTTCCAATGAATCATAGTCATAGAATAGTTTGGATTGAAAGAGACCTTAAAGCCCATCCAGTTCCAAACCCCTACCATAGGCAGGGACACCTTCCAGTAGACCAGGTTGCTCAGACACCCATCCAGCCTAGCCTTGAACACTTCCAGGGATGGGGTGTCTACAACGCCCAGTGGTTGTTCTCACGGTAAAAAAAAAAAAATGTAATTTCTTATATTGTGGCAAGACCTTTCCTGGTGCAAATATTACCTGTTGCCCCTTGTCTTCTCCATGTGTCTCCTTGTGCAGAGAAAGCCTTCATCCTCTCTGTAGCTTCCCTTTAAAAACTGGAACACTGTGATGGGCTCTACCCTGAACCTTGCCTCCTCCAGGGAGAACAGACCGAACTCCTTCAGCCTTTCCTCACAGATCCTCAGCACTTTGATCATCTTTGTGGCCCTCCTTTGGATCCTCTCCAGTTCTTATGTACTGAGGGATTATGAAGTTCTGGGCTATAAGGTGTAGCTATCATGCAATTTGTTCTTCCCGTTGTTAACTTGCATTCCCTGGGAATAATTGCATTTATTTTCTACTCTGCACTAGTCAAACCCGAAACCTCCTTGTAAGTTCTTTGGATACAGTAGAAGTGACAGTGATTTTTAGGTCTGTAATGCCTGATATCCCTGCGGGATAGACATATATTTCAATGCTGTTTTCCCAGGCAGAGGAGAGAATTTGTGACTTGCCCAAGATCAGTCACTGAATTAAAACAATTTAATGTCCCAAACCATCCAGACTCTGAACCTAAAAGCACCCCACCCTGTTCAGGCAAGTTGAAGAGTATGGTTGCATTGACTGGAACCACCCAAAAGTGTATTTTACATACTATTTTTCACAAAAAAACCCACACCTGAACTATTTTTTAGATTTTTACTGAACATTTAAATTCCAGCTGTGATTTTAAACAAAAAAAACCCCCAATCTTTCCCCCAGTTATTCTTAAAAAAATATGAAGGAATATTTTACTTTTAAAAAGATTGACTCCGCTTTAGTGTGAATCTGTTGGTGAAAGGATTAGTGCGCTGTGGGCAGCTGAACTCTTTATCTAACCAGCAGATCCCTGAGATTATGGGGTTTTTTGGTGTCTTTTTCAATCTAGACAAATCCAAAGCTGTGAAGTTGCTCAGTGGTCTTGCTTGCTCTCTAGAGTTGATCAGTACATTTTCTAGATCATAAAAGAGAAAGTATTTCATATGTAAATGCGTGTCTGAAGCAACTCACACAGACATTTAACACTTTATACCAACAACTATTGCAAAAAACTGTTTTAAAGATCATTTAACATTGAAGTTAAAAGTCATAAATAAATATGCAGAAGTTTGTTGGTTTCATCAGAAATGAGTTAAATGTCAGATTTTGGTATGAACAGTCCAAAATAACTGGGGATATGGGTCAAGGATTTTTGTACAATTTTCTTTCTTCTGGCATTTTTAATTATTGAATAAAAATCCTAAGTAATAGTTGAGGAAGTGTAGAATTTTGGCACCCAGGCTGCCAGTATCAGTTAGGGCTAAAGCTGGGTGAAAATGTTGCACCATAAATATTTAATATTCCAAGGACTGTGATTAGCCACACCTGCTATACATAATCATGTGTAGTAATTAAAGATGTTTGAGAAGCGAATGCAGGTTTGGTAAATTTGCAAGGAATGGAAACATATGCAATATTGGCCTGAAACATTTATTGTTTTCCTCTGGAGCTTTTTTAGTTGTTGCTGTTCACAGATAGAAATTTGCTTTTCCTGCAATAAATGGCCCATGCAAAATGCATTGAAAGTAGCAATGTAGGACATTAAAAGAGCTGCTACTAAGCTGTTGTTTTATAAACCCCAAGCCTAATATGATCAGAAAACGCTTGTAACTCTTACTTAATTTTCCTGAAAATGTTTCCCTGGTAAAGATTTCAGCAGACCGTAATTAAGTGGAGACCACAGTTGGGAGCAAAGTTGGGAGGATTTTTTTATTCTCATCGGAGAACTAAGTTTAAAGTAATCCAAAGGGGAAATCAGTTCTTTACATGTATTTGATATCTGTATGGTGGCTCATCAGGGATGAGGTGGTTGAACCTGCTGAATTAAAGAATCAGCTGTGCTAACTGAGAGCAGCGTGGCAGAGTGAGGGACATCTCTGTGGGGGGAGAATTCACCAGCTGGCAAAGAAGATAAGGCAAAGAGGAACGGCTTTACACTGACAGAGGACAGGTTGAGATTATATTAGGAGGAAATTCTTCCCTGTGAGGGTGGGGAGGTTCTGGCACAGGTTGTCCAGAGAAGCTGTGGCTGCCCCATCCCTGGAAGTGTCCAAGGCTAGGTTGGACAGGGCTTGGAGCAACCTGGGATAGTGGAAGGTGCCCCTGGCCTTGGCAGGGCGTGGAATGAGATGATCTTTAAGGTCCCTTCCAACCCAAACCATTTTGTGACTCTATGATCTGGATGCCATCATGAAACTGTACCTTAGGGGGCAGCTTTGCCCAGGAAAAACACTCTTCTGCATGATTTGTTTTGGTAAATCATGGAGAAATTGAGCAGAGTTGGGGATCCAGCAAACTAGGTCAGTCAGCACTGGGGCTGATGTGGCCATACCACATTTCCGTTTTGAAATGCTATAAAGTGCTTTCCCTCAAACTCTTCTGCATTTCAGACTCTAATAAGTAGCAATTTTCCTTTTCCAGGGATGCTTTTCCCTTAATTCTTAAGCTAGGATATAAGATAGATGGCATCGTTCATTGTCCATGTGATCATCACGGAGAAATATATATATACATTTACACACATATATATATGTACATGTACAATTGTATAAGCCTATCAAACTTTATCTTCTTGTTCCCATGAAGGGTATCAAATGCTTTTCTCGTGATGAATCCGAAAAAACCTTGGGCAAACCCATCCATTTTGCACTTTTATTGCTGTAAATGGAATTTAACTTATGCCACCCTTTCTACTTCTTCTCTAAATTCCCCAGGTTCTTTCAAACAGGCATGCACTGGTGTTCTGCTGCATAAAATGTAAAATATGTGTACATATCTATTAGGAATGATTATCCAAATGAATTTTGGAAAAACTGATTAGGAAGTCAGGCCCCTGCCAGTGGGAGATAACCTTGCCCCTTAGGATAGCAATCCTTTTTGAAGACGTGCCAGCAAATACTTTGTGCCTACAATTGCTATCAGAAATTCTTGGCTTCTCCTTTTAGCCTTAATCCCTGAGGATAAAAGAGCAGGTTTGTCATTTTCCAAACTTAACCCCTGTATTCCAGACGCTATTCAGAGAAAAGTCACCATTTTAGGGGTTTGTGAAATCTCAGAGGTCCCATTTGTTTCCCTGGGAGATAAAAAAATAGCTCAGTGCCCCCAAAACACCACGTCACCTTCATTTAGGATTCAAGTTATAGATTTGATATCCACCTCTCTCCCTTTCTGTATATAAACGTTGAGTCTGAAACCCAAGCATAAGCTTTTTTGACATGATGAGGCTGCTATTTCAGGATAGTGGGTCTTAAATTATGATTTGATGGTCCATGAAACCTGAATAACTGATGGAAACACTACTCATGGATTTATTTAGGAGCCTAAGAGTTAAAAGTGAAAAGAATTATCAGTCCTGTGGAAAACAGGAGACATGAAGAATGGCTGGAAAAATTGGGTGCCTTGCTGTTGAGGAGAAGAAGTGGATGAGCAGTTTAGGAGCTGCCTTCAAAAACATGAAAGACTGTTGTGGAGTAGAGAGAAATCAATTACTCTTGAAGTCTGTGGAATCAGAAAAAGTGGGCTGAAGTTTCAGCAAGGTAATTTTAGGTATTGGAAGGAAATATTGCAATAAAGACAGCCAAATGTGGGGGTAGCTTGCCTGAGTGGGTTGTAGAGTCCTGATCAGTGGTAACATCTTGGATGATCCAGATAGAGCTCATCTTTTCTGAGTGGGGGGAGGATGGGTCAGATTAATTCAAATGGCCCTTTCTGGCCATATTTTCAAAATTTTTAAGGATGCTCAGTGGTCTGCAGGAATCTTTGAGGTCTGACAGTGATTTATGGCTCCAAAGGCCAGGGTGTTGTAGTAGGAGGGTTTGGTAATTAGGGTTTTCTAAATGGTTCTGATGAAGACAAAGAGTGATTACTAGGGAGGTAATTAGTGCAGAGAGATTCTCTCCCAGCCTGTGTGCTTGGTCCCTCTCATCCAGTCTGCCTGTTCTTGTGGAAGGATAATGAGCTTGAAAGTTTGTGCCATATGTAAATGTAGAGGTTAGTCCCATGGAAAATGGTGTCCAGTGTCTGAGAGACTTTACAGCACCAGGGAACCAAAACTGGCACAGGTTGCCCAGAGAAGCTGTGGATGCCCCATCCCTGGAAGTGTTCAAGGCCAGGTTGGACGGGGCTTGAAGCAACCTGGGATAGTGGAAGGTGTCCCTGCCCATGGCAGGGGACTTGGAATTAAATGGTCTTTCAAATCCCTTTCAACCCAAACCATTCCATGATTCCGTGGTTCTATTCCTTATCTGGGACATCTCCTCAAAGCTCAGGAGCTCAGACATCATTCCTGTTCTCCTAAGGCATTGTTTCACTCTTATTTATCATTCCTACTTCAGTGGTGCCCACAAATCTGTCAGCTGTTGGTCTTTATTACTACCAGATACCACCCAGAAACTTTTCTCATATCTTCTGGAAGAATCAAAAAATCACAGAATGGTTTGGGTTAGAACGGAACTTAAAGATCATCTTGCTCCACTCCCTGCCACAGGCAGGAACACTTTCCACTATCTCAGGTAGCTCAGAGCTCCCTCCAGCCTTGAACACTTCCAAGGATGGGGCAGCCACAACTTGTCTGGGCAACCTATTCCAACACCTCACCAGCCTAATAGTAAAAGATTTCTTCCTAATATCTCATCTAAACCTTCTCTCTTTGAAGAGAATTGAAGCCTTTCCCCCTTGTCCTGTCACTCCAGGCCCTTGTAAATAGTCTCTCTCCATCTTTCTTGTTGCCTCCCTTCAGGTACTGGAAGGCCACAATTAGATCACCCCAAAGCCTTCTCTTCTCCAGGCTGAACAATCCCAATTCTCTCAGCATCTGCTCATACGAGAGCTGCTCCATCTCTCTGATCATCTTGGTCCCTCCTCTGGACTCGCTCCAACAGCTCCATGTCCTTCCTGTGGTGGAGACCCCAGAGCTGGAGGCGGCTCTGCACGTGGGGTCTCACCTGAGCAGGGCAGAGGGGCAGAATCCCCCCACTCAACCTGCTGCCCACACTGCTTCGGATGCAGCTGCTGAAGAAGCTGCTGATGTTAATAGTCAAAC
>VZRE01009469.1:0-35395 GCA_013396775.1 Cephalopterus ornatus
AAGCCTAGCCATCATGATGATGATGATGTATACAATAACTTTATAAATCTTTCTGTACTTTCTGTTCTCTTTTTGATAGATACCATACCTGGACTAAGCAAATTTATCTTCTTGAGGAAAAAAAATGGCACCTTAAATAAAGTCAGTTCTGTTTCACATTGATTTTCTCAGTGTCTTCTAGGAGTGTAGTCCAGATCCTTTTATTCTTGCCCATTCTGTGTACCTGTAAGAAGTTACTTCTGATGAAAAACCAAACAAGCGTTGTTTTCCTTTAATATTTCTTACTTAAAAAAAAAGTTTTCCTGTTTTGTTTTTTTTTTAATGATGAGGAGGAAGAAGGAATGCAAACTTTAAGAAATAAGGTGTCCTACTTATTGGGGGGTTTTATTCGGTTTTGGGGTTTTTTCTTCCTAGATAAAAATGGCTACCCAAAAACAGGGATGCATGAATAAATTAAACAGGATTCTAATGGGTGAGACCTTGTGGGTCATCTTATTCTTCTCTTGCCAGTGTGGAATTATTCTCTCTGTGCCACTTGGAAATGCAGTATCTAATTACAAAATCGCTGAGGTAATGTCTTTTCCATAATTCCCTATTATTTTGTGTATCATAATATATTATCAGGTACTCATTTGACAGTAATTCTTTTTAATGACTAGGACAATAAACAAGAACTCTCACACATGCACCTGTGATCATGCCTTATTTGTTTGAGGTAATGCACAGAAACAAATTATGGTCCTATATAAGACCTTTGGTTTGCAAAAGGTGGAAGAGGAGCAGATTCAGGGAACTGAGAGTCATCTTTGACCTTTAACATAAAAAGTAGGCAGATTTTTTAGTTCACTTTCACATTTTTTGATTTCTGGAGTAAGCAGTGCCACATTGTCAAGCACTGAAGCAAAGGCGGACAGAAATTACCATTTAGAAAAGCGTAACAACAGCTGACTTTTTCATATGAAAAGCAGTTATGTAAAGAAAATGTCTAACCATAACTTTTGGCAGCAGTGAAACGTAGTTTTGGTGCTAAGATCAACTTGCTCTTGGGAAATTCAGGATTTTTGCTATGCGAGTGTATCTGGCAGTGATTTTGTAACTTATTTTAAGAAAGTTATTATCATTTATTTATCAAGTAACAACAAGGTTAGCTGTGGCTGTTCAGCATTGGCAAATAGAAAGATCACACATCACTGGGAGTGGAAAAGAGGGAATGTGTGAAGTCCCCAGGTGCATGGAGCAGACATCAGAAAGGGCTGATGTATTAGCCACCATCAATGGTATCTTAGAGCTCTTTAATAATTTTGTCCAAGAGCCTGTACTGAAGGAGCGGCTTCTCAGGTTAGGAAATAAAGAATTGTCTCTATTCCATTTTTACATGTATTCATCTATACATCTAAATGCTTATGTTTTAAGGAAATTCTTTCATAGATAGATATATATATAGACCTTTGTGCCATAGTATAGATAAACACCTTTCAACTGAAGGACTTCATAAATTTGGGTTTTTTTTCATTATACATCATAATATATTCAGTGATTAAAATAAATTCTTCCTACCTAATGTCAACTTTTGCAATAAGAAATTTGATTGCATTGTAAGCTGTAGAAGCTGGATAAACTCTTCCCATGAGCTTGCAAGGGAGAAAAGATGAGTCATTAACACACAAGCTGTTCTGTCTTTCAGGACATGATTCTGTTATCAATTCATTGCACACTGTTCATGTTCAAAACAAACGGAGTGTCCCTAGAATAAGTTTTGGTTTATGTTTAAGCTCTTGCACAGATGGCGTTTGACAGGCTCTTTGACAAGACAGGCCTCCTAATGGGATGACAGCTTTGGAATTCCAGTAGTTTGGGAAAGAGAGCTCTGTGGCCCGGCTGGTGCGGTGTTGCTTCAGGCATTCCCTTTGTAGGTGATAAATGTTACGGCACAGCTGTTTGCCCCATGCAGAGATGCACAGCTGTGCTACTCTGGGAAAGGAGTTTATCTCTGTGATGCTGTTTCAGTATGTTATGCTGCAGATTTTCACAACCTTTGTGTTAAGCCAGCAGAGGGTACTCTTAAGCTTCCAAGAGTAAGTTGTTCACATTGGATGCTTCCAGAGGTTACTGCTTCAAAGACAGCTATGGTACTGAGGGAAGGGGCTGGAAATGTGACCTTTTAATTGTATGAGCCTCATTGCACTTAACTGAAAGTGTTGAATAGGTCATATACTTTATGAATAAACCTACAGTGCTTTCTTTCCAAAAGCACAAACTGAGATCTTCTCAGTATAATATAATCTTAGAAAGGAGAAATTCAGGTTTGAAGGTACTCCAGGATGTTTCTCATCCAACCACGTGCTGAAGCAGGGTCACTGTGAGATCTGAGTACCTGCTTTACCCACTCCTGAAAACCAGTAAGGATGGAGACTGCACATCCTCTTTTGGCAGCTGTCCTCACAGTCAAATTGTTCTTCTGTGTATTCCGGCTGAACCCATCTTGTTCCAACTTACACCTGTTTCTCTTGCCCTCTTGCCGTGTATTGCTGTGAATTCTTGATCTACTGACTCTGCTCCAACTAATGCATTCCAGGAGGCTTCTGGCCCTCTCTGCAGTGAGGGTGCTGCCGTCTCATGTTCATCTCGCTGCCCACCAGACCTGCAGGGCTTTTTTCCACAGAGTTGCTCTCCAGCTATTAGTCCCCAGCTAGTATCACTGCAAGGGGCTCCTCCTTCCAAAGCGCAGCAATTTGGGTTTGTCCTTTCTGAGTTTCATAAGCCTCTGTCAGTCCATTCCTTCACCTTGGCTAGATCCAAATTTTCTATTAATTCTTATATTTACACTCCATTTTTAATCAAAACAACAGTTCTGCTACCTTTAATAGAACAAATTTAGTAGAGCTGGTACTCTATTATACACGTATAAATCCTAAAAGTTTGTAGACTTGTGGATTACAGATTTGTACACAAAGTTACAACAAATAATACTACAAAATTAGATCATAGAATTCTAACCATTTCAATAAATGACAGAGAAACAGAGTTTTATCTTTTCTTTGAAAAATAATACTTTGAGAAGAAAAATACAAAGCTTGCATATCTCTTGTGTGATGTGATAAAAGTACAAAGCACAAATGCACATTTCACTATACTTGATGGGGTGATGTAAAGCACATTAGAAGTATGACTTATTTTTAAAGGCTCTAATCTTTTTCTAAAAACCATATATATATTTATGTCATTACTCATAGGTACAAATAGAGATTATTTAAAGCACAACTTTCTCCCTCACTGTTTTTCAGTCTTTCCCTTGGCCAGTCAGCTGTATCACCAGTTGTTCCTCCTGCCTACAACTGTATGTTTTCTGCAGATCACAAGCAGAGCAATGAGGTGACCAGAAACACCTGGAACCTCTTGATGCCACATCTGGAGCTCCCAGGATTGTTAGAGCACTGAGACTAATGGAACCACTTTTATGATCAGTTTACAACCTGGCACCACCTGAACCAGATGAGTTAATGAAAACTGGTGACGCATTAGGGGCAGTATAGCAGTGTTGTGTACAAGACCCTTGACTTGACACTATAGTCAATTAAATTTTACCTATTTCTTCCCAAAACCTTGTGGAAATGTACTGGAGCAGTAAAAATATATGGTTTTGTGAAGGTCACAGTCTAGTGTACTTTCCCTTTCGTTTTTTATGATATGATACTTAGAAAAAGTAAGAGATTAGCAAAGAAGGAGTTAGATGCTGGAATATGTATAGACCAGACAGCATTCTTGATACCTGAAGAACTGTGAGGTTAGTCTTTTGCTACTTCTTTCATTTTAAAGTTATGAATAATCAACTTCCTTGACTGATGCAATTAAATTTTAATATACATGTGAAAGGGTTCAGGGCTGGCCTGGATGGTTCAAACAGTATGTTGTGCTACTGAAGAGAGAGAGGTCTGCATATGCCTGAAATGTTTCCATCTATGGCAAGGGTCAACAACATACTGTGTTAAGTGCCAAAAGTGGGGGAGGGTCACTCAGTTATAAAGAGCAAGGGCTACTGAATCTCACAAGACGTTTTGTGGCTCTCCTGACTCTTTCTGAGTTCAGGGCTCAAACAACCCTGTCTCACAAAGAGGAGAAACTACCATCCGCATCATTCCTTCAGGTGCCGTATTTTCTAGCTGCCACTAAGCTTCTTCCAGTACACTTAGCCTCTAGTTGGGGAAAAAAAAAAAGTAGTCTGTCACACTACACTTGAAAAGATGCTGACCCCTGTTCTACACCTCACACTTCCATGGGAAACATCCATGGTTGTTGAATTTAGCTATATTGAGAGCATGCGTTTCAAGTCCTGTGAACTTACATGTCTGTTAACGTCAATTTAAAAACCTGCCAGTTTTCATAGAATTCTATAAACAAGAATATGTAGTACTTCTGAAGAGTTATCTGCTATTACTCTGAAAATAGTCTGATATTTACCAGGGAAATCATCACCAGCAGAGGTACATGCTCCCTACTGGCTTGCATTCTGTATTGTAATAATATTTGGACTTCCTTCAATGTGAAGTAAGAACACAGTGTTTACATGAGTTAGAAGCACAGTACTGAAAAGAAGCAACTATATGAGTTAATGTTCTTTGAATAGGAGTTGAATAAACTTGCATGGAAAATTTGTTTATTTCTGAACTTAAAAATGGTTCCAGGAAATACTCATCCTGTGACAAAAAGTCTTACTGTTCTCTGGAGTGGACAGGGATTTTACCATGGGATCATGGTCTTCTGAATTTGCCAGTGGAAGAATGGACAGACAATAAATTTGTTCTGAGTCCTTGTGTTTACAAATACAAAGAAAGAGAAAAAAATATTATAATTCTGCAAACTGAGCTTGGCAGCTGTATTTAAGGTTCCAGGAAAGCCGTAAAACCCTTACAATTCCTAGTAGCAGGTTGAAGGAGGAGATGATGGAGATTTGTTAAAATAAGAATTTGTGGGAAACAGTCACTGGCGAGTTTTGTCATCGCAAATGTCACTGCCTCTAATCCTGCAGTCCTCTATGAATAGGCAGAAGATTTTTATGAAAGTATCCAAACTGCAGGTGAGCTTCATGTCTACAATTTTTTTAAAAGAAACAATAGGACTATAGGAAAAAATAGATGTGATGACATGGAGCAAAACCTAGAAAACCAGAATAATCCTGAATATGTGGTGAAGGTAATGTCAGTGAAATGGAACGAGAAGGCCCTTGCCACAGAAATCATTTCAGTAGCACACTGACGTTTTGCCTTGGTTCTTCCACAGGAAGAGCTGTGGAAAATGTCTTCAAAGCTTTTTGAGTTACACCTGTCAGCAAGGAGGGATAATGAATGGGGATGTGTGTAATGGTAGCACACTAAGGCATGGCATCAGTCAGTTGCATGCTGCAAGATTATAACAAAGATTACTTGGAGTTTGTCCAGGGCCACCTTTGAGATACTTTTTTTGAAAGTGTAGGATGCTCAGATAACATGTCCATAAACCAATCCATGGCAAAAGACACTCTGGTGGAGTACAGGTAGGGATGTGATTTCTAAGTTCTAGAACTAGCCTTGCTGTAAATTGCCCATGTAATTTTTGGATCACTTGCTCCATTGAGCTTTATCCTTTGGGCAGGCTTGTACTTGATAGGCTGGCTTGGATAGTGTTATCCCAGTATGACATAGGAAAGCATCTCTCTTAACATAGGAAAGTATCTCTCTTAACAAAGGAAAGCATCTCTCTTAACATGCCTCTGATTGAATTTGGAGGCCAGACTCAAGGATATAAGGCACTGACCTTAACAAGGAAATTTAGTGGGCTTAGTGGCCACCCACAGTCACTGCTATTCAAAGGCTCCTTCTGGTTTCCTGATTTGTTCTGGAGAACCTGACAGGCCTGTGGCAGCCTGGGCTTTGGATGAACCCAGTGACATCTAGTGAACATCTAGTGAACACAGGGATCATAGTGATTTTGTGCTTTCTAGTTCTTCTGTGAAATTCATATCACCACAGAAGTGGGCGAACCACTCAAATACCTCAATGTGAAATGTCTAAAATGATGAAATAACTACTTTGGACTTTGGACTTTGGACTGTGGAGCATACCTTGTACTAGTCCAAACAAATCTGACAATTAATGTAAATTTTGCAAGGAGACAGACAGCTGCATTTTTCAGAAGAACTCAAGCAAAATACAGGCAGTGAGAAAAAGTTGCTTTTGATTATACAAGGTTTGGTCATATGTTCATAACTGGAATTTACTACACAGCCTGTTGTTCAGGCAGTCAGCACTGTTGTATTCCCACAGCAACAACAAAATAGATGTACAGAGAAAATTATAAAATGCAACACGGCAAATGCATAATGTCCTCAGTCTCTTCTCTTTCCATTTCCATTTTCATTTCCATTTCCATTCTTTCCCAATTCCCAAAAAAGGAAATTTTTAATTTTTCCCTTTTTTTTTTTTTTTTGCCTAAAAAGTACCAATTCTAATAAAAACAAAGCTTGTTAGGGGATGGCATTAATAGCAGGACAAAAAGTTCTTTCTTCTTCACAAAGCCAACTTTTCTTAGGCGGATGTGTCAAGACACACAAAACTTCCTGAAACTTCTTTAGCCTTTCATTCTTTCATAGCAAGTGATAAAAGTGTTGACAGGTGATGAATGATTTTGTAGAATACTTGTTTCTGCTAGCAGGAGTCACATATTTTCCAGCATAAAAGCTCTTAGACACAGTGACTATCATTTGAAGTAGAAACTGATTTTCAGAATTGGTATTTATAGTGGAAATCAATGAAACCAGATAAAAGAAATTATTTTTCTTTTCCAGTTGCAAATGCAGCTTAGGTCGCTTTACTTAGATGGCCTTCTCCAGCTTCAAAGTTAAATATAAACATTTAGCTAAATAGTAAAGTTGTGCACGCAGACAGACAGGAGAGAAGTTGAAGAATGCTTTTCAACACCAAATGGATTTTGGAGATGACTGATGATACTGATTAAGTGAAGCAGAGGATCATTTTTTCTGGCTAACTCCTTTCTCTGCCCCTCCCTTGCTCACCTGCCACATTCCTCCCCACTCACTCCTTGCTTTTATCTGCAGCCTGCCTCCTTCCTCAGATCACAGCTGTCCAAAGGCCTTTGCTTTCTTTTTTTCCACACTAGGTCTCGTCTTCCCTCAGTTCTGTTGCCATCTAAAGAGACTTATTGGATGCTTTTCCTTGCCAGAAAAAATGCAATTATCCACAGAGATTCAACACCATCAAAGGGATAGAACTAGTCAGCATGTAACTAGCCCGAATCGTGCCAGTCCTGTCATTTTGGGGTATCACTGCAAGTCAGGTGTGATCATTGCTGTGATTAGTGGGATATTTGTCCACAGTTTTTAACTGGACCATGGCTGAGACCTTAGAGTACTGAAAATGAATGACTAAAACTAGAAACCTTTCTGCCAATGTTTTAAAGGAGCCTGTTGCAAGGAAAATACCCTAGTCATTGGGGACTCTTCAATATTGGAGTGAATGAGCTTTCAGAAAGGAATAAAAGCTAAAAAAAGAGAAGAAAGAGAAATAGATTTTCTCTGAATACTTGAATTAATGCATTAGAGAATAGAATAACAGAGAAAATTTTATTTATTATGGTTCTTTCAAAAAGAGAAATCTCAAACCACAAAGAAATACAAGAATAGGAGTTAAACAGAGAAATAAATATCATTTAATGAATAGCAAATAGTATCTTCATATAGCAGGTAAGAAGAAAAAGCAAAGTATTTTCATAAGCCAAACCCTCACATGGGAAGTTCTTGCAAATAAGGACTGAGTGTGACTGGCAGCAGTAATTTGGATGATACTGGTAGCTGCATCTCTGTGCCTGCAGGTGCTGAATGCCTCTTGAAAAGTGTCCTCCAAAGGGCTAGGCTGGGGCGGCTTAAAATCTCTTGCTACAGTCCCCATTAGGTGCTTCACAGAGATAATACAAGCTGTTTGTTATGATTGCAGACTTTCTCTACAAGAGTTAAGCAGTTCTGAGCGGGGCTGTCAATGTGTTTTGTCAAAGCCTGGTTGTCTGCTGAGTAAAACTGCAAATGAAAATATTTATGAAACAGTTGCCCAAGTAAAATGTAGATAATATTTCTGAACACAAAGGCTATTATTCCCCATCAGTGAAAAAAAATACTGCTATCTTAATGATGATTTCTTGATTTCGATGTGTCAGGAGACTTAATGCAAAGTCAGATTATTACATCCCCAGTGAAGCTGAGAAAACAGAGTATCACTCAGCAAACAAGGTCAGTCCCTCCTGTTTTAGAAATTTATAGTCTTTTGTCCTGCAGGGAGGCTTAATTTGGCTTCGAATTAGCAGAAATGTCATTGTAATGGGTATGCAATGATGGAAATCAAGTCTGGCTGTGAAGTACTGCACCCTTTGAGCGCAGGTTATCACACACTAAGGGTACATATGAGGCTTGGATGCAAAAGCACAAAGACTTCACAATCAGTGTATATTTTTGAAGACAGATCTGCATTGCAGTTTCACCAAGGAAAAGATTAGAAAAATGTGTCGGTTTTTAATTGGAAATAGTTCTGACAGTCTAAAAATCCCTTAGTCAACAGGCAGACATATTTTATAACACCTAATCTATCATACTGAAAAGAATTTATGCTTGCAGAAGTTTTATGAGACACAGCAATGAAAATTAATCCCAAATCCCATCGGTTGTATAGTAGTTTTAGTGTTATGATATGTTATTAATAAAGAGCATGACATTTCTCCAGGGTGAAGCTCCTCATGCAAGAAGTATATTTTCAATATAAGATGTATGTCAACCAATCCAGTAAATTGTATATCTCAACCTAGTTTTCCATTGTTATTAATTAAATAATTTTCTATTCAATTATCAGTGATAATAATTTTTTGTGAGACTCTGCTTTCTGGACCAATTTTATAGTTTATCCAAAAACTACCAAAAAAAGGTAATTACAGGGGACAGTTTATGATAAGACATCAAAATGCCTTAGGTACCAATCAGGATCAGACCTGCATGTTGTAATCTAATTATTTGGTATTTTTAATAACACCTGCTTAATATCTTCCAAGTCTTCCAAAAGAAAGTATGAATTTTCAGCTTTGTGTAAACAAAATATGTGGTTTCCAGCAGTGATAGCTTTTAGGGTTAGTTAGGAACTATCTGCTCCTCTATCAAGTCTCTCCAAAAAGACTTTTTAAGTGTTTTTGTCATATGTCGTTTGATAGTGACTCATCTGCAGGCTCACTGTGGGCACCCTTCAGAGCAGGGGCACGGAGACCTCAAGTCAGCTTTGTGCACACAGCAGATGAATTTGAGAAATCTTCACCTGTATGGTTGTGGACCACATTCAAAATCAAAACCTTTGTATTCAGAAGCTCTAGGCAGTTCTATTGTCTGGGTTACGCTTAGCTCCAGGATAAGCGTGTGTTGATTTATCCATCAGGGCAGCCAGAGATTCCCTCGTCATGGAAACCATCCGAGTGGATTAATACAGCATAGCAGCAGGAGAAATTTGTTGCTTAATTGGAAACATAACTCTGAGGAGTAGGTTTCACCCTTCTAAGTTGGAAGTAACCTATGTGCTGTTAAAAACTCCTGTAGGAGCCACTTTGACCTCTCGCTGAGCTAAAGGTGATGGGAGAAGTGCATTGCTATTTCCCATATGCTCCCCACAGTGGAAAGTCTGCCTGCTCCTTAACTCATGGCAAGCTGAATCTTTCCTCACGAGGCTCTTGATGAGTCAGTCAAACACCATAAACGGCCTCTACCTGCTGCCCACACGAGCATCATCAGTCATAAATAGACCTCTGTATTACAGAGCTGTTTGATAGGGTAGCTTTAGGAATAGTTTAAGTAATAAAAAACACCTGTGAAGTGCTAGAGGCTCATTGCTTATACCCAATCAGAGCAGGAAATTACTTTCTTCAGTGGATATGCTCCTTTCCTGGACTTACAACTAGGCTACAACTTAAAACTATAGTATGGTGTGCTTGCTCTGTGAGACAAGACATTGGTGGAATAATAGGAGAAAAGCAGATTCTTAATTCTCTTAGACTTCAGATAATTAACCTACACTGGAAAAATGCTGTGTTCCTGTCACCCAGTACTAGCTGAGTGTTCATTAAAAAAACCCAAACCCTAACAGAAAGAAAAGCACCCAAAAACCAATTATATTCTTGCAGAATATAACAATTCATTAAAAGTAACCCACGAAAGTAACTGAAACCACCTGTTTCCACTTCCTCCCTAAAAAAAGAGAGTTCCACAATGTATGAAGCACAGAGCATTGAATGCAGCAAGTCCTGCAGATGAATCTCAGCAAATACAGTTGCACAGAATGTGTTTAGCAGGAAATGGTGTATCCCCCTCTTTCTGACTTTAAATCCAAGCATTTGTGTTCACTATCTTTTGTATAGCTTCAGCCTGCTTGCCTACTGCAACCTGGTGTCAGATTATCTGCACTGTAGAATTTTGTTAGGTTTTAGAATTCTTTCCAGGCTTTATATTAATAGAGTTGTGTTTAGTTTGGAACCTAATGATGAAAATGGTCACGAGTTCTCACTAAAAAGCACACAATACATTTTTTTCTCACTCCAGCTGAGGAGGTAATGACCATTACAAAAACTTCCCTTTCTTGTGGTTTCCTGTTTAGGTACAAACTCAATACTGTTATTAAATGGTGCTTTACCCTGTGAGTGCCCCGTCAGTTCATGTTGACTTCATCTGTATACTCACTGAGTAATTTGTGCCTCTGGCCAGCAGATGCTGCATTCATTCTGTGTGGTCTCCTCTGTTGCTGACCCATACTGAGGTTTTTTTGGAACTTTACTCTCCTTGCATGCTTTGAAACACTATAAAGAACATTTTCAGGTGTTTAATAGGTAGTTGTCATTATTACTGCTGCCTTTAGCAAGATGATTCAGTTGCTTCTCTTCATAACTGTGAGGTTCTGATGTTTCACAACATACACAGTCTTTGTCTTACACACATTAGGCGTCTCTATTAGGGTGTTCCTAGAACTGCAACTGAATCTTGCCCTGATATCAAGATATCTTGCTCCAAATATCAAGACCTCATTACGTAGACTGTTTATATTTTGTTTTTTAAATTAACTTAATGGAATTAAATAAGTAAAAGAAAAACATAGAAAACCTTTCCATTGGAATTGGCCAGATCCATACCTGGCAAAACTTCAGCAAAGTTTCATCAGTTTATGAGATGAGACCTTCAGATGCTGGAAAAATTACCTCTGAGAAGACTGTATGCTACATACAATATGTATATATTGGTTTGCTGTACAGTAGCTTTTATTTGATCATTAAACAATCACAATTAGCAATTCAGATAATATTAAGTATATTATTAAAAAATTTTACACATTTGCACTTCTTGATCTTTCCTTCTGACATCCTTTAATTGACATTATATTGTCAACACTGTAGCATGCGTAGTTAAATAAGCATTAATTGTACAGAATCTGCTTTTAATATCTGCTTGAAAACCACAGTTACCCAGCCTTCTTCATTACTGTGGCACTGTCCTGAAGTAGAGGTGCAGGAGCTTGTTGTACTAGATAATGGAATGAATTTTTAATTTGATTCCTCAGAGATGGTTTCCCTTCAGTCCTTCTGTAACATTCAGGCGGCTCCACAGTGAACGTAGCCAACACAGCTACACAGGGTGTGTTTGTTTGGTGTCTCTGCAGTTCTGTTCAGGTTTCCCTGGGGGGACAAAGCAGTTCAGCAACAGTAGTGAATTGACATATACCTGAACTAAGAGCACATGGCATCTGTAAAACTTCAATCCTTGATGGCTTGGCAGTGAATCATTTGGGAATTAGGGATGAAAGCAACAGATGTTATGCATTCAAGCACCTGGATAAAGAAATGAAACTACATATTATTAAGCAAAATAGTGAAACTTGCATTAGTTTCTCATGTCCCATTCTGTTCAGATAAGGTATTGTTTGTTTTTAAATGGAAATATGGCTTGGCATAACATGACAAAACCATAAAGGCCCTTGTGGCCATGCTACATCTGGGTCAGATGTATTTGATGTTCTAACTTTGATCTCCTGTCTAATCAGTGTGTTTTCAGCTTAGACCTGGAATCCACGTCTCTTGTAAACAAGAACAATTACCAGACCTTTTGATCTTCAAAATGACTCATTCTTCCACAATTCTACTCCAGTACAGCAGAGAGAAGTGATTCCTGTTCCTAGGGATTTCTTTGGCATGCTCCTCTGAGACATATGAAGCTCTCTCTTAATAAAACTAAAGAGGCTAAACAAGGTCTTTTACTGGATCTCTTAGAGCTTTTTCTTTGACGTTCTTCCCATGGCTGTCCCTGGGACTTAAAAACTTGGATAAAGTTTGCTATGATGACTGGATTACTTGTATGCTATGATCACTGTATTACTTGGGACTGTAAAGTAAGAAAAGAAATAATGGGTAGTATAGACATTGATGGATTATGAAGGAAGCAAAGAAACTGTGGACAAGGACCATAGAAGTGCAAGATAAGATTGGACAAAGAGAGAACATAGATGGTAGAGCCAACAAGGACTTGGTAACAGGTGCAGCTTTGACATGGGATAGACAACGACACACGAAGAAGGGACTGAGGTGCCCAGGGCCTGGGTGTTGCAACTAGCTGAAGAGTTTGGAGAAGAAATTAGATATGTGAACTCCTGGGATCAAGACCTCTGAGTAGGGAGGAATGATGGGAGATGAGTGAGAGGGGAGCCAGTCTTCGTGAGCAGGCCAGTGCAAGGGTAGCTTAACTCTTTACTGGCCAGGCTTCTATGAGGGGGAGTGGGACTAGCCCGGGGGGAAAATAGGAGCAAACTTTTGAGGTAGGGATGTGGAAAGGACAAGACTGAGGCTTCCTAGGGCAGGGAGCCCTAATAAAAATGAGTGAGAAGTGGTGACCACTAAAAACTCTCTTCCCCGTATAACCACTCTCCTGACATTCACCATTCATCCTCACTTTCCACTTTTTGTGGGACAAACTGGCAAAATATTTTATTTCTTTCAGACCTCGTGAAAATCCCTCACTCTCTTCTATAAATTTAAGGGATTAGGTTTTATATTAAAACCCCTCGAATTGGTCTTATTAAAAGTGTGAGGGTTTATTTCAGTTCCAAAAGAGACTTTTTTCTTTGAAAGCTTACAGCCATTTTGGAAAAATATTTTTTCTAACCTGTCTCTATCCCATTCAACCTGTGAGTGCTAAATAAGATATGAATCTTGCTAAAAATAAGATGGAATCATGTAAGGAAAGAAAATGCCAATGCATTTGCAGGAGACTGAATTACAATAATCCTCCTTACTTTGCCCACGATTTCTATTTCTGACTACCTCTCCTTTTATGCTTCTTTTGTATAATACACTCAGAATACGGGCAGTAGCTGTGGGCTATTTTTGGTATGCAATACTATACATGCAAGCAATGGATCACATTTACGAACGGGAGGATTCTGCAAAAGATGTCTTAGAAGGTGCTATTAAAAGTATGTAACTCACAGTGTGAAATGCAGCAACTTCCTAAGACAGAAAGGCACAAAATCTATTTGTGTTGTAAGCAAAAAGAAAACAGAAAGCAGTGGTGCATTTTTCAAATCAATGAGTGCCGTCCACCTTCTAAAGTGCTTATTTTGACACAAAGTCACTACAAAGGCACAAATCTAATTGTTTACTTTTATTTCCCAGGTAAATTTCTTTTTGTTTCTTGTGTTTTCTCAACTAGAGGAAAAGCCAGTGTTTATGTGTCCTTATTTCTTTTATGTGTTTTTATCTGAAAAGCACTTACTGAGAACTGTGCCAGAAAGCTTGCTGTGATGTATCATCTTCAAGCATTTCATTGGCTGTGTATCTGGGACCTGTGGCATCCAGGGGGGTGATAGAAATCCAGGCTGATGAGTTTCCCTGGCACCACTTTCATATCATGCAGGCTTAAAATATGCTGTGTGGGCCACATCGAGGCACGCCATTGCCCTTTCCCTTAATAAAGGTGCCACTTGCTCATTGGATCATTTTTAGATTTTGGCTAGGAAACTGCTGGGGTTTACTGGGAGGCCCAGGGAGTTCCCTGGGTGTTTTCTGTTGGAGAAACCTACATCCTGTTATTGGGGAGCTCTTCAACTTCCCTTTGCAAAGCGAAAGAGGTCTGGGAATGCAATGTTTATCTGTTCTGAACACTTTCTGGCTCGTGCCTGTCTACAAACAGCAAGATGGAAAAGTTATCTAGTAGCCTGCTGATTTAAAAACCAACACAGAGTAAATAGCACTAAGAAGTGTATATGTAGATGTAACTATATGCATGTGTATGAATGTATGAAACACTGCGTGATGGATCCTAAAAAAATATTCTTCAGGCCAAAACCATTTACATTCATAACTGAACATTTCTTGCAAGATTTCTTGCAGATGCCTATCTTTATCTATGGCTGTACAGAATTTCACTGTGTTACATTCATCTGTGCGGACCCGACCTTTGGTCTTTTTAAACTACTGGTGAGGTCTCCAGGGAGTCCGACAGCCACTAGAGGGAACTGCGGCTCTGTGCAGTGTGCCGGAGAAGCAGAATTTAGGGGCTCACGAGCATGGGCTTTTTGTAGCTAATACGTGTTTGTTTAATGTTTCGTTGCCAGGTCTGGCCTGTGTCTGTGATAAGTCCAGCAGAGCCAGGAGCAGGTGGTGCTTGGAGCTTTCCCTTTCACCCAGTTGGACAATGGAGGGCAGGGACAGGGATTCTGGCCGCGGCTTCGTGGTGAGGAGCTGGATGGGGAGGAAGGCTGCTGCCTTCCCACCAACACCTGAACATACATCGGGAGGGCGAGGGTGGCCCCCAGACCTTCTCTAGCCCCTCTGGATTTTAATTCTAGAGCACTACAAGTCCTTGAGTGGTGTTAACAGAGAAACCTGCAAAGGACATGAAGTCTGGCCAGACAGATGTTTCATCCATGAAAATCCCCAACCCCCATTTCCATAATGCCAAGACAGAAGCATATGCACACTTGGCTTCACTAAAAGCCCATTCAATGATACTTCTTTAAATGTTAAAGAAATTACTATTTAGGTTTTTGTGGAAAGGAGAAAGCTTAAAATACTCATGTATTATCTGGATATGTCTGGGATATAGTATTCCCTCATACGGTTATGATGTTTATTCAGAAACAGTCAGTGGATAAAGTAAGCCTGGACTCTGGATAGAGCTGAGACACCTGGTTCGTGTCCACCATTGTTTTCATGTTCTGTAAGTTTATTACAGAGATATGTGACAGCTTACAAGAGTAAACCCATGTTGATGAAATAAATCCTTTGCTTCCCTGGAGCCAAAAGAAGGCTCAGAGATGTAGTAGTAACAATATTAATACCATTTTTGTTTCTTTTCAGGGTAAATAATACTATCTTCTCCTTTTGTGGGATTCCCTATTACAGCTGATTACTGTGCAAAGTCCTTGGCATATGGTCCAAAAATGTCAGAAGCCTTCTTACCTTCCCAATTTCTCCCAGCTTGCTTTACTGCACTTTCTTGATATACTGTTCCCTAAAACTTTTCAAAGCTCTAAAAATGCCTTGAAAGTTTTGGGGATAGTCCAGCTTAAAGGTCAGTGGATTCAATTAGGAATGTTTCACTGACTTCAGTCAATTTGGGTAAACCTTCCATCCTGCTCTAAAACTTGACATCTTTGTCTTATGTTTTTCAAGTATTTGTGAGATGGAGAAACTGATGGCTTTAGTGTACATAACTGACTGAACATTGGCCAGTTAACTCTCAAAATCTCAGCTGAGCAGCAAAGCCAAGGTCCAGGCTCCAAGAACAACTGCCCTGCTCTCAGATCATGCTGGAGATTTGTTTGTTTGTAAAAATCAACCTGAAGACTTCTTCCTCTGAGCTCTGGCTGTGTTTGATCCATCTGATGGATGAGGTATCTGACTGTGAAGCTTTCAAAGCGTCTGGCATAACTATGGGATCTTACAGTACACAGTGGTACCAGGTTGTAGATTCTCAGCTGGGAGCTGGCTGGTATGTAGGAGCCTCTCAGCTGGGTAAGGACACATAAGCAAGGGCTCTAATTCTCTCTGGTTTGTGAATTTCTACTCTGAGTTACATTTAGAGAACTAAAGGCACTGGAGGAATCTGCAAGATTATTAAGTAGCTCCTCAGAAACCAGATAATATAAGAAAATCAGCTGGAAATCCCTCTCCTTAACAAAAAAACAAACCAAACCAAAACAAAAGCAGGGAATTGCTGGTCGAAACTGCAGAGTCATTATAGGTAGCAGTGTGTCCAGGAAGGGAAAAGTGAGGACAGCCTAGAAACAGCTCTTTTAAAAGCAATAGGAGAGGGAATCCCCTGAGCTCCAATTTATATAAGGAAATGTCAGGAGGCAGGAAGCAAGCACTGTGGTTCAACTACAGTGAGAAATAGGGTTTTTGTGGCTTTCTGTGGTCACCCAGGGTGATGATGTTTTAAGCAGTGATGGTGATTGAAGTGAATCACCCCAGGTAGAAGGGGGATGAAAATTCCACAGTCATGTGGACCACATCCTGGACTTCTGAATCCATCTGGAAATAGGCTACTTTTTGCACTTCCAGGGAGTCCCAGATATTGTCATTTTCTCTTTCCTGACAGTACTTCAGAGGCATCATCAGGTGTCATGGTGGCTTTAACCTTATACCAACCACACTACAAAATAACTTCTGAGTAACCAGGATATGGTAGAAAAGTTTCAACCCCTGGCTTTGAACAGGGGAATAAGTGTTTTATAGCCTGTGCTATGCACATCCTACCCCATCATACTCATGCCCACACTAAACAACATATACCATTTCCCTTTTTTTCATCTTATTTATCTATGTGAGTTTTTATTGGGTTGTTTTCTCTTACGCTTGGTTATACACTTGTCTTGCAAAGTGAATAATTTTTATGGTTGGTTTCTTGCTTGTTTGGCTTAATCAATCTCAGTCACTTAAAAAAATTAAAAGAATATAAGAAAGAACTAAGGTGACTGCACAGCAGGTTGTTTTTCATGTCCTTATTTTCACTTGCTGTTTGACTTTGGTCTGCTGTGAAAGGCCAGCCGCCAGCGTTTGTATCTGCACACACACACGTACACACACAGATACAATGAACCCTTTCATAGTCAGGCTTTACAAGTAAATGGAGAGTGCTCGTGTTCATACAGTTAGTTTGGGTTTGTTCATACACGCTTTTGAATGCTGCCTGTAAGCTGCTTCATGACCTTGGATGTCACACAACATCCCTCTCTCATATGACAGTTAAGTACCAAGCTCCTAAAGCATCTCTGTGTGAAGTGGATTTCAGAACCTTTGGAAAAGATGTTTTTGCTGAAAAATTCCATAGAAATATGCTCCAGTAAACGCTCCCTTTTGTTTAGATAAGAGTATGAAAAGCTTCACTTAACAGTATTACAGAGGTCACGTAGTAGTGAAAAATGTAGGAGTCCGTGAATTTGTTTATGGCAGGATTTTCTGCAGGTTGAAAGTTTAAAAGTATATTAAAAAATTAGTGCACGTAAGTACTCCTTATAGTAGATTTTATAGTGCAAGAGTTCAAGAAAGATCAAATTCAACACTAATTTTATTCCTTAGATGTTTCATGAGCAATATAGCAGCCAAATCATATCACTGTGGAAAGACAAGGTCTCTCTTACTTACCATGTCTCTCCAAATTACCTGCAGTGAGTTGTGCAGATGCATAAACAACGCCCAACTTAATAATTTTCCAGGGACATTGCAAAATCCAAATTTTGTATCTGATAATCACAAAGGGCTGGGCTGGGGAGTAAGAAATTACCTAGATAGAGGTTAGCTGAGGACATAAGTGTCAGGCATGCTGTCATACTAGTAAAATGTGTATGGGATAGAATGATTTAAATTTGCATATTTGGCGATGTTTATTTTCTCGTTCCCTAGAGCATTGAGGATAGACACATCATATGAGCCAAATCTCATAAAATTGGCTCCTGCCTTGCACTGGCATGCTGTAAAACATGTATTTTAAATCCTACCAGCAGTCTCCCTTCTGCTCTGTAAGTAAATGCCAGCTGCCACCGGTCAGCCTGATCTTGCACACTTGCAGAGTGGTCGCTGAGTAGGAGGAAGGCCAGCAGCTGGGGTAAGCATGTGCCTAGCCTGGAGCCAAGATAACATTGCTGTGAATTTTTTGAAGTGTAGTGGCTGATCTGATTAAAGCTATCTGGAGACTTGGTCATGTACCTTCTATTCATGTTCAAGATACGTATGGGGTGTGTATGCTTAATGCTTGTGAATCTAAGGGCTGTGGTCTCATACTCTGCCTGGCCTTTTGGAAACAGGAGATCACTGGTAGCAAAAATCATACATGTAATGAGTGTAAAGTGATAAGAAAATGTGGAGGAAACATATTCATTAGGCGAACAAATATAGTAGGAACAAAGTTCATCTTGCACCAGTTGCTCAAAAAGTTAGCTGTTTAAATCTAAGCTGTTGTAGTTCAAGTTTATTTCATTCTGGAGTAGATTCATGTGCGTCTGGATTCAGTTATCTAAATGTAGGTCCTGTGTAATTTTAAATGCTTGTGAGACATCTGACCTGCTGTTCAAAGAAAATCAAATATTTTGCAAATTCAAGCCCCATGCTACCTCCAATGGATTAGAGTATCAAAATTCTTTAAAGTAGCACAAGACATTTACATGTATTCCTTGAATACTTTCAACACCAAAGCTAACTTGTCTTAATCCAAAGATAAATCCCAGTCCTAAAAAATTGGTGACATCAATTAAAGAAAAGATAGATTTCAAAACTTCAGCTTTGCAAATGTCCATCAATATACTAATAACTATCAATATCACACTGAGATAGTAATGATGAAAGCTTTGGACAGGAATAACAGGCTTGAACTAAGATGCAAGACAGCAAATCTCATTATTATTCTTTGAAAATGTGAAGGAGTTAGATTTTTGCTTCTTTGTATGGCTCAGGGAAAAAAAGAACCTCACAACTCTTCAAATTTGGAAAGTAAAAAATATTGCTTTAAGTATAATGATGAATGGAACAACACTGTATTCTCACACATAATAAGCCGTCATAGGTTACTGAATACAATCTGGAAGCTGGAGATGTTACTGGGGTCCTCTCTGGAACCTGTTTTCTTTATGTAATGCAACATTTCATCCTGCAAAGATGAAAGATCTGCAAGGTCTCCTTGAGCCTTAAGTCTTCTCTGAAATATCACAAGTTGTGATTGATAGCAAAATGAAGGTTGAGATTTCCCCCTGGTAATGAGAACATGTGTTGCTACAATCTCATAGATAATGGCCTCTCCCGTGAAGGAGCAAAGTCTTGCGTACACAAGAAGTCCTCTCCTACACAGCCACGTCAGTAAGGCACTCTAGTCTATTCTGAAGGGGATTTTTGATTCTTCTGAGGGGGAGTTTACGCTTTTGCTCAGGTCAGTGAAGCCCTTCTGTGTCTTCTCTCCATTGATGTGGCATTTGGCTCCATGTAAAGTTTAGTATGGTTTGGAAACTTGGGGATTTCACTGTACACTTGCTTTTCTGGGTCATTCATGAAGACATTAAATAAAACTAGTCCCAGCATCTGTACTTGGGAATACTCAAGTATTTTTGCCATTCTGTGACACTGAAGCCCTATTTTTTGCTCTCTGTCTTTTAACAGTTCTCAGACTCTTAAACAGTGCTTCCTCCAGAACAGTGACATCTTGGTAATCTTTGATGCAGAATAGCTTTTAGAGTTTTTCTGTATTGCTTGTTATGCAGTTACATATTTGTTTCATCTGACCTTAATTAAGATAGTCAGATTTCCATAGCAGACATTATCTCTCGATATTGTGTGAATGGTATGTAGCACAGACTAACACTGCCCAAGCAGTCACGATACCCTTTTTCACAGTACTGTCAGATGACCAGCTCCCACTAAAAGATTTTCAAATGCTTTGCTGTAGAACTTTAATACAGCACAGAACTACCCAGACACAAGTCTCTGGGGGGCAGACATGGATTTGGTTTCCATCAAAAAGTACAAAGGAGAAAAGCACCTGAGGGCCCAAATGTGCTCATGAACACAGATGCTGGAGTTCACCTCATTACTATATGGTGGCTATGGTGATTTCCAGCTGGAGTTAAATATGATTTAAGAAATTTAATTTGTTAATAAACATGGTGCTACTTCTCACCGTCATATCACCACTGAATGTCATAGTGTCTGTTCTGGACATTGTGTGAAACTGAACATGTAATATGCTTCATGGTGTCAATTACCCCATGAATTTTGCTTAATTTACTGTGAGATTTGCTCAGTTGGTTAAAGTCTGGTACTAATAATGCCAAGGTTGTGGGTTCCATCTCTGTATGGGCCATTCACTCAACAGTTGGACTTGATGATCTTGTGCGACTCTTCCAACCCAGAATATTTTGCGATCTTCTGTGATTTGAACATTAATAACTCAAATCCTTTCACATGAGAGGAGTCTTCTGCCTTTATCTCTCATTCTTTTACCGCCTTTGGTTTTATCAGGATACTGTCAGCTAACTAAATATGATTTCTGTAAGCAGCTGATTTCTGGGGATGGGTCCCATTTTTATACAAAAGCAGTGACCCAACCTCAGTGGAGCAGACCTGTCACCTGAATGCAGCCACACTTTAACAAAGCTCATTATTGGCTCATTCAACCAGATGCACAGATGGAAGAGTATTTCACACTAGTTTTTCGCTTATTTGAGAATGCCTTGTAGTTTGATGTTAGCATTTTAATTTAGGCCATTTATTCTATGGTAACTGATGTTATTGCTTATATGGAGTTAAACCTTTAACTAAAAAAACATGTTTCTAGCTACAAAGTGTAGGGTATATATTTTTATTTTGTGTGGTATGTTTTGTAGGAGGCAGTCTGTCTCTTTCTCTCAAATGTTCCTGATTTATTGTCATGGTAAAACTACACCTCTAATTTTGTAAAATGGAGAGAAAAATGTAATATTTTCCTTGACAGAACTTTGGGATGGATGGAACAATTTACTGAAGCATCTTCAGAAATATTTCACCTTGGAATAGAAAGTAGAAAAGAAAGCTTTAGCCTATTGTTAAATGCAGGGAGGTTAACCCCTATATAACTGTGTACCTATACAGGCAAAGTAATAAGAAAATGGTATTTTGTAACAAATCAACAGTGTGTTTTATAGTTTCTAACAATGCATCTAGGTAGCTGCATGCCCCTGTTATTCAAATGTCTGCCAGCTTCACAATATTCAATGTTTTTTCTCCTACCATCCCTGCTAAGGAATGAATGCCTCAGGAGAGCATGCAGACAGAGAACCAAGAGTAAGTTCAAAGTATTGCATTACGAAGACCACTGCACTGAACTTAAACATCTGAACTTGTTCCTGAGTTTGTTCCATCACACAAGCTGCTGTAGCTCAGGCCTGTGTGCTGTGCCCCTTCACCCTCCCTGCTGTGGTGAAAGGAGGCATTCAGGAGAGAATACATCTGTCTGACACCATAAGCAGTCCCATAGACAAGGGATAGCTGTGCATCTGCATAAGCTCTGCTCATGCAGGCATTGGTTCTGGCTAATGGTAAGCAAAGCCAGTTCGTCCACACAAACTACAAGGACTGCAGAACTTGAGCTAGGTTGCTCAGTGTCCCTGACTGCCTCCAGGTGACAGTGCTGTGCTCTGCACAACCACCCTTCCTGCACTTGCAGAAGTGGTCAATGCTCTGTGACTTGTGCCTCAAGGGACTGGCTGTCATAGCTAGTGGAGCTTTCTGGTATCTGTCTTAAATCTAAGCCAATTTGGGAGCAAATTGGACCAGTCTATCACACAGTACTGAGTTCAGCACAGGAAAAAGCAGTATTTTCCAAACCACAGCTAAAGAGGACAGCACTGCAAGACTACAAATGTTAATCAAAAAGAGGGAGATCTCATTTAATATTCCTCTCATCTTGATGGTATTCAGATTGTCTTTACCAGGATACTGCACTCCTTGAGAGTCTACAGACAAGCCTGTGGTGATGGTCATCTACTCTACAGGCAAAATATGAAACTGATGGCAGCACAGAAAGCAAAACCTTGTCTAAATCTGTGGGCTACTATTTATAGGTACATCCTTGGTGAGGAGAAAACCTTGTTTCTGCTTCCTGCTTCCACACTGGTTTGTGTGCTTGATCCAATGACCTACAATGAGGTAAATTCAACACAACATGGCAAGGGTCATGTATGAGGCAGTCATGGCAAAGTGCAGAAGGGAGTGATGTTAATTGATAGTCACCATGACTGCTAGTTCTTTCTCTCTGTCAGTGCTGGAGTTTGGTGCTAAATTATTGCCAGTAGTCCCTTCCCACAGGGAATGGAGGGTGGACTGTTAAGACGTATGAATGGAACAAGATCAATAAGTTAGAAAATGAAAGCAGGTGCTGAGAATGCTGGAAGATGGAACTGTTGCTGCTGCTGGTGGCGGCACTGGACAAATAGGAAATTAGAGCCAAGAAAGAGCTGTGTCATGAAGGGTGTTTGCATAGAAAGTGGGCTGTGCCAACATGAGGAACAGCACAGTGGGGAACTCTTTCTTTAAGTGAAAAATGAGAACAGTGACCTCTGCAGATGTCTGAAGAGACACCTAATCTTTCTTTTATTCAGTGTATGTGGCATTTTAATTGAGAGCTGCATGTCTCCTACGTCTCATATAATGGTAGTGTTTCTGCTCTCTCCTCTCCATTGTGGGTCGTGCTAAAAGGGAAGGACCAGGCCATAAGACTGCTACCCCAGCTGTGGAGCCTTCCAGTGGTTTCTCTGCCTTCAGGAACTTACCACCAAGGCTGTTGCCACAGCTTCTGTTTGTCTCTGCACCTCCCAGCCACTCTGAAATCATGCAAGAAACTTTGCCCTTGTGCCCAGGTGGTGCAGGGAACTGGCACTACTGGGAGCAGCAGGGGTAGGTGGGCATCACACAAGGGGTTTTCAACCTGTAGAGCTGAGTACACCATAGGGCTGCATGAACTGGAAGGAATTTTCATTTTCAGATAGAAGGATTTTCTTTGGACCTGTCCACATTTTAGCATTTATAGAAGTCCTTCAAAACAGATCATAATCTTGGAAAGACTTGAAAAGGTTTCAGCAATCAAGGCAGGCGATGTTTAAGATTAATTATTTCCCTACCAAACCGTGCTCATGATGCTAGTCTTCTAATCCATGGAATCTGTTAAGAAAGTGGAGTTTGTGAAATCAGTCAGTGAATCAAATGGCTAGTGTCCTTCTCTGGTAGGCAAACAATCCAAAAACATCCTGGCAAATATTATAAATGAATGGTCTTCCCTTAGTTCAGGGAATAGTACAGAATATGCTGGAGTTTCTCTTTATATGCGGTTATACTGCTTGCTAAAATAGGAGACTTTTATTAAAGAATTTTGGCAGTATCTTGAGTTATAGTCAGCTGTCATTTATTATCAATGATTATAGCATGAAAAGTTTTTATTGACATTCCCTCTGGTGAGGGAGACTCCAGTAGATTCAGCAGTGAGTAACTGAGGCAGTAAGTCAGACTTAACAAAGTCAACATCTAATTTCTGAATCTTGAGCTTTAACCTGCCATCACTGAGGCAAAACAAAATTTTGTGATTGTACACTCTCAGGAGAGCCCTAAGGTAGCTCTGAGTGATACATTTGTCTATAGCCCCACTAGATGCAGATGTTGACTTGGTCACAGAAACAGTATATTGCTGTGAACACTGCTCTGGGCCTAAACTAACTCTGCCTCTAGCCTGGGTTCGGGGCTACACAGCCTGCACTACAGTACTTGTGCTCTCTTGCCTTTGAGGTTCATCTACACAACAGCTGTGTGCTATGTCCTGGTATACTTCCAGCATATCCTGGGTGCTTTGCTGGCCTCAGATCCTGCTGCTGCAAGTCTGCACAGCTCCAGGTTAGGGGCCAAAGGATGGACAAGAAAGAGAGGTTTGCTGGGCTTTGTTTTGTTTTGCTGCCAATGCTCCTGGAAGGTTTTATAGACAATGCAGCCTTAGCTTATGGTGAGCAGTGGTGAAGAACACCTCCATGGCTCACTGGCTGTATGTTTATACCTGACCTTCCCATGTAGTGGTCGCTCATTAACATGCTAGCTGTTCTCCCTGCTTTACAATTTGGATAGTCAGAGATTTTTAAAAATAGATCCTCTTCATAACCACGGTGCATCAGAGGAGAGTCATTGCTTTCCTTCTTTCGGCTTTGAATGAATCACAGAGTTAATCACGGACACTTAAAAAGCTGTATTTCCAAATATCAGGCAGCTATTTAAAACCTGTGATCAGCTGTCCTTATGGCCTGATGAAGGTTGGATGGCTCTGAAATGTTGACAAATGCACTATTTGAAAATAAAAGCAAGTTATAACACACCAGACTGCAAGCATCTGTACTGTGAAGGCTGGATGCAAACCTTAGAAAAGAATGCAGAGTGGAATTGCACGCTGACAGTTCTCAGGCATTTTAATTGAAATGT
The DNA here is from genome assembly GCA_013396775.1 of Cephalopterus ornatus. Classification (NCBI taxonomy): domain Eukaryota; kingdom Metazoa; phylum Chordata; class Aves; order Passeriformes; family Cotingidae; genus Cephalopterus; species Cephalopterus ornatus. The sequence goes on from VZRE01009469.1 coordinate 24,532, forward strand.
TTCATTTAGGATGATTTAAGATCTCCATGAGCAATGTGAGCAATGCTTACAAAATAAATAAATAAATGCAGATGGTCTATGAGCATGCCACTATCATGGAAGAATGATGAACAAACACCCACATATCATGCTCTAATGGGGTCCCAGCTTGTCCACTGCCTTGTTGTGACAGGCTCCGTGGATTTCTGAAGTGGTATCAAAGCCAGGCACCCACTCCTGATGGTGTGCAGCTGTGACATCCCTAAACACTTGCAAGTGTGCCTATGTTCACACATGCAGATGTGCATGTTCCCATGCTTCTGTGACTAATCCTATGGCCTGATGAGTGACACACTCAATGTGCATGTAAGACATTTCTTCTGGTCCCTCCTCAGAGTCTGTAAATACTTAACAACACTGAAGCGATTTAGAAAGTCTCATGACTTTACATCTATGGAGAAATATCCTGGATGTGGGGGATTTAAATATCAAGCACAAACTGGAACCAGCTCATAGGTGTTCTAGTTGACTATTATCTCTAGGCTTAAACAAGCCCACCATTACAGTGCTGGGTTGAAACTCTCCTAGTTTCATATTACGAAACTCATCTCTCTCATTTCTTCCTCAACTGACAGTAATAAGCAATTCAACACAACCTGCAGTATCTCCTGCCATCAAACAAGCTGCTGCCATAGGAGGCTATGCAGCATGGGTGTAAACGGAAGGACACACACAGATCAGTAATCATAAAGGATGGACCTTCCAGGTTTGCGTTTCTTAAATGTTTTCTTCCTTACCATTATAATATCCTTTAAGTTGGTATTAACATACACTACAGCTTCTGGACCAAACTAAGTAGTTGTCCTTTAGACTGCAAGCCCTTGCAATGCTCAGCCCTTCTGAAATAGGTGAGAGCAAGAGCTTTATTTGAGCCTATTAATTCACCTGGTCTTACAGATGAGTTAAAAACGGCAATTAAGTTTTTAATTAGGAAAAATCCAAGCCTAATTTTTGATGTTCTTTGTTATGATCAAACTAAGGTGTGGCATGTTATTCTAGGTTTTTAGCCTCTTGACTTTGCCCTCTTTCTATGTGTTCCTTGTGCTCAAAAACCTAAAAGCAGATGGAAACTTGCTGGGTCAGGGATCACATCTTCCATTTACAGTGTAGTACAGTGGGACATATGAGATACACATTACTAAGTACAACTGTAATAATAGTTGACATTCCAGAAAATCAGCAGGCATCAAACAGATTTACTTTTCCATTTCCCTCCTCTCCCAGCTTTTGCCTTTGAAGTGCTTGAGTTAATCCCTGACATAATGCAAAAATAATGTTGGGTTGATAAGAGAAACAGGTCTGGATTTATGAGAAAGTTGTGCAGTAATTTATGAGGAATCTTTTAGCAAAGGCCTCACCATACTTCTCCCCTTTGACACTGTGAACATAGAAGCTGTTTCTTTTCTCTACAGTAGTCAGGAATACGTGACTGTAATCATTTCAGTCAATACCACTATTACAGAAAAAGACAACATTTGTCAGTCTCAGTCCCACTGTGAAAACAGAGAATTTCTCAATTTGTAAATTCATTTAGATAATCTGAGACTCGCTCCCTTTTGTAAAAATTTATCAATCTGTCCCAGTGCCTAAAAGTAATATGCATTCAGTCAAACACATTTTTTTAAGGATATGGAAATTTCATGAATTTTAAATAAGTGGATTCAAAACATTTCAGTTAAATTACTGTAACCTGTGTGCACAGTCCTAAGTCACAGAGGTAATCTAGATGACTTTCATGGGAACTTTGCTTCATATTTTATCTTTCTACCAAGCCAGCAGAGATCATAGTTTTATTGTGAGGTCACTCAACAAAAATAATTCAGTGTTAATCAATGGGAACAAATCTTCATTTGCATGAATGTAAACATGTTTCCTGAAATAAAGCAAACGTAGCATAAAACTTCATTGAACCATTGCTCCCACATCAGGAGGTTACAGTATTCGGCTTTCTCACTGAAGTAACAGTCTTCCTGGTAGCTTTTCATGCAGTGCTTTCTTCAAGAAACAGTCCAAGATGAGGCAAAAAGAAGATAGCATTGACACCTAGCTATGGACAAACCCCAAAGTATCTGGGTCCCCAGTTCATGCATGGAACTCAGTCTTAGACAGAGATTGCCGATGTTGATATGTGTGCTGTAGCAGTAGAGCTGAGTTAACTAACCTGGGCCCCTCATGGCTTTACACAAGTAGTCTGTTGTGCTGGAGAGGGTTGACAGGTCACTGATTTCAGGATACCTGATCCCAGTATAAGTTATGGCAGGATTCTTCAATGAGTACCTGTTGAAGAAAAGTTTCCACAGGAAATTAGAAAAAACAGATCTACCAAAGCACGTTACCTGCCATTTGACATCTTTCAGCGTGGAGGAGACTGAGGAGAGACCTCATCACAGTCTACAACTTCCTCGTGAGGGAAAGAGGTGAGACACACAGTGAGGTGACCAGTGACAGGACTCAAGGAAATGGCCTGAAGTTATGTCAGGGGAGGTTTAAGTTGGATATTAGAAAAAGTTTCTTCACCCAGAGGGTGGTTGGGCACTGGAACATGCCCTGCAAGGAAGTGGTCACAGCACCAAGCCTGACAGAGTTCAAGAAGTGTTTGAATGATACTCTCAGGCACATGGTATGACTTTTGGGGATGATCCTGTGCAGGGTAAGGGTTGAACTTGATGATCCTTGTGGGTCCATTCCAACTCAGCATATTCTGTGATTCCGTGATCTCTTCCAAATAAATAAATAAGTAAATAATAATAATGCTAATAATAAAAATAACTAGAAAAATGCACAAACTCTAGCAGATCCTTGGGGGAAAAAAAAATCCATATTTTATTTTGGCTGTTTGCTTATCAATCTCTGGTTGATGAATTCATGAAATATATAAAAATTTGCCTTATGAGGAAATTGTAGACTGTGATGAGGTCTCCCCTCAATCTCTTCCAGACTGAACAGACCAAGTGCTCTCAGCCCTCCTCACACAGCTTCTCCTCAAGGCCCGTCTCTATCTTCATTGCCCTTCTTTGGGCACTCCTAATAGCTAAATATCTTTCCTATATTGTGGTCATCAAAACTGCACACAAAATTCAAGGTGAGGCCACACCAGTGCAGAGCAGAGTGGGACAATCCCCTCCCTCAATCAGTTGGTGATGCTTTGCTTGATGTCCCTCCAACATGGTTGGCCCTCCTGGCTGCCAGGGCACTGCTGACTCATCTCTGGTTAGAAATAAAGACTAACAATAGCCTAATAATATAGTTGATAGGATCTAAAGCAAGACAATCTAGAACAAGAGACACAGAAACAGTTTGGACACAGAGAAGCTAAAGACTGATATGTGAGCGGCTTCTACAAAGCCCAGTGACAATGACCTGGAGGAATTCCATCGCTAGGATTGTCTCCTGAAACCTGCCTGAGCTATATCCTCCAAGCAGTGTCACTTTCACCTCCACAGAGGTGTTCCTGGAGCTTTTTCTTCTCCCTCAGTGGGGGAGGAAATCCATGATGTGTGTTGTGTGCAGCAGACCGGGCTACAGTGAATACAGTAGAATGAAGCACAACCCCACAGAAGAAAGGGAATGAAACACTGACCTGCCTGCCAGTGTCTACTCTCTTGCACAAAGCAGCCTATCATTTGCAGGGTGAGCCCTAGACCAGGACAGATAAACTTAGAGAGAACCAAATTGACTCTAATGCATCTCCCAGAGACTCTCTGCGATGTGTCTTGCAGAGTGGCCTAGAGGTTCCTGAGCAGGTGCCTTGCAGAGACAGATGAAGTTCATGAATTAGTAACTATCATTCCCTATCACACAAACCCAATCCTGGGCAGGAGCTGCCTCTGTGGCATGGACTCTGCCACTACAGTGCACAGCACAGGGCTGTGCAGGGACCCTGCCTCACCTGGCACAGTACTGGCATTTTCTGCTCAGCAGATTAAAGCCATCTGAAGTTCACTTGGTGAATGCTGAGTTCTCTGATGTAAAATTAAAAGGATAAAAATGTGCTAAGTGTCATCCGACAAAGCCATTAATGAAACTCTCTCCCGTGCTCTTGCAACTGCATATTGAGACTGATATTTAACCAAAGGGGATTTAAACACTCACTTAGAATGTGTACATTCCTTAGCTGGCCCTAAAATGGAAGCATTAGTGTGGTTTCACACAAATTGTTAGTTATATCACATCCTAAATATGGCATATGTTGAGAAGTGGTGAATGAAGTCAAACAAACTACAGGAAAAAAAAATCTTAATATAATTACAGACAGACTGCAAAAAATTCCATCACACAAATAAAACATATATGCTAAGTGAAAAAATATTGTCATGTTCAATGATTTATAACCTAGTATTTTTTATATATCTTGTAACATCAAAACTACTGCACATATTTAAAAACAAAAGAAGAAACAATTTATAAAATTATTAGTGATTAAATAACATTAAACAATGCTTCTTTCGTGCTAGAGATCTCTCTTTGATAGTTTGTCTCTCTGGAATTCATCTCTGTCTGTTTTTATTTTTAAAAGTATCCCTGTATTTAGCCTTGCAAAAACACAGACTTCAATGGAAATACAGACACATAGGAGTGCTTTAGAAGGGTTGTTTTGTTTTGTTTAACAAGATTTAGCTGATATACTTTAGGTAATCTTAATATTTTTTATTTTTCTGCTTGATTTACTATTTTCATTTTTCTCAACATTTAAATAAACCTTCACTTTATTTATCCCTATTACCCAAACATTCCCTTGATGAAACTGAATTTTTGCTGCGTACAATCTGCTGGGGGCAAAAGCACAGGTCGTATGAAATTAATGTTTACCCCAAATTTAAATTAAAATCATTATTTCTGAAACTCTTGGGAGACTCTTTTGTCTTGCAAAGAACTGAAATTATTTAAATTGTGATAGTGATTGCCAGCCTCCATGCTGCCTCAAAATCAGTTTAATGTTCTTCTGATATTAATATCTACTATTAAATGTATAAAGTCTATCACTTCTTCCAAGAAACCAAAGTAAAGCAGACCAGATCCATTTATCCTTTTACAGCTGTTTTGAACTTTTGGCTTGCTGTGCTGAAGAAAAAAGATACAGTTTTCTTTTAAAGATGAAGTTTAATGTGATCTTTGATCTTTGCACTTCAAAAAGTTTTTTTGCCTGGAACAGTCTTCCACAGATGAGTTATAAATCCCTGAAAACAGAAATTTATAATGGAAAAGCTGTCACCACATTAATTATGGTAGCATAAATGATGCTGCTTCTATAGTTAGTCACTGCTTAAAAATAAAAGAAAGCAAAGAAGATGTTCTGGCATAAAGTCTATCCTCATGGTACTCAATGTCAAATGTTCAATATTTAGTCAACTGTGTTTTTAAAAAGTGATTGCTATAGTGCATTCCTTTGCTTTTTCTATTTTGTTTCTTTTGAAAACTTTAATGTGTTGGTATATAAAAGATTACATTTCCACTGACAGATAGAGCTGGAAAACAGCAAAGATTTCATATATAAAAAAGCTTTATTGCGTGATAAAAAATATCTAGGATGTTTACTTAGAAAAGCCATTAACTGGTTTACTTTTTTTTTTTTTTTGAGCTTGCATTCTTTGTCAGCAGTTTGGATTCAAAGACTCTAAGTTTAAAATTTTCTATCGATCTCCTGTAGGTCTTTGGCTTCCTTCTAATTGCTTCTGGACTTATGCCGGCTCTTTGGGCTTTAAATGAATTTGTAGGAGTGGAGTCACTTAAACATAATTTAAATTATCTCATATGGTAAACTTAGTAGACATTTAATAGATTGTGTGTTCCTGCTTGGTGATACTGAAAACATATATTTTAGTATATTAGTATGTATCCATTAGGCACAAGGAAAAAAGTATAAATCATGGAACAGTACAGATTTCATGATGACAATCTTCCAGGAAATATCCAAAGAAAACTCTAAAGGAAAAATTGTCTGGTGATACAGCATGCTGTGCTGAAAGGTTTTCTGGACTTCAAAAGGCGTACGAAAAGCGTAACAAGTAAAAAATGCTAATGAAATGGAAATAGATAGCTTTGGTGCTACAAAATGCTATCGTAAAGCTGACATTGCAATCCAAACATTTTGGCCTTGGCTGCAATATTTTGAACCACTGAATTTTAACTGTACAGGATATTATGTATTTTATCCTTTGCAGGGTTCAGAATTTGACGGAAGGATCTTTTGATATGACTGAAGATAAACCGATACAGTCACACAGAGATATCTGGGTGTAACACAAACAAAAAGGCTTCAGGTTTTTAATTTGTTTTGAGTTCTCCAAGACTCCTCTCTGTGAAGTCTTCTGTGCTGTTCTCTTTCTGCACAGTTGTGTCATAATCATCTTTTCTATTTCCAACTCGGTTTCAAAACACATTTCTTCCTAACAGACTACTGAACATTAAACCTTCTGTGGAAGGATGTGATTGCAGGAATCTCCAGAGAGAGCAGCTCTTCTCTTTACTGGTCCTAGGTGATATTATGGGATCTGGCAGTACTGCAAAACATGTTCATCTTATTCCAAGCATTGCTGGGCACAGAAAAACTGTAAAGTGCATGTCAGAATTTAAGTGTTTTCATCATAATCATCTCAGTTATGCTCCATTTTGACTGGTCCTCATTTTTCCTTCCTTATGTCATAACACACAGACCAGCCAAAAATAACAGTGTGTAAAATGCTGTTACTAGTGGCCGTAGTCATTAACCAACATAGGTAAAACAAAGTGCTTTCATACCATTGCATATAGAGGAGCAAAATCCTAATGTCTTCTTCAGAATTCCTTTGTTCTCCCCCTGGTACAGGAGATCTGAGTGATATCTGTCTTCTTGGGATTCTGCCTTGGTGTTGCCTCTGGCAATGTGCACTGTGCTAGCAGCACAACCAAATTATAAGTATCTTAACATCCAGTGCTTTAACATTTTAGGGTTTTTTTCAGGTTGGAAGTAGGCCTTGCTGATGTGCTTGGACATTTTCCTCACTAAAGAAAATAGGTACCCATAACTCAGAGCAATTGATGCACAGCAATGCTCCATTGAAGACAGGGAAGTTTATGGGCTTCAGATAAGTTAAATATTGAGCTGATGACTGTGGAGAAGCCAAATAAAAATGAGTTTCTTTGTATTTGCTAGGACCCAGCCTTTAGTTAACTAATTCAAAATGAGAACACACCTTTTGCCTTTTTTTTCCCCTTTTTTTTCCTTTTCTTTTTTTTTTTTCCTTAGTGAAGGCAAGACCTTGCATATGACATACCAAAGCAAAAGAATATTTAATTCAGGATCCAGATTTTGCAATTTGGGTCCATCTGTGATAAGAACAGAGTGTGAACTCATAGAAATGCTTGTGTGAATTTTTAATAAATTGTCACTAGTCCATTTTGATACAAGCTAGTAAACTGTACATAAATGCAGCAAGGAACTGCCATACAGAAAAGAGGTGCTTCCCTAGCATAGAGTCCAGCCCAGCCCAGTCTAGTGCTCTCCAGCAAGGTGCAGAATAACAATTCCCTACAGCAACATTTCACTCTGTCTCAGAGCTGATGAAATGTTAACAATGGGACATGGCCAAAAGCACTGAAGTTTCTTAAGGACAGGACACAGGACAGCAAACACTGAGAGATGCATTTGTATTTGATCTGGTAACCTGATTGAAACTAGTTACCTTATTTTTCAGCAACAAAGATCCTATACTAACATCTTTTGGTTGTGGTTTATTTTTTGGAAACAATTTGCACTGGCTTGTCTGTTTTCTTCCAAGGAAATGAAAAAAGAAAAGTTCATTTCAGGTCAAAGTAGTTTTTATTTCATTATTTGATCATTTTTTTGGCAATCCATTATTTGATCTTTTTTTGGCAACCAAACCATGAAAACAGATATTCACACAGCTCTGGTTATGGGAACTTTCCAAGATGTACTTGGGAAACTGGACCATTTATTAGGGAGGGAAGTATATTTGAAATTTCTTAATTCTTTCTTATTTATTTACCCTTGTATGAAGTTTTCAGGATTGCACGGAAGGAAAAAAAACTAATCTCTCTTTGATTTGAACACACAAGTTTAAACTTAACATGCAATGTGAAGAACAAAAATTCCTTTTCCGGGTAGAATTTGATCAGTTCTTCAGTAAGTTTTGTGGACACATGGTAACAATCTATATTATGTTAAGATATGCAAACAGTTTTCTATGGAAACCAGAAGAAACTGCAAACTGAATCCCAGATGGAGTTCTTATTAAGGAAACATACTTTTAAAAATTCTATTTCTCCATCTGCTTGTAATATCTTTGAAGTGTTTCTCTGTATAATTGTAATGACGATTTCTTTGCATCATACTCTTTTACTACATAATTCTACTCCTTTCTCAAAAATTCAAATGTTTACCTCAGTCAGCAAGGACTTAATTCAATTTCCCCCTGCTCTGATCTGAGTGGGCGAACATGCTACAGTTATGGCATCCTGGCAAAAGCTCTATGAAGGGAGCTCCATGTGTGGCTTGAAACTCCCTTCTTGCTCAAACTCTCTGCAGAGAGAAGTTCTGTGCCAGGACCCTCTCTCATCCTTGTGTCTGACTCATTCTGACTCAGTGAGCTTGACAAAGCAGTCAGCATTACTTGTTTCTGGGAAAGTGCAAAGAAGGAGCAATTCTACTCCAAATAAATGCAAATAAGTCAGCTGCAAGCATCTGGGGAAAAGCAGCTAGAGGAGTGAGAAATTATTTCTTGTCATCCAGTATTCCACTGCAGTGTAATTTTGATCATTATCTTATTTTTCTTTCCTGACCGAGGGAATGAAGTTCACGGGTTGTGAATCCAGGTTCAGTACACAAGTTGAGTAAATAATAGGTTGCATTTAGTTAAATTTGTTTTTCAAGCCGTTGTTTGGAGATGCTTATCGAGTCATTTCAGTTTAAGAACACGAGCAATTTCACAGACTTCAGTACATTGTTAAAGTGCATTGGCTTAAGCCTTGGGGGATTTACTGGGAAAAATATTAACGGTTTCTCAAAGAACACTCTTGCCTCTTACCTTATTTGCTTGCATGTTCCTGAGAAGATGATACAAAAGCTAGAGGTTCACCCTGTTGATATAAAAAAAACCCCAAATCAGTCTTTACTAGAAACTGCTCATGCTAGATGTCAGCTTGATGTGGTGATAAAATAGCTGCACCTGCCCTGAAAGCAATGATGGAAGGAGGATGCCTGTTCCTGAGGAGCCCTCAGCTTTTCCAGCTTCTATAGGGTGCACACAGGCAGTGCTGACTGTTCACTGGGGATCACCATTTGGAAGTGAAAATATTATAGTTTTCCTTGTACTGCTTATAAAAGCAGTATTTCACACAAATATTGTAAGTCCTGCAAACTCTGCACTAGCCAGATGGTGTCAGTCTTGTATCGAAGCTTTATAATTACTCTCCCCTGGTGCTTAATACAATATAATAAATTCTACTGCTCACGTTTTTTTTCACCTGTACTTGCCAAACAACAATACCACCACACACACAAAAATAAAGTGAGAGAAAGAGAAACAAGTGACTTGCCAAAATCTGCTATGAGCAGGTCACACAGACTGTCCTTGAATTGCAGCGAACTTATGCAGATCAGAGTGCAAAATCTACATTTCCCTAAAATCTAGGAGCTCTTCTCTTAAAAATTGCCTGATCTGTCTGTCTTGATTCTATTGTCCGAATGACCAACTCCTGAACAAATTTTTCTTATCAGCAAGAGACATAGAAAAAAAAAGTGCCTGCAAGACTTTAAATAGACATAACCCACCCACATTTGGAAAAAACAACAGCAGTGAATGACAGACCATTTTAAGGCAAGAACCATTACCACGACCAACAACAACAACAGCAAAAATCTGAATATGTAGACCCACAACATGTCGCTGAAACAGTAATTATTGTACAATCCATTAGTTAATGCAAACATTATGAGCTTTTGGAAGAGCTCTAAAACCAAGTTCTTGGCCACTCTTAACCTTCAGCAGTACTTTGGCACTTTGGCCAGGAGCTAGGGTGTTAACACGAGGGCTCTGTCCAAATTCCATGAGGGTAACTATATTTTGCCTAGCTGACATTTGCATGTAATTTAGTTAGATATGTTATTATTCTTTTCCTGTCTCAGACTGTAATACAGCTGCTGTATTAAGAGTTGCTGCTACGTAGATAGAAGTTTTGATGATCCAGGGACTGGTGAAGGGATTCCTGTTACTACCAGAGCAGGGATTTCTGTGGTGGTCAGTGTTTTGGGAGTTTGGAGTGAAAGCACTATATAAACAAATGTCCATAAACAAAGCTCTGTTTCAAATATCAAGACACCCAGGAAGTCTTGGTGTTCTCTCATGATGCCAAAATTCTGAGACTCCTGGCAATACTAAGGGAATCGGTTAGCATCCCTGCTGAGCCCTGAATGAATTAAACAAGAAAACTGGTAAGGGGGCTAAAGAAATAGATTTTGTGTGCTTTTTCTTAGTTGAATTTAAACTATTTATTTTCAAAACTTTTTAGCAATCTATCAAAAGTCTGTACACTGCTTCAAATTTGAGTACCTCCTGTCTCCGGAAGCAGACTTTACAGGGTCACTTGGCCATTCTCCCATGGGATTGGGTAGAGGCTTTTGTTGTGACTGCATTGTTGTTTTTTGGACAGCATGTTTTGAAGGGTGTCTTTAGGAAATTTGCCCCATTTTCTCTGGAAACTTATTCCCTCACTGGATCCTCCAGAACAGGAGTGTGTTTTTTTCTATCTTCCATGTACATCTTTAATATTTTGACTAGGACTGTTTTATGGAAAGTCAATCGCATTGACAAAGCTCCTTTTAGCATGG
>VZRE01009469.1:35525-107194 GCA_013396775.1 Cephalopterus ornatus
AACTTTTGTGGGGCAGTCTGGTCTGCATTGCAGCGGTAAGATGGAGGAGGAGTTGCCCGTGGCAGATGGCAGAGGGTAAGCCAAATTCAGTGCAGTTACTGCTGAGTCCTGCAGTATCTCCTGCCTTTTCAGCCTTCTGAAGAGCCATGAGTATAGCAATGAAAGGATCATGGCTGCAATGAGGGCTGGGGGGGCCCTCCTGTCACTGCCGTGATATTTTATTAGTCCAGTCTGTAGCATTCTCTGTGTTTGACTAGCCCATCTAGGACTCTCTCAAACAGTACCTGGGCTTGTTTCTGGGGACAAAGTGATCCTGGAACTGTTCTCCCTCTGTGGCATCAGGGATGGGACCACTCTGCTATGGAGGGGCAGAGAGCTAAGCTGAGTGGACATGACTGCTCCAGAGCTGGTTATGTCAAAATTTTGGCAATGGAAAGAGAATTGGAGATGAAACTGTGCCGTGAATATCAAATTCTTGTGGTTGTAACCTGTGGTTCAGGACTGGTCTTGATAAGCTCAGTTAAGTTCATGATAAGCTGTTTCAGTCCTCGGAAACCAAGGCAAGTGGGGTAGAGGAAAACACTGCAAAATATTTCCTGGCCCATGAACACCCTGTTCTGCCTGCCATAGCTAGCCATACAGCATCTGGCTGGTTTGTGCAGGAAAGCTAAGATCTGTCAGCTCTGTCTAACAGTCAGGGGTTTTGGGACCTTTTTGTGACTAAGCATGTCATGGAGTTGGATAATCCTCTGATGACTGTGCTCTCACAGCTTGAGTTCACCAACACAGAAGACCCTTCTGAAATCCAGCAATTGCTTTCCTTGTCCTGCTGGAGAGAACCTCTTCACTACTCTGGATTTAGCTTGTTCATTTTGCGGCCCTGGCAAAGTGGTGACACCTCCCTCTTCACATCCTGACATCAGTGGGGACTTCCAGTCACTGACAATTCACAGGCAGCATCACAGCGTGCCCTGTGGGAGCCAGAGATGAAGCTGTTGGCTTCCAGTTCTTCCTCTTCTGTCTTGCCTCTGTGAAGTAGGTTGTTCTTTTCCAGTACCAATGACCTCCATTCCCCCCAGTCTTGTATCCTTGAAAACTGTACCAGGCTTGGCATTCTGTTATTTGGTCTTCTGTCTCCCTAAAAATATGACAAAACAAGCAGTGAAAACTGGTACTGTGTTGTACATAGAAAAAAAAAGTGATATTTTATGAATTTTACGATGCAAAGCGTCACTTCCAGTGGGTAATCTCTCAGTTCATCATGCTTGTTGCCATGAAGAATCGGACAAATGAGTTTTACATGTTTTTTACGTGTTATAAAGTCAAAAGCACAACTTGTTTCCGAGTGGAAATAAATACAAAGAAAACCTATTATACAGAATGGAAACCAGATGATTCTGACTTTCCCTTTTGCTCTATTAGAGTTTGATTATTTTCTTTTTTGATTCCTTCTCTCAGGAGTGCTACTCCAAGAGTTATAATCTTGTAGTACTCTATTTGTGTTTTTGGTTGCTGTGTAAGAGTCCTAAGAAACCTTCGTCTTTCTGGATTACTTTTTTCACTGAGTTCCTAAGCCTAATAAAGGGTCTTCCCAATCATTTGTACTCTTGAAACCATGATGAATTTAAATAAAGGTGAGTCGTCTGTTTCTACTTTACTGAGATGCAGGTCTACAGGACCTCTGTTCACTTTCACAGAGTTTATCTGGATCCACATACATATAAATCAGACCAGAATTTGGCAACTAAGAATGCAGCTGATGTAGACATTGGCTTAGAATGGCTGGCATTAGTGATCTCAGTGTATTTGGAGATTCAGCCAGCTCTCTTCCAACGTTATTTCCTTTTAGTATTTTTTCTATATCCCCTGGTGGAAATACGGGTTGAGATGATGAGTTGCCTTACCTAGCAATGCAGGTAAGTTCCCTGCATGTAAGTTTCCCTGAGTGGCAGAAAACATTGAAACACTGATACAATTTTGGTTAGCGCTGATGGCAAAGTCCCATCCACACCCTGGGAGAGCCTGAATCAGTGGATACATAAGACATTTTCCAATGAAAAAGGCCTTTTACACTCTTGTTATTGACAGTGGTCTAGAGAAAGGAAATTAGCAAATTGAAACCAAGGGCCCTTCCCAGAATAAGCTCTTCCTTATCACAGGACATGCCACACTTAGCCCTTGTTAGGTCCCAGTTCACTTTTGGCTTTCACAAGTCAGAATAAGCTTATCTGTGATTTTTTCATGTTTACTCAAGCTCTCAGCTTGATAGTGATGTACGACTAATACTTGGGTGGTGCCACATTCCAGAAGATTTGTAAAGTAAATGACAGAGAGAGAGAAAAAGACCTTTAACAGTATGAAGTTAATTTTGGAGTCTTGCTTTCCACAACCACTGATATAAAATCTGCAGGCATCGCTATTTGGAGCTCTCTCTGCTCTTTGGGCAACACAGAGGATCCCAGCAGCTGCCATCAGCACCTGAAGGGATTTTTTGTGGCTGAATATTGCCATTTGGCTACATCGTCTTGTGGACAGAGGAAAGTTTGTCTGTCTGATCTGTGGCAGTTTCTATAGGAAACACGGTGGGGTGCACTGGCCATTCAGCATGGGTTACACCACCCTGAAAGGCATCCAAATCACACTGGGGACGGAGTCAGTACAGAACAACCCCTTGAACAAGCAAGTTGGAAGAAGTTTCCTCTCCTTTGCTACTGCGTGGCTGCTTTAAGTACTTGTTGGAAATAGCAAGGAAAGAGCCTCATGTCTTCTGTTGATTCGTTTGGAAGTACTTCCAAGAAAATGTAATTTTTCAACCTAATGACCTTGAATGACCATGGTTTAGTTTATTTTTCATTTTGTAAAGCTAGAAATCTAACTGGAATTAATGGTTTCTTTGGAAAAAAAGATCTCTGGTGTCTTTTTTTTAAAATAAATTTCCTTTTTAGAGTGTAATTTTGAGATCCTTGAAATTCCAGGTTAACCTCCAGGAAGACTGGATCTTTGTAAAGATACAGTGAAGGTGTTTTTATTCCGAAACAATGGGGTTAACTCACTGTTAGGCATTTAACTGCTGCGGAGAGAGTTCCAAATCCTAATACATTGAGTGCACTGCCACTCAGCACTAACCAGTGGGGTATGCTGGGGGGGGGCAGGGCATGCCTAAATCTAGATTTTTATTTTCCTATCCTAGAAATACACACAAAATTGTTCTGGAGATGCATACCTTTCTGCACATGGGTAGGAGAGTAAGCACAGCAACAATTTTTGTATCACTCCATTAATTATAGTGTAAGACAGGGAGTTGAAGACTTTAATAACTACATTGTACAACTATAGTTGAGTTCGTGATGGTTTGAATTTCCACTTCTCCAGTGGAAGGTGTTTCTGTAACTTATTGCCTGCAGTATCAGAAGCTGCTTTTCACTGAACCCAGTGCTGCATTTCAATTATATGTTGGGTGTAAGAAAGCTTAATGTTGGGTAGGGGTTTGTGACACCCGTCTCTCCTTTAGGAGTGGATATTACTGAGATATAGACAATTAATTTCCATCTGCATCTGTCTTAGGCAGTATGGTAGGTACTCAGAATACCCTCTGAGGCTCAGAGTTCAGTAGATCTTCCCTGTCTCACAGACTCTGATAGGACTGGGTCCTGCTGCCATCATGTAAGGATCATCATTTAGCAATTATCCACCCAGAAAACTATGGCAAAAATTACAATCACAAGCCACATGGCAAGAAGAATTTTATATTAGTGATAGGGACACTATAACCCTGACTTCAGCATATTTTAATGTGGCTTGCGAATGGAAATCTCTGACCAGTACTTTCACTGGAAGCATCTGTACTGTTTATATAACTGTTTGGTTAACATGTCATGTTTTTCAAACTCGTTGGTAAAGTTTAATAATAGCATGCTGCAGCAAAGGTCACAGAAAACCCGATGACTGAAGTTCTTACGTGAGCAAATTTTAGCTTTCAGAAAGAATTGTCTTTTCTGGGCTCTGACACATTAAAATTTCTCTTCTTTTCAAAGCAAGGGTGATATTATTATCTAGGAAAATTGCAGTGTGGGAGAAAAAGCTATGCAACTGAAAAATGAGATTCAATAGCATCTCTAGGAAAACTCAACCTTTTTGTGTCTTTCTGTGTTGGGATTAGCCAAGGAAGCCAGCAAGCAAGTGTATTTTCAGCAGGGAGGTATATGTTGAACATAGTCCCTATAATTCTCATATTAACAATCATGGGGTCATTACAACTAGAAAGGTTAAAGAAATCAGTGTGCTACTCTTCACACTGATGACGAAACTTCTGCTTTCAAACCAAATAGTCTGTGCTAATAGATGTGTATATCTCCTTCATATACCAGAAGGCAGCCACAATAACATTCACAGAACAGTAAATGCTTTTAAAGCACCTGTGAACTCGGGTAAGAAACCCGAGCACATGTAAGAGCAAACAGCTGAATAAAGGAGAAAAAAAAAGAAAAATGAAAGAACACAGAAATAGGGATTCAGAAAGATTATTTGGTGTAAATTTAGCGTAAGTTTCAGCGTAAATCACTGTGACTATAATGGAGGTTGACAAACATTCAAATTATGCACCAGAATATTTAAGACACCATTTGTAATTCTTTCCATTAGTACCAAGATGATACTAAAGTGATATTGCTCTGAAATGAAGGTTGGTTTGACTGGTAAACTTAGATTTTTTTGAACAGAATATTATTTAACTGGAAACTTGTTAAAAGCACTTCTGCTTCTTAGTTCTCTGTTGTCAATCACAACTGAAACAGTTCATTTTTTGAAATATACAAACCAAAACTTACTTTAAATTATTCAAACAATAATTTTGTCATTTGAGTTAATGTAACAAAAATTGATTTTGAATTTTTGGCAGAAGCCCAGAAAGAATTACTTGAGTTCTACACAAACATTTTCAAAAATTTATCTGACATTCATAAATACCAGAGGAAATTTAACTCTTTTGTAGGAAATCATATTACGTTGTATTCATGTAGTATTCTAAAATATGCCAAAAGCTGTTGGAGTGGATTTCAGGATTTTTTAACAATTCTGTCAATCTCAATAAAACAAAATAAAATAAAGGATTGAACCATATTGAAGGCTGTTTTCAATTACAAAAAAAAATTGTTGACAGCTTGTTGCAGAAGACTCTGTAGAAAAGCATGAGCAATACTTTTCAATAGTTACTGAGTGTGCAGTTTCAGTAGACACTGAGGATTCTGATTCAGATCCAAACTTCATGATGCAAAACTGGCTTTGCCATAAATTTGGATATACCAAGGTCCAAGAAGATTTAGTGCTAAATCCAAATATCAGAATAAAGACCCACCTTTAAGTTTGAAAAACCTCCTAATGCCTTTTTGGCATCTCATAATGCCATCATTAAAAAAGTGACTTCATAAATTGCACTAATATAAAAAGTAAACTTTATAAGCTAATGTAAAATCAGTGTAATGACAAGAGAATTGGGTGCTTTTTTACATGAAGGTTTAAATAATTCATTTTCTTCTTCCATTTTTGATATCTCAGCCCAGCTCAGGCAAAAGTGTAGGCTGAGAAGATAGATACACTAGGTAGGCAGCCAATTAAAACAGACTGTCATAAAAGAGCAGGATGATTTTTCAGGACAGGCATCGTTATTTTGTGAGCACCAATATAACTTCCTAAATGTCTCACAGATGCAGTCTGGAAGAAATTGCATCCCCCTCCCAGTAAAAATATCTTAACTGCCTCAAAGAAGAGACCATCTGGAGGCTTACTTACTTTGGGGGATGCTGAGTTAATTGAGTGAAAGTCCAAATAACTTTAGGAGAGACATGCTGAGGAATAGCAGTAGACTTTAAAGTGATTTAAAGTAATGTAACTCCAAATGAATTTACTTCAATATTGCTAATTCTTAATGACTTGTATTAGCACCATACTTGGGAGGCCTAGGCATAGATCAAGGCTTGTTTTGAAGTACTGCAAAAAGGAATTTGCTGAACACTTAAATGCATTTTCACTACAAATTCAGACAAAATCCAGTAAAATTTCAATAATAAAATCAACACATTTTGGTGCAATCTGTCCTTGCAACTCTGTTTTCAGACTAGTTTAAGGTAGCTTAGCAAAAGTTTAAGCTTGTTCTCAAGTTAAGGCAGTTTAAGACAATAGCAGTCACAAAGCCTCTGTATGATCTCTGAATTAAAACATAACTCCCATTAAAATCAGCCAAAATTTTCCAACTGAACAATCTATGATTCTGTGAATAAACAGCCCTAAATACAGCACAGACTTGGAACTGACCAACTGGAAAGCAGCTTGGCAGAAAAAGACTTAGGTATCCTTACAGGTAATAGCTGATAATGACACAACTGTGTGTCCTCGGAGCAAAGCAGGACCTGGGCTGCAGTAGGCGGAGTGGTGCCAGCAGGTTGAGGGATAATTTGAGTGAAGAGGCAGTAACAAAAGGAATGTGTTCGTTCTCTTCAAATAAGTGATTTTGTCTACCTAGAAGAGTGTCTAAGCTGTAACCTGTGATGGAAAGGTGCAGCACCAGTATCCACTTAAGATACTTGGAAGTAATATAGGATCACCAACTCTTTGGTTCCAAGCTTTCTTGACCACCTTTCTCCTGGATTTTCTGGTTGCTGTTGGGAACTGCTCTGCCTCTTTAGACCTGCCTACATGTTCAGAGCTGCCAGTTGTCTGATAAGTTTTCAGAGTTTTTGCCGTTCAAAGTGGTGATACGGTGTTGACGAGGTTCTGAGATCTTTCAGTTAAGAAATCTTGTGTCATTTAAACAATCTACAGATCATTCCTCAGGCTGCTCTCTTCATCTGCAATCCCATGAACTCTGGGCATTGTAGATCCCTTGTGCTTGCAGTCTCCGTGCCAAGAACTGACAGGGTAGAAGACAGAAGACTGTCTTGAGAAGAAAGTCTTCTTGCTGTCTGCTAGTGCAGGATCTATAGCTTGGCACTCTCTTGTGTTTGTCCCCTTCTAATGCTACCTTGTCTTTTTATGTAATATGAAAGGAGTAAGTTTTGCCATGTTACTAACCTATCACTAGCCTGAGACTTCTCTTTGATTATTTCTTTGCACAGCAATTCTTCTTTCATTGGTTTTACCCTGGATAAGCTGAATTGATCCTGCCCCAGTGACTGGAAAGTTTTACGTCTCAGACTTTAGCCTTATCCTTTAAGCCCTTCCTTTCCCATTGCTGTAGTGGAATTACTTATCTACATCTATTTACTCTTTGACTCTAGTGGATCTGGGATTGTGAAAAATTGGGCAGACCTGGCCCTTTTCAATTCATGTGACATTCCTGCCAGAACAGACGGGATTTAGGAACCTAAATATATCTCAGGATCTATGTCTATGACTTATTGTTTCAGGGTGATATCCACAACTGGCTTAAGAAAACAGGCTTAAAACCATATTATGGTGCCAAACTGGTGTGTTTTGTTTGGTTGGTTTTTGTTTTGTTTGTTTGTTTTAAGAATCAGTTTCCTCCTGCAGATTATAATAACAGCAGTTAGCATAAGAATAGACTTCAGACAGAAGTTCCGTTCTCTTTGCTGCCTGAGAACACTGAAACCAAGGACAAGTATCAGCTCCCAAAGGTTGCTGGGAGTGTAACTCTGCTCTTTCTCACATGAAGGTTGCAGCAAAGAAAATCAAGAATATTCTCCCCAGTTATAGAAGACTGTAGAATGGATAGAGGAGTTAGAGCTCCCAAATGGAGGAAGAGAGTGCAGAGTGGCCCTAAGAGCTGAAATCCCTCTATTACTGCATTGTTTTCTACAGTAGTCTGAATGCAAAGCCAATTTTGCTCTAGACTTTCAGGTTTTGCAGCAGTCCAGTCTTTCCAGGATTGACAGAGTTTCTTCTTAACTTGTTTGGCCCATTCAAAATGGAAAACTGCTCAGTTCCAGACACATATAACTTATAGTAGCTCTTGCTTCTTGTTTCCCTGTTCTTCAGATAACTGACTTTTTAACACTTGAATACCTTCAGGCAAGAATTGTGATGTCTCCTGTGTCCATACACTGCCTAGTACAGAGAGAGTACATTGGGAAACAAGCAGAATTAACTATCCATCTCAGAGAAAATCAAAGCACAACTTACCTGAGGTCTACAGGTGCACCCTCCTTTCCCTCAGCTAGCTTCCTCTGTGAACTAGAAAGCCCTGCTGTGTCCATGTATTCTGCTGAATGGATGTAGTCCTAGTCTATTGTCCAGACTGAAGGACCATTTGGAGCACAATAAGCACTCCTTCCAAAGAAAAGCTGGGTGTACAGGTGGGAGATTTCACAGCAAGGTACCTCCTGACCTGAGAACCAGAAACAAGGAAAGACTATCCTTCTACCTAAACTCAAAATTTTATTTTAGTGATGTCCTAGTGAAGCCAAAGAGCTGTGACGCCATTTAAGATGTCCTTTCAAGGGTTTTGAATGGCTGCAATTTAGAGGACAGGTATTTTTATTCCTTGGGCTCACAAAGAATTAGTAAAAACTGTAACACTGGCCAATCATTTACAGAATGGGAAGAAAACAAGAAGTAAAGAAGCTATCAAAAAAACCCAAACAAATCCAAATGGTAGAACAAGAACAGCAAGAAATGCTAAGAGACATAGAGACTTGGAAGAGGCAGGTTGGAATGAGGGAATGAGAGCAGTCAGAGTGAGAACACATCAGAGAAGAAAACTGAAGAGCAGATGGGAACAGAGGAAGAAGGAAAGGGGAAAGAGATTCTCGGAGAAAAGGAGAAAGGAAAGACCAGAAGAAGTAGGAGACGGAATGTGACAAAGAGGGATATTAAGGGAGCAGGTAAATCAAAGGAGAAGAGGAAAATGGAGGAGGAAGGTGACCAAACAGAAAGAAGAGAATGTATGCTGGAGTCAAAATAGAGGAATGAAAGAATCCTGAAGCAAGAGGATTTATGGAGAAATGGAAGTAATCACATAAAAGGTACAGGTGTAAAATGAGAAAATAAACAATGGAAGCATGAAGAGAGGAAGAAGAGGAAGAAGAAGAAGAAGGCTAACATGAACTAGGGCCTCTACATCAATTGACAGACTTCTACATGTCAGAATTAAGGTAGATGAACCTCACTGTAGTATATGAAAAGAACTTTTGTGGGTTTTTAAGCTTAAGGGTTATAATACAAGCATTTTGTAATTTACAAATGTTGGGCTGTGCTACATATTGCTTGTAAAAAATGCCAAAATAGAACAAATTACACCAAGAAGTTGTGCAGAAATTAGAAAAAGAAAACAAAAACCTGATACTTTATAAGACAAGCAGGAAAGCGTAGTCTTATATACACTGACTTACAAATCTGTGGAAGCTATTGTGACTGACATCCTGCCCTCACTTCATACATTAGTCAGTGTAAAGGGTGATGTCACAGAAGGATTAGGTCTAATCCTGGACAAGAAAGCCTTGTGATGACTCAACAAGGAGCAGAAAAGAGGGAGCTAAATCAGCTTAAAATCAGGATTTATGAGTTTGGATGGAATCAGCATTTTGCGTGTGTGGTCATGCTTTGCACGTAGCAGCAACAAACTCAGTTCATGATGATACCTGCCTACAACTTTCCTATTCCCGCCTCCTATTTCGGCATGCTACTGGCCCAGTTTCTGGCTGCCACTAATATGAAATATGAGTCCAGTTTCCAGAATCGATACAAGGAAAATTTTACTTAACAACAGAGCTCTTGGCACCCCATAAGCCTCACAGTGCATTGGTCAGTGCAAATAACCAATAGATAAACCGGAGCAGACCTTTGGTTGCCACGTAGTAAAATAAGTGGCTGCTAGATAATCCAGATTTAATTTTTCAGTTCTGTTGGTAGTCTTTGAATCTTCTGTATGGCAAAGCACAGGCAAGATCTGAAGTGACCAAATTTGCTCACCTGCTAATTAGATGGTGTTGATCACCCACTGGTTCCTCTGACCCCAGAGCTTTGCTCAGCCCAGATGAATGGCAGTGAGAGGAAAGGTCTTTCTGTATAGGACTGCAATTTTGTAGAAGCTACTGATGAGTTGTGGAACATCTTTGCAACAAACCCTTTAGTCAGACTATCGCTCACATGGAATTAGCTCAGGGCACCTCTGGGTCAGTGTTGCCTGAATCAGAAGCAAAAGGTGAGTATTTGAGTGCTGCCTGAAGTGATCACTGCAAAGAGGCCTATTCTCATGACTAGTGCTATAGATATCCTTCTTGTATTAAAATGAAAGCAAACCATTTGCAGAGATTTTTAGAACATTTATTTTAACTTTCATTAGAAAAGCACTTGAACGGTTTTTGGGGAGGTAACAAATGGAAAAGTTCTTTGCAGCTCATCATGGCTGTGATAGATATTTCCTTATTTATTTATTTATTTTGGAAAGTAATACCGTAGTGAGGGATAATTGTTGCTGAGATGTTTTAGTTTCTGTTTTGAGGAGGTTCCATTTAATAATTTTCTTTAGGTTTTAAGCAGATTAAGAAATAGAGACTCCAGTGATATATCCCAGTGTAATGTTTCTTTATTCACATTGTTGTTTTTAGTCTCAAAAACAATTACCTCATTGAAAAGTACAATTTAGGCAAAACAGATTTTTAAAAGACTTACAGTTTTATTTTAGAAGTTTGCTAGGCAGTGTGGGGGCTTCTCTGAAAGCTCTATTTTGCAACTACCAGTTTAAAACTTTAGATGGCAGAGCCAAATCTTCTGCAGAGGTAAGTTCCCTAATGTGGATGTGGTGGTTGGAGTGAATTTAGTCCATTATTTTCAGTTACTCAACTTTTAAATTACTATTGCAAGGCTCAGAGGTGTGAGAAAAGAATGTAGGAACAACATTCTAGCACAGGGAATAAAAATGAGAAAAATAACAATTTTCCCCAATAGGAAGTATGCAATTACATGATATTTCACAGTTAAAATATTGTGTACACTGGAGGAAATGTAAATACAGAAATCAATGACAATGCTTATCTGACAGCTCTTTGTCACCCTTTGCACGACAACTTTGACATACCAGTTGCTTCCCAAAGGACAGTTGTCAGTCCAGCTGTCAAAACCACATCCCATTTGGAATAGTTCTGCATAGAGACACTACAGGTCCCAGCCTGCGGAGATGAGGGAATCCCAGCATCCTGTGCACATGGAGAAGAAGTTGTGCTGTCCTTGTATGCGCCCCTGACAAAGGATAATGGACAGAATCAGCCCAATGACTGGTGAGGAGGGGGTTGGCTCAGTTGGTTAGAGCTAATAACGCCACATATCGTTGTGGGTTCAATCCCCATACAGGCCGTTCACTTAGGATTTGGACTTGATGATCTTTGTGGTTCCTTCCAACACAGAATAAATATTCTGTGAATATTCTCTCTGCACTCTGGAAAAAGGTTGTGGTAGGGGGGTCTCATTTTCTCCCTCAGCTGGAGAGCTTTTTCTCATGTCATCATGAGTTTCTTGCTTTTGGGTGGAGGCAGCAGCATCAATCTTCAGCAGGAATTAGTAAATTACCTGGACAACATCTCACAATCCCTCCCATAAAGCCTTCCGAGGTCACTGAACCACTGTCTTCTATGCAAGTATGGAGGACAAATGCAGAAAACACTTCAACATCATGTGTTTCTGAGAATGATCTGCAAGAGATTAAAAATCAAAACAAGGTCAGATCTGCAAAAGAACTCAGGATTGAGGAAGTTCTGGAGAAATTTGTGTGTAGCTGAGTATAATTATGATCCCCAAGTCCCCCGCTCAGCTGCAGCTAACCCAATATAGATATTTTAACTCACCAGGGGTCTCTTTTTGTTTGATGTTTAACATTACTACTATGAGAATTCGGTTCTCTGCAGCCCATCTCAAATTGCTCAAGTATGAGAAGTTCAGCAGCTGGTTCAACACTTGATCAGTTTTCAGAAACAAATTTTCTCCTAAGTCTCTCTTTAAGTTGAAATATGTTCTCAGAACATTCACAGCAAACATGCAGAACTGCGTGCTGCTTGACAGAAATAGGTATGAATACTTTTTAAAGGAACCCGAATTTTTAAATTTCTTCATAATATGATGCTATAGCTTTTCTTATACTTGGAAAATTGTGAAATGTATGCCTTCCTTGGTTAGTCAGAGAAAGCTCAGAGTCAAGTCTTTTATTTCTTGATTGAGCATCAGAACTTTTCAGATGCAGGTTTTTCTGATTTTGTCGCATCGTCTTGAGTTGAGTTTTGAATATGTTGCAGGAAAAAAGAAGACTAGTAAGATAAAAAAGAGGGCACAATAGAGGGCTTAATCCTGAAAATCAGGGGCTGTGATAAACATCACAAGGAGGAGAAAGATTTCTTGATTCTCGCTAGCATTTCCACTTAGTTTGTTCACTTTATCTAGTGACTACTTGATATGAAAACAGGAGGACAAAGTGGTTGAAATTCCCACTGGCTGATGAGGAAAAGGAAACTTAATGTTCATACTTCTTCGATAAATGCATTTGCATTGGGTTTGTCTGGCAAGTTTTTGGTATCAATGTGGCCACAGAAGTTGCTTCTGTGAGAAGCTGCTAGACGTTTCCCTTATGTCTGATGGAGACAATGCCAGTCAGCTCCAAGTGTGCACCCAAGATCTCCAAAGAATTTCTCTAAAGAAGTCCCAAGGAAGGAAAGGGCTCTGCTGGAGACAAGGGTTAATGAGAAGATAGTACTGCCTCTTGACAGTCAACAGGGGGGTAGTAAATGGATTATAAATGAACACCACCACTCATGAGGTGGGAACTGGGCTGGGAATACTGAGCTGAGGGTATGGAGCACATGGGCTGCAGGAGAGGAAATGGGAATTGGGAACAGAAGGGGAAGTTAAGATCAGGGGAAATGCTTCATAAAGGGTTTGGAAAAGAACAATGACAGAGGGAAAGGAGGGTTGGGGTTCAAAACGGATTAGAAAAGCCTGATTTCTCTAGTTTGTACATTTGGGGATATCGAGGACCGGCTGTGGAAGAACAGTGTGATTGGGTTAGTGAAAGATATGGGAAAATAATTATCAGGGATGAAGTAAATCTAAGCAAGGAGAGACGGTGAGGAAGATGAGTGGCTTTGGTATGGGAGGAAGATGCTTTGGAACAGCAGACACCTTGGAAAGGAACAACGTGGGAGGGGACCCACAACACAGCACGTGTTTGGAGGAGTTTTTAGGCAGAAAGCACTGGAAGATTTGAGACCTGGGACAGAAGGGGCTAAGGACAGTATGGTGTGAGGGGGAGGTTAGGGTTACCAATCTGGGGAATATTATTTTTTGGGACCTGATATTAGAGAAGAGGCACACACTGAGAGAACTGCCTCCCTGTCCTTTGACAAAGAACAGCCCTTCCTTTATTCTCTGTAGAAATGAAAATAGCATTGTTTGGACTGAATAACTCAGACATTACCCTTAAAGTCAGGGATGACATGAATTATGAGTGCTCTGTGATATTATTGTGTCATATGAAAATTCATTACAGGACAGCCAGTTTGAGAGACTGAAACTTCGTGCTTCTGAACTTGTTTGACACAGCAAATGTGCCTAATAAGTCCCAGTTTTAAACCAGACACTCTTCCACACAATGACATGCATCAGTTTAATCTTAGCTGTTTCCTTAAATATCTGTTCCTTAAATATCTGTAGGAATTTGGTCCTAAATCCTTCAGTGAGATCCAGGTCCTTCCATAGATGGCCTGATAATCCTACTCTCCGTATGTTATGAGCACTGAATTTGCATAAATTCATGTCAGCACACATTGGTGCTCTACTTCAGCTTCGGCCAGCTTTTCTTTCTGGATAGGGCAACACTGAGCTCTCTTGAAATCCTGTCTGTAATAAACAGTTGTTTACAAACCACTTGATACAGAAGTCACAGCACATATCTATGTTGGCTGATCATCTGTTGTCAGTGATGGATGAAGATCAGGTGTCATTTAAGACTCTTTTGGATTTGTCGCTGCCTCCAGTACTGTTGACTATGAACTGACCTGCACTCTGGCAGTCTGGAAGCAAGGACAAATGGGATGAGTAGTGGAGTTCAGAGTTATGAGCAGCTTTGAGCCCTGCAGCCTGTTTGCAGTGGGTTGAAGCAGGGATCATTATTAACATCTCTTTTATGTTAAAAATACACAGGTGATTCTTCCTTTCACAGCATTTTTATTAATATGTTTACCTATTAACATTTTGATAATGCAGCTTTAGCACTTACCTAAGTTTCTGCTTGCTTGTCACATAAATTTTAAAAAATGTTGTAAGATTATACAAAATGTTTTCAGCAAATATTTTCTCCCAGTCTTTTGCCTTTAGCTCAAACTTGCTCCAACTGCCTCAAAAAGTAGATGAAAAAAGGCTATGTACAGCAAGCTCAGCAATGCCACCCACCTCCACCTCTCAACAAGCAGCCAAACAGTCTAGTCTTTGTTGGACCTGGGGGTATGAGGTGGGTTTTATAATCAAATATGAAGGCAATTCTGCTAGATAGA
Source organism: Cephalopterus ornatus (assembly GCA_013396775.1). NCBI lineage: Eukaryota > Metazoa > Chordata > Aves > Passeriformes > Cotingidae > Cephalopterus > Cephalopterus ornatus. The sequence goes on from VZRE01009469.1 coordinate 50,012, forward strand.
TGTCTCTTGTTCTTGTTAGGTCCATTGCCAGTATCCCTGCTGTTCTCAGTGAGATGTTGCAGCATACTAATTTCCTCGACTGGTCAGAATTTGGGTTATACACAGCTCCAGGGGTCTCTTCCATACTACATATTCCAATTTAAATGACTGGGGAGGAGAGAAGGAATGCCTAAACTTTTCTGCTTCCACTTCTCTATTCTCTGTGGGGCACCTAAAGTTCCCTCTAAGTTGCAGACCAAATAATCAACAGTCTGAAGTCTACCTGGAAACTGCTGACAACCCCTCAGACATGGGTTCAAGTACTGCCTGTCTGTACAGCCCCTCTCGAGAAATCTGCATGAGCCATCAGACAGAGCCACCAGGTGATACCAGCATCGAGGGACACCAAGAGATTTTGCATCCTAAGGTGGGAAAAGCACAGATAACGCAATCTGAAGTGAACTAACTTCTTGATCCAATTCCTGTGCAAAGCATGTTATGCCATGTCAGCTCAGCCATGGGGAGGAGTCCATGTTTAAACTGCTTGTCAGGTGCAAATAAGAGATAACTAGACACAAGCTTCTCTACCTTGTATTTACTGGCCTCCTAGATACAATTAGTCAGAAAGGTAGGTAATTGGGTGGAGAGATAATGTAAGTAATTAGATGGAGAGATAATGTTTAATAGCAAATTCAGATCAGTGTACCACAGACATTCTGGGTAAGCATTATGAGCACTTTTAAAGATTCAGTTATATGTCATCATAGCTCTGTGGTTAGACATGGCCTATGAAATTCTACATTAGAAAGACACAGTTAAATCCATGTCCTCTATCAAGAGAAATAAGACATTCTTTCATAGCTTCCATAAATTTTATTAATTTCTCTAGTTCTTTGCTGAAGAGGGAAAAAAAAATAAGGTGGTTGATTACACAATCCTGACATTTGTCCACTTGCTGCTGCTTTTTTTTGGCTCCTCTTTCACTAAAAAGACAAGTGTTGGGAAGCAGATGGATTTCCCTGAGGGCCCTGAACTAGTGCCATGCCACAGCCAACAGCTTCAGCCACTTGGAAAAAATGCAATGTTGTGTCTTCCAAAAACTATTCCCAAGGCTTCATAATATTTGATTAGACCAGAGCTGTTTACTGTAGGGTGGCAGCTACACTCCGTCCAGACTTGTTGCTTTATTATGCACTAGCTCAATCTGTTTGTGCAACAGTTTGCATGTGTGATAAAGCCAGTAAAACATTGGCCGTGGTGTTGTGCTATTTAGTAAACTTTCAAAGTCTCTGTTTTGCTCTTTCCAGAGTACTAAGCATAGATGGATTTGGACTGCCTTGTAGTTTTACAAGAAATAAAATTACTATGTGTAATTGATTACTGTTAGATTGGTCCATGATCTGGCCTCAAATCTGCCTAACAATCTTATAATACTCCACCCCAGCCTTTGTTCGTCACCATCCCCAGCCACCTTCTCCATCAGCTGTTAGAACCTCTGTGTTTTTTCTCTAAGACATCTACTCAAGGCACCAGAGGCAGGTGTAGGAGACAGGCAGAGCTGCTCGTGATTGTTTTAACATCAATGCCGTTGTTTTCCAGTTGTAAAGTATTTCCAAAGTTTGTTTTCCTTAGTGAAATGAAAACAACAAAAAGAGTAAATCTGTGTAACTTTTTGTGTAACATTTACTTATAATTTTCATTGTAAGGTTCAGTTGACTGAGTTCCTGTGGTTTACTTTTGGTTTTCATTATTCTATAATCCTCTGTGGCCTGAGACAACAGGGATTGAGTTTCATTTATGCAGACAAATTACACAAGGAACATTACTACAGCAACTAAGATCTTGATTTACAAGACAAAACACTCCTCTATTCAAAAAGGATTTACAGGTATTTTGCTAATCATATATCCACAGTTCTTTTGATTTCCAAATGAAAATGCTACCTATATTATTAATAGTGCTGTCAGCTTGACTGATGCAAATTCAACTGGTTATTTAATGTCAGTTGAAGAGATGGCTTTTCAATATCAAAGTTTCTGGTTCTCATCTTCTTATGCCCTGAGCCACAACACTGCCCTAGAACTGATTACATTACATTTAGTATTTCCTGAAAACCCTTCAATATGGCAGGATCTGTATGACTGTCCCTTTGATTTTCTTGTCTGAGTAACAGCCAAGTAGTGCAGTTTCCCTGAGAAACGATTTTGCCAATAAGGGTATAAGGATGTTGTTATAGGATGTTTTTATCATCGCTTTCCTGGGTTTTCTGTGTCTGAAGTATGGTATTCCATGTTAGTATCTGGCCATGCAAGAAAAAAAATCCGCTCCAAAACACAAATGCAAGCCTAGGACATTGAATCCCTGCTCTGTATCAGATTTTCTGTCCTGCAGTCAGTCCACACAGTCTCTATATTAGCTCCTGAACTGCAAAACAGGCATAATACCACCCACCTTTGCAGACTTTTGTCAGGCTATGAAACATTCAAGTACCCTTACCTAGTGTTACTGTGGCAAGGGTAGGAGTCATATCAGTTCTTGTGCTGGGAGCTTGTATAGATATTCCTATCACAGCAGAAAAATTAGCCCACACTGTCTTGATTAAGTTGTGTGCAAAGCCAGGAGGTGCTGGACAGTTTGGGTGGTGTTTCTTATTTAAGCAGTTGTTGCAATATGCTCCAGGGACTAGCTGGTGAGCAGACTGCTGTAGCAGTAGAAGTAATATGTCCTGAAGCTTGAAACTTCCTAGGGAACTTCAAAAATACTTGTCTCAGAAGCACCAAAAAAATTCTGAAATAAAGATTACATTTTGACCTCTTTACATGCAAACACCCACCTCCGCCCTCCCTATTTCTGACCCCTCAAAGACAATCAAAGTCATAAAGACTCTGTCTTATTTACTGGAATGTGAAATTCTAACAACTTACTGGAATGAACCTCTCAATTCCAAAACTTTTTTCTACTTTGAGGCACTTCCCATCAAAAAAAGTAGGAAGAAAGATTACAAAAGGAAACTCCTCTCTGAAGTTTGGAAAAAAAAAATAATGCTCCAGCTGCAACTACATGCAGTTGCAATATAAGCAGTATTCAGATGACAGCAAAGACATGATATAAATCCAGTTTGTTTGTGAGACTGCACCAGCTGAGAGCATGCAGGATGCCTAGGAATGGGCAAAATGGGTTGGGGGTGTAGGGCCCCTGCCCTTGAACTCGCAGAAAATTGCATTTTTTACATCTGTGATAAAAAGAGTGATTGTGCCATCCATGAACTCCCTTACCATCATATGAGCGCCTCCTACAGCTTGACTAATGATATTAATGTAGGTGTGAACCTCATCAAGTCCAGACTTATTTCGTGCAGGATGGTGAGTAGAAGCTTAGCAAACACAAAGGGATTTACAGACCTGCAGTGTACACAGGTCAGGGTGCTGTGCCAGTCTGGCCATGACCGTATTGCCCACCTGCCTGTGGGCTGATGCCATGTAGCAATGGCAAGCTGATTCCTGGAACAAGATTCCTGGGTATTCTATCATGCAGAGAATGAGCTTTCCTGTTCTTTGTGTGAGAGCACCTATCGGTATTCTGAGCCATAGGTCTTTTACAAACATACAGACTGCATAGTGCACTGGCTTGCTGATGGCCAGAGAAGTCAAAGTCACTTTTTGGTATCACGATTGTAACACAGATTGGTGAAACCTGGATGAACATTACTGTGTTGCCTTTGAAAATAGAGGCTGTACCTGTCTTCAAATTGCATGAACATGGAAAACACCCAAGTGAAAAAAAAATAATCACTTAAAAACATTTCACTTGAGGTAGAGAACCTCCTAATCTCTTACAACGTGATATTTCCAAGAATAGATGAATATCTGTGTTAATTTACTATCCTCAGTCCACCTTGAATAGGCCAGTTGCTGATTAAACACACATTGAGGACTAATCAATAAAGAGCCATATCTTTGATCTATTTGGTGCTGTTTCTGACTCCATAAAGCAATGCTCTTAATGAAACACAGTTCTCTTACCTTTTCAGTGCAAAATCTTATTTTTCAAATGATTGCTTATTAAAACCATTATGAAATAGCAACAAGAAGTTGCTCTTGTTTACTCATTTCAAACGGTGCAATAGCAGCTTGCTCATGCTCTTCTTAACTGGTTTAAGGTTTCATCTAGAGGTTCTCACATGTGACCCAGAAGTCATGCTTTGATCTTTGTCAATAGCAAATGGTATGATTTCCTAAAGATACCGTTTACATTTATTTTGTAATGTTAAATAGGTCAACCCGGTACCCCGATGTCGCAAGACAAAATTGCTGAATTGTCCACGGATGAATGGCTTCAGCTGACCGAATAGGAAGCAAAACAAGACCAGCACTGGGAATTTGTGTGCTGTCAGTCTGCTTTGACCCTGTCTTACAGACGAGTATTTTATTTTCTTGCAGTGCAATCAAACATGCCTGCTCTCTAGCTCTGAACACTCTCTGCTCTTAGCTGTCTAAATGGTTTTTAAAAATTTCAAGTAACCACCCCCCCATTGCACCATATCTCTAAGTAACTGCTCCCTCATTGACAAGTATCTCAGTTGCCTCTTCACAGTCCTTTGCAAATACTAATTGAAACAAATGAATCCTTCACTGGCCTGAAACTATCTGCTGTAAAGAATGCTAAGGTGTCCCGATGTCTCCCAGATAATGTCTGCCATAGAGAGCTGAAATGTCACTGAATTTGAGGGTGGAAGCAGAAATTCACCCTTCCTTGCCAGGATTAATTTTAGTTTGTATTGACAGAATTTATACGCTTGCTAGTCCCTTCCTTCTGCTGTTTCTGCAGTTTGGGATGGTCCAAACTGTTCTCCATTAAAAACAAAAATTATAAAGCTGCTGTCAATATCTTTCTATACTTCTCCCTGCTCTCCTCTCCTGCCCAGCATGTGCTGTAGACATGAACAGTTTCTAGAGTTTCTTCATCTGTGTGAGTGTATGGCTGTACCAAGCTTTCTTGTACCCTCCAGATCTATTCCCTGGCTCACCTAGATCATAGCTCTGGCTGGCATGTGTCGGAACTCCTTGTTGGCTTGTGCATTCACGAAAGAAAAATCAGCTCTCTGTAGGGACAGGAGAGAAAGTGAGAAACAGAAGTTGGTTCCTGGTTTAACTACTGCCAATATGTTTTTCCTGGTGACTCTCACCTGTAAAATGATGACAGAGGAGTTCTCAGGAAACTTAGGGAAGGTGTTTTCACCTCTGGTGTCTCTCAGCTGGTAGGTAACCTAGCTTTAGCAAGAAGGGCATGGAGCAGTTTAGGTCTCTCAGCTGTGCTTACCTGCACTACAAGCCCACTCTGCTATCTGTGGAGGGGGCTCCTGAAAGGTGTCATGGTTAGCAAGTCATGAAAGGCACACAAGCTAAATAGAGAGGGCAGGGTGTGCTGTGGGGAGGACAGAGAGACAGAAGCAAGATCCTTAGGCTGATCAAACAGCTGGGAGAGGGGCTGACTTCTCAGCAGCTGAGGATGCTAATTAAAATGCTGATTTGCATTTTAAAACACAGTTTAAGATATGATCTACCTAGTGTCATAAGATTTTGATTGGTACCTCACTTTACAAGGTGGGATGAATCTTGTGGTGCCCTGGTGTCTCTTCCAGTCCTTCTTGGAGAGGGCCACCATTCTGGAATTGCTTATCAATTCACAAAATATTGAACACTTAACACAAATCTTCTAGTGCATGTGTTCTTGATGACTCTTTATAAGTTGTTATATTTTCATTCTATCCATCATCAGTTATCTTCCTATCAAGGCCAATTAAGTAAATCAAAGGTGAAGGATAGAAGAGTGGGATAATGGCAACAGTTAGCAGAGCAGAGTGGTTAATAAACACTGAATGCTTTACAACAAAACTCCAAAATGATGGGCGAGGTACCAACAGATTTTTGGTACACAAAACCACAGTGACTGTGTTTTACACACTGTAACAGTATAACAGAGTGTTATTATGTTATTAGAGAACATGGGCAACTGTTTGGTCCCCAGACAAAAACAGATCTGGGCATTCATAGGTCCAGAACTTTGTGCTCCGATTTGAATGTCATAATTTATTTTAGGTTTTTCTATGGTCGTCTGGTACTTGTGAGTAAGCCTTACAAAACTTAATCACTGGCAACCAGTCAAAATGGAGTTGGGATTTCAGGCCTTCATCAGCAGGGGCAAATCCTACACCTACCCCTTTATAATGATTCTATTAAATATCTTCTTTGGTATTCCTTGAATTTTCTTCCTATATTTTTATTGATGGGATGTAGTTCATTTCATAGTCATCAATGTTGGTGAATCTGGCCCCCAAAACTACCAGAAACTTAGAGATGTACTTATGTTAAAAAAAAAAAAAAGTTGGGAAATCATATTCTCTTAAATTAGTCTAAATAATAGGAAATCAAAGGGGTATCCTACCCATTAAAAAAAAAACAAAACAAAAACAAAATAGTATTTTCATTGGAGTTTTGGTCAACAAATAAGCATAAAATTGACATATTTACTTGTACTGAACTGATCATACTCTCTCAATATGCTTACAAGTTCAGATGTAAATAAAAGGGGCCCAGGTTGTCATGTATTTATATTGAAAAAATAGTTTACATTGAAATGAAGAAAAAAGCCTGCAAAACACTGAGAAGAGTTCAGTAAGGTGACTGGAGCATTTCTAAGGAATGACACTCAAGGCCTTAGGTACCTACAGCGCTCAAATTGAGCACTGTATTTGTAACAGCATATGTACTATAACACAATGTCTTTCCTGAGAATGTAATTAGTATTTTTGCAATTATGAAAATTCCTGATAACACTCTTTTTGTGAGGTCTTTAATCTAAATATATATATTTTGCCCTTTAATTTGTGGCAGTCACAACTCTGAGAGTTCTATTTATCTCCAAATTAATCCAACAGGTGCCTGAAAATTGAAGACATTTAATTTCTGACAAGTTTAAAGAATGCCTGTCTTTGAATAGTTTTCCTAAGAAATAGTCTGTGGGAAAAGAACCGTGATCAAGTATAGAAAAATAATCTGCTTGCCCTTTGTGATGTGGACAACACATTTAGCTTCTTGTCTCTGAAAATTTTTCCCATGTTAAACAATGATTTACATGTTTATATGTCACTGCTTGAAGTATATTATTGGATGCAGATCCAAAAAAGGGAAGAAGTATATGAAAGGGAAGCTGTTACTGCCTTTTATTGACTGCTTTGCAAACAGTTTCGCTATCTTGGTGTTCTACCTCTTCTCTTTTGCTTATTGACCTTGTAAATATCTGATGCAAATACTTATTTGTTGTGGTAGATTTTGTTTATATCATGTGGACTGTCACATGCTTTTATAGACCAGCACTTTGGACAACATAAAAAAAATCTGTGAGACTTTTGAAGAGTTATTTAATAACCCACAGGCAGATCTTTCATGGCTACATTGAGATGTTTTCTTCCAGTCAGATAATATTCTTTGTACTTAATATGCTCTACTATTTGTCTGTGAACAGTCATTCAACCACAAAAGGAGAGAGACCAAAAGTCATCTCAAAATTATCTTCATTTATGACTTCAGTACTAAGGGAATCAGACTACAAGTGTGTATAAGCTCACTCTCCTCCTGAATGAACTGTTGTCCTGGGTACCAGTTATTTATATTGGGTAGAAAGTAAACCCTTTAACAAGTGATTCTGAAAGCATCTTTTCCTGTTAGGATCTGCAGCAAAGTCAATGCACTTTCACTTCAAGATACCTGTCAAGGGTTCTAAGGTATCAGTATTGATTCCTGCATGAAGTTCTCGTTCTACTGAGACCAACTGAAAAATTCCATTGACCTCAGGGAGGCCAAGATTTCATTGCTTATTTTTTCTTATTATTAACAGGAGTAAATTGCAGACAGTCTCATTAAAATAACACAATATTACATTACATAGAAGTATTCTCTTACCACACATAATAAATAATGGGAATAGAAGGGCAACGGAAAAGGCAGAAGTTATATGAATGTGAACAGGGATAGGAACTCAGATTGAAAATATTAAGAGGTTATTAGTCCCTCCCACCCTTAGAGATATTAATGATTCTCAGCAGTAGTTCTCAAAGAATCCATTTTCTATCCTTGCATTCTGTTTCAGAATTAAGTTCAAATTTCAATGGGAAATACAAAAGGGATCAAGACTTATCTATATAACAAGGCCTTATTTATAAGGCCTTCCTTCACCAGCAGCAGTTTCCTATTTTGCTCTCAGATATTCACACAACATCTGAATGCCTTGCAAACGTTAATGAATTTATGCTATAACCTCCTTGAGAGTTAGAGGAGAAAAATTATCTCTATTTTACAGCTGGAGAATGGAGACAGAAAGACGCTGTGATGTGCCTGAGGTCTCTCCCTGGATTTTTCAAGCTCTGTATTTAAACCCCAAGACTTCCTTAGCCTCTAATTATCTTTGCTTTTGGGATTCTAACTTATTTAAATTCTGCTCTCTTGATCACTTTTCTTGAGGCCAAATCCATGCAAAAAATGATTCTTAACCTCAACAAATATCTGGAAAACCTCTTGTCCAGAAGAAAGGTAGAGTTTTTACTGACTGCTGTAGCTTGTGAGGCAACAAAAAGAGAGGAGAAAACAGACGCTGAAAGATCTCTAAAAAATTTTTTTGAAAACATAATAAATGCATAGAGACTGATATTTAACAGATTTCCTTATCTTAATTTTGCCTGGGATAGAGGCACCAGAAGCTCTTCAAACTGAACTTAAGTTACCTTGTTGTTTGCACTACTAAAATTATTAGCATTTTGCCACTTTTCTTCTGAAGCTCTCTCCCTGAGTTTCATACGGGCTACTTTTATATAGAGCTTTCATTGTATGAGAGCTGGATTGCATTGTCATGATGCCTTTTGCTCTGCATTGAATCTACACACCTCATAAATCTGTCTTGATTTCAAGACTTAAGAAGAAGGCAACTGGCTGTTTTGTCTACGTTCTATTTTGTAAGGAGGACGGGAACAGCCAGGTTTGCTGTGTTACTGCAAGGAGTTAATGTCTGGTAAGCTCCATTATGCAGTACTCCATGCTGCTCTTGTACGACTTCTTCCAGCTCCAGGCTGTTTTGCTAAGGGTTATCCAAGTATGCTGTACTTACACATAACTATAATTTAGTAACTGTTTTATTTGTTTTGTAATTAATTGTATCAAGCTGAGTTTCTTTAAACTAGAGATGTAATCTTTCCCTAACATCTACTTTGCATAAACCCAGCAGAATTCAGTTATACCTTTGTACAGTGTTTATGCAAAGTAGTTTACATAAACAGAACACACATATGAGAAAACCTGAATACTGGGACCTTGATCATACAGAAACCTGAATCCCAAAAGAACCAGCACACCTTATCCCTGGACACACTGAGAGCCAATACAGTCATAAAATGTTCCCCAGGCTTTGCAAGGTGAGAGATGGACTAAAATGAATAAAGAGGAATGAAGTTATTGGAAAGTTTCTTGATTCAGGAAGGAGATCAATACACACTGCTTGGACTCCTTTCCACCACTCTTGGCTTGGAGAACCATACAGAGTGGAAACTTTGAGCGGTGCCCTGGGGAAGAAGGCTGAGAGAAAGCAAACATGGAGCAGAAATCTTCTTCCCATAAAATTGCTGTTGTAAAGAATATCTGGCTTTGATTTTCCTTTTACCTATGGCCATTTCACATTACAAAAGTACTGCTGAGTTACCGAATTTATTACTGACTTTCTCAGGAAAAGTGAGATTTGGTTTCATTATATTTTAGTATGAAGCAGTCCGTCTGTGATAAGGCTCAAGGACAGAGTTTAGGACTTCTAGAACTTATTCTGTGGTTTTCCTAATTTATTTAATATAAAGAATTTTGGACATCTAGAAAGTGGAAAATTCCAGACACTACCACTGATGACTGCTGCTATGTAATATCTGACTATAAGCAACTGACATGTCTTCAGAATAGGCCCTACTTTGAGAAGGTGTTTGGACCAAATGGCTTCCAGATGTTCCTTCTAAACTGAATTGTTTGGTGATCCTGTGTTCCTGCTCACTATAAAGCTATAACTATAAAGAGTTGTGTCTGTGGCTTTCTACATGCCCATCTTTCCCAGTGCTTTCAATTCCAGAACTAATTATAGAACCAGTTTCCAGGTAAGGCTGTGCACTTGTTATGCTCTACACCTGAGTTAATGCACCCTGAGCCACATGGTACTGACACTGTCAATTTGTTTTGCTTCCAGCATCTCTCACTTTACCACAAATCCATTAAGTCTCATACGAAGCATAATCATAGATTCATAGAATATCCTGAGTTGGAAGGAACCCACAAGGATCACCAGCCCAACTCCTGTTAATAAATTAATAAATAAAACTGCACCTGTAGTTACTCAGTCTGGAGGTCACTGGTTCTCTGCACATTGTTTTCTTATGAACTCCCAGTTCTGGGAAAGTATTTCAAGTCTGCCTCTCGTTCATGAAGCCAAGTAAAATTCTGGACAAATTATTTGTTCAGTCAGGTTGTGATATGAAAATCACAATACTAATACCAGACCCAAGACAGTCAAAGTGGATGCACAGCTGTGTTTTCATGGTGCTGAATCAACCAATGCCCACCATACAGTTAATCTGTCCAAGCAAGTGACTGTACATCACAAAGAAGTGGAAGTTTCATGTGCATGCTGCTCATTGACATTTGCAGGATTTGCAACTCTGCTGGCAGTCACTGAATGAAAATGAAGCAACTTGGTTTAATAACACAGATGTCAAAATATTAAAACATTTGGGACAATTATACTGGGAACTATAGTCATCAATTTTATTTTTTTTCTTCTTGTGGAATTGTTTGAACAGTATATTTCCCCCTGTTGAGAAAGATGACAAACAGAGGAACTGAGCTGATGTTAAATCATTCATAAATCCATTTTTCAGCAAGGTGAGATGTCATTAATTCAGACACTGGAACAAGTAATATCATTAAATATTATGACACACTTCATCCAATTCCTCCACTAAATGATTTTCTTAATGCTTTGTTTGTAAAGGAAATTAGTATCAATCAGTCAAACATGGACATGCACCATTCTAATTATGTATTTTGCCAATATCATAAAAACAGCATGTTAGATGCCTTAGCTAGTATGTATCCAAAGTGTGTCAGAAATATTTTGTCTCACATAAGGATAACATGGCCTTTGCATATTACTCAGAGGGCTCATTGCCCTAAAAGAGGTGAAGAAGTCTGGGTAGAACAGGCTGAGAGGTGGACAGGTAAGCCAGGGGAGGCAGATGGCACAATTCCACCAGGGGCTGGACCTGGGTGCAACCACTTCCCGATTGTTCTATTGAGACAGTGAGGTTCCTCATCACCATGACACTGCTTGGAAACTGACACTGATCTGAAGTTATTTTGGTCTGATGTTAATGAAGATTTGCAGAGCTACAATTCAAGCTATCACTCCTTAAAGCACATATACAATCCTGTCAGGTTCTTGAACTTGATGGACAGTAGAATTAGAGAGTAAATTATTCAAAATGTAAGAGGAAAGAGAAAACACTACATAATTCTTTACATAAAATGTAATGTCCTTTTCTAGAAATAATTTTAGTGTCATATTTCTATGACTTAGATCAACATTTTAGATGTAGATGAGTACTAATAATGTTATTACTAAACCTGAAGAGACCAGTTTTTCTTTGAATGTAGACAGCCCAGATGTTTCTAGTGAGTGTTGTGCTTTATTACATTATTATTATTTGGGAACTGTGTGAATATATCTATTTATTCATTTATCTACTGGTTTGTCTATTAATTGCTCGACTTAATTTTCCCCTTACTGTTTGAGAAGTCATGGGAACCCTCCTAAATCAAATAAACCCTTTAACTGAGCAATCTTTCACATACTTTTGCGAGGATTTATGGGATCTATCTTGGTGAAAATGAACTTTTTCTGTAAGCACTGAGAGATTTAGGCTATGATTTACCAGTAAACCAGTGTGCCACCTAAAGCACAGATTTGATCCAGCCTACTATTATCCATACAATTTAACTGTTGACACTAGGAGGAAATGAGCCTCATGGAAGAGTTTTGTCATAATTACACTACCTAGAATAATATCCAGGAGCCATGTGTAGGATAGCATGGGCCAGAGACCATTCCCTTCAGGGGTGATGTCACACAGTTAGGGGAGTAAGGGATCCTGGCTGTACGCCACGAGCTGGACTGCTCTACCTTCTCTCATCCTGGAAACAAATAGCTCCCAGTGCATGCCTGAGCAGTGCTGTGACTCACAGCCACACTGTTGAAGCAGAAGGTCAGATTGGAAGCAACAAGGATTAAACAGCAAGGTTTGCTCAGCCACGCCTGAGTGTGAGTCAGGCAGGAGATGTCACCAATAAAAACGAGCAAATGGGCTTGATCACAATCAATCTCAGATGCTTCTGAATCACTTGGGCACTCTCCTGTGCCAGCTCAAGGATTGCAATACTGATGATGGGCATGGGATGGGATTGCATGAGCAAATGATCCTTGTTCCAGGCATGATAGTTCAGTCTCCTTCTATGGACAACTCCCAGAAGCTAGAAAGAGAGCTAGGAAAAGTCCTTAACTTCTGGAAGTGTTGGTAGCTCTTGATCTGATCTTCTGATCCTGATCTCCGATATCATAAAATCACAGAATGGTTAGTGTTGAAAGGGACCTTAAAAATCATCCAGTTCTAACTCCCTTCCTTGGGCAAGAAAACCCTCCACTAGACCAGGTACTCAGAGCCCCATTTGGCCTGGTCTTGAACACTGCCAGGGATGGGGAGTCCACAACCTCTCTGGGCAACCTGGTCCAGTGCCTTAGCACCTTATAGTAAAGAATTTCTTTCTGACATCTAATCTAAATCTAATCTCCTTCAGTTTAAAGCTATTCTCCCTTGTCCTGTCACTACATGCCCTTGTGAAAAAGTCCTTCTCTAGCCTTCTTGTAAGCCCTTTTTAAGTACTGGAAGGAGGTACTCCCATGACAAGGTGAGCCGCTGAAGTCGATGAGGGTCTACCTGCATTTTAGTAAAGCCTTTGACACTGTTTCCCAAAACATTCTCCTGGAGAAAATGGCTGCTCATGACTTGGAGGGGTGCACTCTTTGTTGGGTAAAAAATAGTGTGGCCAGCAGGACTAGGGCAGTGATTGTGCCCCGGTACTCAGTGCTGGTGAGACCACACCTCAAACCCTGTGTTCAGCTTTGGGCCCCTCACTGCAAGAAAGACATCGAGGTGCTGGATTGTGTCCTGAGAATGGCAATGGATCTGGTGAGGGGTCTAGAGCACAAGTCTGATGAGGAGCAGCTAAGGGAGCTGGGGTTGTTCAGCCTGGAGAAAAGGAGGCTTGGGTGGGACGTTATCACTCTCTACAAATACCTGAAAGGAGGTTGTATAGTGGCGGGTCTTGAATTTTTCTGGCAGATAGTAAGTGAAAGGATGAGAGAAAATGGCCTCAAGTTGCACCAGTGTAGTTTTAGATTGAATATTAGGAAAAATTTCTTCACTGAAAGGGTGGTCAAGCATTGGAACAGGCTGCCTAGGGAAGTGTTGGTAAAACCATCCCAGGAGGTGTTTAAAAGATGTATAGATCTTTTAAACATTTAGGGACATGCTTTAGAGGTGGACTTTAGAGAACTGGGTTAATGGCTGGGACTCAGTGATATTAGTAGTATTTTCCCACCTAAACCATTCTATGATAATTCTACTCTGGGTGGAATTTCCAAGGCGACAACTCTCTGGAAGCTCCTTTTAGTTCCCAGGGGAAGAAGACATCTACCACTTCCCTGCTTCAGCCCAGGGCTAACAGCAATCTTGCAAAGTATTTTCTCTCCATTATGCCAAAACCAGAATTTTAAGTTAAGGGGCTCTTTTTATTACCTTATGTAAATCTAAAGAGTCCATAAGAATAAATGTAAGTTGTTCATGTTAATACAGAGTCTGCATATAGCAAAAGAGAGACAGAAGTAGAAGAAAAGAACAAAGAAAGGAAAGAAAAAAGGACCTTGATTCCACTCACTGTGAAAATAAAGAACAAGAAAATTGTCCTCACTTCACTCATATGAGAAAGCAAACACACAATCACCCTCTTGCAGCCTTTCTTTCTCTTTTCCTGATGCTATCAGAGACTTCTGTCTATAGTCAGTCATCCTTGCTGTAAGTTTCTTTAAACTGTAATTGGGCAGTCTTCCAGATTCTTAGGGACCCAGAGGAGCTCCTGGGGACACAGCCTCTATTTTTTGAGGACTGATAAATTAACAGATATGATTCTTTGTTTATAGCAAAAGTCTTGTTTTACCAGCAACTATTTTTAAGCAAACAATATTAACCAGCAACTATATTTAAGAAACCCTATTATGAAATATGTATAGTTGTACCTTTATGTTCCTGTCTTTTATTTTCTGTCAAAAAGGACTCCAGGTTTAAGAAGAATGTCATGATCTGTGTGTCTCGTGTGTGTGTGTGTGTGTGTGACACTGGGAATTTGAACCTTATCCTGCTCACCTGCTACCCACCTTCTTAAGGATTACAAACATAAGCACCATTTGAACTAATTTCCCCAAATCAGTTTAATTTTTCACTCTCTCTGTGTATGTGTTTCTTAGTCACATGTAAAAGCCCGACACATACCAGACTGAAAGGATGGGTCAAGGCCTGTTTTATTGACAAGCAGAGCTGGCCTCGGTCACTCCACTTCTGCTGGCAGCCTTTATTGCTTGCAGCATGTCAGCCAGCTGGGAAGCCCTCAGAAGTCCTTTGACTTATGACCAGGTATAGCGATGAGAAGAGGCAGGGGTGAGAAGATTAAGAGAAGGGACCTACCTGTTTTGGAGAGCTGTGGAGCTGCCGACAAGTACTACCAGCTGTCCTCTGGATAGCAGCAGTGCTTTTATCTAAAGTGTGTTTGGTTCTGTAGCCCACTCCCCAAGCTTAGTTCTCCCCCCACAGCAGGGCGAGGACTCCAGGGATGTGCTGTGAGTGTCAGAAGTAGTGTTATCCTAGAGTGGTCAAGGCCAAATTCAACCACCTGCTTCAGTGAGCTGACCATGGACAGGGCTAACCTTCACCGACTGTACCCCATGCTCTCATAAGGGTTGGAAAACTGCTGTTTTGAGCTTTTCCTCTCCTCTGGTGGGGTATCATGGTTACTGGGTAATGTCTGATGTCTGTGCTATCATGACCTTCTCTCCTGGGCCAAGTTTTGGCCTCTGGGTTGCCAAACCATGACTGGGTTTTGTACTCTCTTTTATTACACAAAGTTGCATCACCTCACCTGTACTGGCTTCTTGCAGTATGCTAGGGAAAAGTTCAGCAAGAGCTTCCACTATCTCTCCAGCCTGGGTTTGAACTCTGTTTTAAATACAAATATCTCTACCTTTTCAGCATAGTCGGGAAAGATAGGGTCATCTTTATACCTGATATCTCAAGCAAAGCAGTGGGTAAATATCAAAGATGTTAAGGCAAAGCAAACACATCCCTTTTATGTTTGTGGGTAGCACTAATGACACAGGGTGAAATTTATCCTCTTATCAAAGGTCAACACAAACCTAGGCACTACTTCAAAGGTACATTGATCCTATAACTGGCTCCTGGCACCGAGCTGGATCTCAACAAACTCCAAAACTTACGAGAATGGGTAGATTTGATACATCTGTGTAAAAAAAATAATAGAATGTGTTCAGATACAGACACACTTAAAAATCCACAGCAGCTATCTTGATTTTGCTGGGACAACGTAAGGATTTTATCTCCTGTTCACGTATTTTGGACAATATTTGCTAAACCATCTGTCCCTTCCTCCCACTTAATCAGTCAAAACATCCATATTCTTTGCAACTGCATAATATTTGTTCAAGCTTTATATTTACCAAGAAGAAGCTGACAGTCCGGTGACTGAGTGTTTAGTACTGCAGATACTGCTTGGTTTGAAGAGGAAAGCAAGAATGAAGGCACTGTCAAAGCTATTCTTTCAGGTCTTAGTGAATAATAATAAGAAATATTTGGTGTTTCCTACCATCTTCAGCCATGACTCCAGGATACCAAAAAGATCTTGCAGACAGGGAAAATGTGAAAGGCAAGGGAGAGGGCAGGAAAGCCAATGTAATAGCAAGTGAAATACTGGTGTCTTGTTTTTAGTGGTTATATGCATAAATGCGTCACTGCAGAGCAGGCATGGGACTTCTGTGTATGTTGCAAGTGTGGTCATGCTGCGTGTGAACATAATAATTGTAAATACTTTAGCAGAAGATATGGCATCTGCAGTGAGGTTTTTTCCCCCCTTTCTTTTGTATTTTTTTTCTGTGGTTGTATTTGAGCAGGGTGTGCCAATATTTGCCGTCTGAGGAATAGCATCAGAACATCTAGTATTCCCACCTACTAGCAAAAATAATCAAAGCAATTCAGCTAATTCACCATACCTTCATGTGCATTAGTCACTGGTCCCTGTGTGCTCTAATTATAGACTGCCTTAACGTCATAACTTCAGGGCACAAAGCAAAGACTTCACAAAAGTTGTTTTGGTATCTCTCTTTTTCTTGCTGGGCTAATGGAGAAGATGTTTTAAATACAGATCTGTGCTTGAAGTCCTGTTCTCGGAATGTGACTGTGGCAGTTAATATGATTACAGTAGTATCAGCTGAGATGGATTAGGAGGTACTTTGCTCAGGACAGATAAACCTACCTGGTAGTGTGCTCTTCCTTTAGTTCTGAGAAAATCAGATTTTTTTTTTTTTGATTCACAGGAGTAAGACATAAAGAGTTTTTTCATAGCTGAGCTGTATTTTTTAACCTGAGTTGCTCTAAATATATAACCAAGGGCAGCTAAATCCCACGTGCTACGGCTCGCTGTACAAGTTATAATTTATTAAACTGTTATATTCACGAGATTATGTCAGAATTCCTTTGTTCAGTCATGAACATGATTGCTTTGGGGGCTCCAGTAGGTCAAATTCTGACAGTGTCAAGCATAATTATCTTCTGAATATATTCACACCTGCTGCGAAAGCCAATATTTGTTTGGTTTTGCCTTATTTAAGAGTGTGTTCATTAGTTTACAACCTTTAATGAGGCTTTCTAAGCTTCAACTGGGTGACTAAAATCTGTAAGAAAGACAGATTCACTGAAGATTGTATTATGACATAAAACACATTGAAGAAAAATTTTGTATTTCCATAAAAAATTCAAGGCATAATGTTTGTTTTTGCACATTGATGCAGCTATCTGTATGTGTTGGGGCCCATGATAGTAAACACACAGTAATGCACATTAGCTTGTTTTTGTGAATTAGTGACTTTATACATATATAATAAATTCATATTCCCCACTTTATAATG
This sequence comes from Cephalopterus ornatus, assembly GCA_013396775.1. Lineage (NCBI taxonomy): Eukaryota > Metazoa > Chordata > Aves > Passeriformes > Cotingidae > Cephalopterus > Cephalopterus ornatus. Next base: position 67,376 of record VZRE01009469.1, read on the forward strand.
AATTTGGAGCTTAGAAAATGTTACAGCTACTGATGTTCTCCGCCAGTAGACTGGAGTGGTTGGTGCCAATATAGCAGGTACTATTTGTGTAGAAGGTTTGCATAGTGAAAATGTGAAATATTAATAACATAACTGAAGAATTAATACTAGAATGAGTGAGACAGATGGAAACACTGTGTTTATAAGCAGAAGACCAGGGCACACAGCTGAACACAGCTGAGTGGTGATAACCTAATAATTTGTCACCCGTCCATTGAGTCAACATAACTGACCTTGTGTCTGTCTCAGCTTTAGGGAAAAGCATATAAATGTAAAGCTCTTTGACTAATTTCTTGTCCACCAATTAAAATGCGCTCTCCCAAATTTTAACAATTCATTCTCTGTTATCACAGTAAACTTGTGTTAATAACTACACAAAATCACAGAATCAATTTTGTTAGGGTTGAAAGGGACCTTTGGAGGTCTAGTCCAACCCCTCTGCCAAGGCAGGGTCACCTAGAGCAGGTTACACAGGAAAGTGTCCAGGTGGGTTTTGAGTATCTCCAGAGAGGGAGACTTTATGACCTCCCTGGGCAGCCTGTTCCAGTGCTCCGTCACCCTCAACGTAAAGAAATTCTTCCTCATGTTGAGGTGAAACTTCTTGTGTTTTACTTTATGGTCAATGCTCCTCATCCTGTTATTGGGCACTACTGTAAAGAGTCTGGCACCATTCTCTTGGCACCTGCCTTTGATATATTTATATGCATTAATGAGATTCTTTCTCATTCTTCTCTTCTCTAGGCTAAACAAGCCCAGCTCCCCAAGTCTCTCATAAGAGAGACTCATAAGAGAGATGCTCCAGACCCCTAGTCATCTTTGTGGCCCTCCACTGGACCCTCTCCAGTATCTTCTTGTCTTTGTTGTACTGAGGAGCCCAGAACTGGACACAGCACTCCAGATGTGGCCTCACTAGGGCCAAGTAGAGGAGGAGGATCATCTCCCTTGACCTGCTGACCGCATTCTTCCCAATGAGCCCCAGGATATCACTGGCCCTCCTGGCTGCAAGGTCACACTGCTGACTCATGGTCACCTTGTCATCCACCAAGACTCCCAGGTCCTTCTCAGCAGAGCTGCTCTCTAGCAGGTCAGCCCCCAGTCTGGAACTTGGGGTTATTCCTCCCCAGGTGCAGGACCCTACACTTGCCCTTGTTGAACCTCATTAGGTTTCTCTCTACCCAACTCTCCAGGCTATCAAGGCAGCACAGCCTTCAGGTGTATCAGCCACTCCTCCCAGTTCCATATCATCAGCAAACTTGCTGAGGGTGCATTCTATCCCTTCATCCAGGTCATTAATAACAAGTTGAATAACACTGAACCTAGTATTGATCCCTGACCCTCCAAGCTCTGTTATTCAGCCAGTTCTTGATCCATCTCACTGTATATTCATCTACTCCACATTTCCTGAGCTTGCCTACAAGGGTTTTTTGGGAGGCACTGTCAAAAGCCTTACTGAAGTTGAGGTAGATAACATTCACTGCTGTCCCCTTGTTGACTCGTCCTGCCATGTCATCATAGAAGGCTATCAGACTTGTCTAAGATTTCCCCTTGCTGAATCCATACTGCCTATTTCTGATGATCTTTTGTTCTACATGCTTGGTGACAAACTAAATGAATTATGTTTTTGTGCTGAAATATTTACTAGCTACCTGCGTAATAGCTTGATTCTGGAAACTGCTGTTCTTTGTTCCTTTCACTGATAGGAAAGAACTACTTTGAGGGAAGGCATCTTTTGAGCTCATGCTCCAGTTAATACTGCACAAAATGTTACTTGTGAAAAACCAGAGCAACCCCCTAATTTGTTTTGAGACAAACCTGTCACATCAGATCTGCTGAGTGTTCCCCTCATTGTTAATTCATTTACAAAGATATGATTTTAAAAATAATATATATTTCTCAAAACAAAACCCGAAAGATAATAACCAGACAAAAAAATTAATTTATATAAATTTTAATAAAATCAAAGAAAAAAGAAAATAAAACAAATATAAAAAAATGCATAACAATTTTCAGTAGAATAAAACTTTAGCACAATATGAAACACTGAAATGGCACTGGTATATAAAGAGAAGTCAGTTACAAAAGTCAGATAAACCGCACACTCATTTCTGACTCCCACCTAACTACTGACTCCCACTTAGCTACTGACACTCCCTAAGAAATCCAAATCCTTTCTCTGTTAGTAAAGAATAGTGATATCTGGGAAATAGAAGTATATGTCTATGAAAGATCAGTAGAATTAGGGAATGTGGGAACTAGACCACACAAGGATGGGGCCAGTGAGTAGTGAAGGACCAGGTCCCTCTGGGGGTAGGAATGAGCTAAGTGGGCTGAGGAGGGAGGATGGAGAGCAGACTCCTGAGTTGGTGGAACATGGTTTCTGGGAGAGCTGGTGGAAGCAGGGAGGAACTGGTTTTACTGAACCATGAAAATCTTCCTGTAGTGCAACCCCACAAAAATGTCTGAGGCATGTTTGACATGTGGTCAGAAATATTACTGATGATAGCTAGATGCTTGGAAAATGGATATCCATTTGGCTTAATAAAAGAGTTTGGAAAATATTTGCCTTCAGAATTGGGGTAAAAAGTAGAATGAACAATCCTCCCTCTCTCCTCCAGCTTCCAACATTGCATGTAATTTTTTATTTACTTCAACAGAAAGAGATTTCTTTAAAAATTAAAAAAAAAAGTGTTTGCAGAGAGTTTTGGCTCGTTAGTTGTCTGCCTGCCCAGAAAGTACTGCTCACTTTCCTCTTCCTTTCCATAAGCAAAAATATTAGTCTTTAGCTGGGGTTACTAGCAGCTAAATGTGAAGGATTTTTGTCCTTCTGCTCCTCTCTGCTGACGCCCATTCAGGGAGTTTTGTTAGCTTCGCAGCTTTCCCCATAGGTTGAAATGCAGGGGGCTATAGCTTGGGTAGCTGCAGCTCTGCTGCCAGTAACAGAAAAGAAAAATGAAAATAGCCACTAGAAAATTCAATTTCATGGAACAGACATTTTCTATTTAATGAAAATAACCTTGATGAAAAATTGCTGGCTAGCTCACCACTCAAGTCTTCTCTAAATATGTCAGATATTCCATTTTAGCTATTTACCTCTCATAGAATTACTGAATCATATAGGTTGGAAAAGACCTTTAAGATCATCGAGTCCTACCATTAAGCTATCACTGCCACAATAGGATGGAAGCTAAGTCTCTGCAAAGTTTAGCTTTTACACTGAATTTATGTATTTTAATGTTAGATTGCCCCTTGACTCACTAGCATAGTGATGCTTCAAGAGCAGCAAATTATGATAAAGGTAATGTAGTAGTAAGGTTTTGTGACGTTTGACAGTTTATCTTTGGTTACATCAGGGAGGGACAAGATGCCTGTTTTCTCCTTCTGAGTAATCGCTTTTTGAATTGCATCTGATGCTTCACTCATTAAACTCGGAGCTTCCTGAGATGACAGATCAAGAAGCTTTTATGTTTTGTTTGGAATTTAAATAAACTAGATATTCTGATGATATATAGACACCTACTCACACAGGTATGTATGTGTGCTTGTGTGGCTGTACTTCCATATAAAAGAACTACAAATCTTTCCACAGAGATTGCAGTTGATGAAATTTTTGGCAAATATTTGACCTTCTTCCATTTTTCAAAGCATTACATCTACAATTGCTGGAATTAGGGTTTGAAAATAATTTATTTTTCAACTCTGCTTGCATACATTCGTACTTACAATTTCAGTCACAATAATAGTATTATAGCACTATTCAGAGATGCACCAGATAATTCCCTGAAAAAAAATATATAGGAAAAGACATTAGAAGCTCATCTAAAAAAGAGTTTATGGGTTGGCCTTCAGGTATAAGGTGACCACTTGATCTTCAACTATCCATTTAATGTCAATATTGGAAATGACTATTACAGTATGTGAAATAACTCTTCTCTCTATTCAGTCTTAATATTATATGTAAATCTTCTCCAAAAGACATTTCTAAGGTTAGCATAAGAAATTTTCCCCCAAAATGTTCAATGTCAAGTCTTGTATTTTCCTCTCTGTATCCTCTCTTCTCTCTATATCTCTCTAATTTTTACTGAGTTTACCAATTTAATTTTAACAGGGAAAATTTTCAAGTCAAAAACTCTAGTCTGTTCTATTCACTGTTTTATGGGATTTTTTTTAAAGAAAATGTTCTTAAGGACAAAATTCAGTAACAGATATTACTGAAGCCAGGAGAGAAAACAGGCTGTAATGGAGATGGGATGAGAATCAAGAGAACAATTATCAACTAAGAAAGGCCATTGCATGGAAGAATAGTAGAGGTTCACTCCCATTTTGGAAGAGGGAGAGTCAGAAGAGAAAAACATGAGCACGAATAGGCCCGTAGGAACCAATAAAGTAATTTGTGGTTAAAAAGAGGCTATAGCTCACAGTTGAAGTATCCAAAGGCTAAATTTAGTAATAGAGCAGAGGCATGACTACGAGCATAGTGCCAGAGATGTACTGCAACAAGAACAACTGAGACTCAGAAATGATGGAGAAGTGTTTTGTTTGAATTCTTCTGTTTTGTCCTGGAGTGACAGAGCTTTCCTTGCTTTGAGCAAAAAATAACCAGAATGAATCATGTACCAAATCAACCTCATGAGAGAAATGGGAACCTAAGAGACAGACGATACTAAAATAATAAATGGTCTTGTTCCTCCACTAGACTTTCACTGTAGAATCCTCTCTGTCTTCATAACAGACTAGCTTCCTTAGTTCTGTGCTTCTGAGGAAGCAGTGGTGTTATTTCAGCCTTTAATTCAATGTCATTTCACGTATGTAGTACAAATCTGGGGAGGCAACAGATCAATATTGTCAGTGCCTTCTCTTTTCTGTTAGAAAAGAGTTTTAGTGGGAGGGTGATGATACAAAAAGGAATATATTCATAAAATCACACACACATATGATTTAGATAGGGGGAGAAGAATTTTTTTTTTCTTAAAAAAACAAGCACATCTGGTTACATACTGTGGCTGGAAAATGCACTCATCGTCCTATGTTTTTGAAGATAGCAAGAAAGATTTATGATTTATTTCTGTAAATCTATGTCAGACTGCTATAAATTTAGAAGAAATTTGCTTTGATAACTGACTGGAAAATTAATGTCATTCCTAACAAGAAAGAGCACGTTTATAACATAAATGTGCTGTGATAAAATGCCCTAAGAACTAAATATCCTGGAAAGAATTTTAATTCTTATAAAGATAAGTGACTGAAGGAATGCTAATTCTCTCTTTACTGAGAATGATGGGGAATGACTATGCACTACAGCTACATACCAAATGTCCTAAAGAGACTGATAATATTTTTACAGGAAAGTTTATGAACATTTTTTTTTTCAGATGTGTTAGTATACTTTGGTAAGTAAAGACACATAAGTAAAATGAATATTACATTGTAAAACATGGACCCACAATTTTAAAAAGAACTGCTATGAATAAAACACTGGTACATGTCTAGCAGTGTTGGAGTCATTGCAATCAGAGGTCAGGCAGGCAAAGAACTCAGCAAGAAGAAAAGGATGTCAATAATTTGGTGGTCAGGAATTATTTCCAGAATTACCAGTGGGAATATTTCGGTCTACAATAATTATTTTTAAAAAGAAATAAAATTGAAGCATTTCTGAGGGATATAAACCAGTTGCACGCTAATGATGTAGGAAGAAACATTCTCTGCATTTCAGATAATTCCAAAAGTTTGTAACAAGTAACTGGGCGAATGAAGGGTGGAACAACAGAGCTGCTCAGAAACGCCATCTATTTATTTTTTTGCCTTGCATTAAAGAAGAGATCAAAACAGAGGAGCTGTTAAACTGTTAACAATGAAAAAATTAAAATAGTCACAGTTGGAAAACAGGAAAAGACTGTGGGGTTAGATGACATTGCCAGATATGCAACCCCCAGATGATAATCTTATCAGTTGTGATAAGATGGTCATTTTCAAAGATGGTCATTTTCCTGGCATTACACAAAATATTACTTAGTTTTCAAATAGTATCACTGTTTTGATAAAAAAATGTAGTTTGATGTGAAAATGAATAGTTCAAGCATGATTGTGCAGAAGACAGAAAGATGATTTCAGTAAATTTAGAATTTCTTTTCAGGGATGATCTTGTTTTGTTTGAATCACAGATTTACAGTTTCAAATGCTGATTTTATTTTCCCGATCAGAGTTATTTCTGTAATGTACATCATTAAGCAAAATGATGCATGTTTTATAAGACATTTTCCTTTTTTGGAGGGAATTTCCTAAAAATATGACCTTTATTTTTACAGAAATACAGGACTTCTCTCTCCATCCCCCCCCCAATTCAATTATGTACACTACTGGTGTATACTATGGATCTGATGAAAACTTCTGGATATTTAATTATGATACAATTTGTCCAAATAAATCCATTAATATTTTTATAAACTATGGTTTGTCACTAATTATAATTGTTTTCTTGGCCATTAAGGAAACATAAAATCTTCATGAAAGTTTTGTCTTCTGTGTAATGAATCTTGTTTTGGGAGTTCATTTCCTGAAAAACCAGGAAAGGGACATGTACTACTTCACTCATCCCACAAAAAATTATGGCATTATTCACATCTCTTAGATGGGAGCTCTTTGGTCTGACAGTCTGTCCTGAGGGCATTCTGAGATCACATAGTCTCTGAGCTGTGACATGCCTGAAGACTGCAACATATTCTACCTGCTAACCTGGCCACAGGGTCATAGGACAGAGCTGGGACAGCGAAGACCCCATGTGTGACGTTAGCCCTGCCCTTCTAGCTCTTGGGTAGCAATCAGGAACTGTGAATGGGGAACCCGTGCCAAAATTAGCTCCAGTGTTTGCTTTGGTGTAAGCCTCTGAATGTGCTGTTTGTATGGGGGACTGAAGGGGGGGACTGAAGGGTGGAGCTGCCTGATGCTGTGAGATTACAGAAGGGAAAACTGATACGTAGTTGATAAATTTAGAATACTACTATCCAACCAGTCCATGACTTCCCATCCTCAGGGACGCAACAACAAGTGGGAGGGAACTGGAGACAATTCTTGGTATCCAGTGACATCAGGGAAGAAGTAGTACAACAAGAAAAACCCTCACTTTGGCAAACTGACCCCAACTCCAAGTCTATCAGGTTAATTCAAAAGGCTCTCCCCCTTTGCTGAGGGCAATCAATTACCTTCTGTGCAGAGGTTCCAGAATTTTCAAGAGCAAATGGTGCCTTTCTGTATGAAATCTTTAAGGATGTGTTCTAATGAAGCTGGTGTTTACGCTCTTTTGGGACATAGGGGTTGTCTTCAAGCTGCAGGTTTGCTCTGTCCTCTTTTATCTGGTGGAGTTCAGTGAATGAAAAGAAATAAAAGAACTGTTCCTTTGCTTGAAGGGAAATTTACTGCAGCAGGGGTGCCAAATATCTATGTATATGTTAATCAACTCCAAATGTATCTGCATGAAGAAAATTGTTTAAATGAAGTGCATAATTCAACACACCCAACCCTCTTTAAGCTTTCTTTCCTTTGCAGCCATTTACTATGTGTTATTTTATCCCAAAGTGCTCAACAATCACAACTGCCACTGTACTCTTTACAGCAAGAGGTCCTTGTGAAGCCCTTCGCAGGTCAGCTTCCCACATTCCTGCTTGTAGACCTTCAGACAGTAAGTGGGACGTGGATGACAATCTTTTCCACTGCTTGATATGAAAACAATTTGTACAAAATCTTATAAGAAAGCTGTAACACAGGCAAGAACAGACCAGAGCTTTTCTGTATGGCAATACCTACAGGAGCCACAAAAATGAACTCCTCCTCCTGAAGAATCTTTTCAGTCTTCTGGAAGAAATGTGCCAGGGAAACCTTCAGTAACTAGCTGTAGGTCATCATGCCCTTAGACATCCTCCTCCTTTGCCCTGTCCCACCTGTGCAGCAAAGGGACAGAGACTCCTGAATTCACCATGCCATGTCAAGAAGGATTGTATTGGTTATAGGTGCAAGAGGTGAAGTAGATAGTTCTTTTGTAAAGGATTGTAATTGTAATTTTGGCCTTTTTTAGCTGACAGATTTTTGATTTCACAAGTGTAATAGTTTTATTTTAATCTTGTTAGATACATAGATACCTATGTTTCTCACACAGGTTGAGAGTAATTCTATTGTAAATATATGTGGAAATGTTATTATCAAATGTTATGTCATCAAGCTCTGAGCATCCACAGTTAGCCTTAACTCTGAGTAACTACTGCAGCTGTCAGGAGGAAGAGTTTAGTCAGGGCAAGAATATTTGGTCCCTGTACTGCCTGTGTGAAAAGTCTGGAGAGGCCTGCTTTGGGTTCTCTGCTTATATGGAAATGGAGGGAAAACTTTGTTCATGTGATTCCTTCAGAGCTGAGAATGATACCCTGAGGCCATGCAACATATTGGAGGGAGAAAGTCTGCAAGGAAATGAAGGTGGTGTAGGTCTCCTTGCCTGCTTTTTTGTAAGGGAGGTTTCCTACTCCGAGCTCCTGATGTAGCAGGTGTTTCTGGTTAATTCACTGTCCGAGCGTTTGTGTTCAGTTGTTATTTTGGCATGCTGCCATCGATTCGCTGACAGATGGGAATGACACCACACATGTACCTGGGACATAGAGAAACGGAATTTCATGAGAAATACTAGAGGTATTTATCTTCCAAAGCTTTCTCCTTGCTGAATTTCAAAGGCCTTCTGTAAACAATGAATACATGGTAACATGGAGCTGAAAGTCAAAATAAAATTCTTTTTGTCTGGTAAGAAATACTTGGCAAAGCACTGTTCCTTCACTAAAACCAGATAAATATGAATATAGGTAGTTTTACTTGCAGAAGCCTTTTTCAGTTGTTCAATAAATTAAGGTTTTTATAATATTACATTAATCGTTTTTTTCTAGCATCTTCTACTGTTTTCAGTGAACACCACAATGGAGAACTAGACTTTGTCCATGTCATGGAGCATGACTTATACTCCATGGTATGGAGTATGAAAGGCTCCTCTTCTCATGAATAAGGACAGTCCCAACTTGGTCGATTGGAAATATGAAACAGATGGAAGAATTTCTGGTTTAGATTTAAAATTACTACCTCTTTCTCAAAAGTTTTTTCTGGCTGCACATGGATCTGAGTATAGTTTCACATGCTAGAAAACACATGGGGAATTTTATGTTTGCATCAACTCCCAGAGGGATTTTGCGTATGCACAGATAATCAAATTAATCATATTTGTTGCACTGGGAGTAGAAATGTAACAATCCATGAAGTGAAGGCAGGGAGTTTAAAATATATCTCAAGCTTTTCTGTATGTTTTCATTCATTAGTGCAGTGCTCTGGGGAAACCACGGGTTCACCTCAGCACACTTCCTTGGAATCCTGAAGCTGGAGAATTGTATTTAAACCAGAAAATTCCTAGGACTGTTTTTTTTGTGAGCATTTCCTTTTAAAGCAAGAAGCATACAGATGAGCCATCCAAAATATATAATTTGCAAAAGACATGTTACAGTCATCTTTCAGGTGTTGTAAATAGTAGATTTCTGTTCAGTCACATGAAATATGGAAATAACTATAAGGCTAATAGAAAAAAAAGAAAACCCATGCTGAAAAATGATTAACATGCTTCTAAAAAGAGCTACTATACCTGTTCAATATGGGGGAGGGCTATCAAGTTTGTAATCTCCATGAGATAGCTAATACCAACTCAAAAGGCACTGAAAGACGTAAGTTGTTTCACCCAGTCACCGCATCTCTTTCCACTGACTCACTGCTGCAGAGAAATGTACCTATTCCATTCCCTCAGCTGGCCTTAATATTTTGAACAGCTTGTCAGATTAAAATGGTGCAAGTAGGCAATTTTCACTGAGGTAAACCCCTTCTGTTAGACTATTTATGAGGAAATTATGAGAAGTTTTTCCTGGTTTGGTTTCAGATAATAAGAAAAAGAATGGTGAAAGAAAAAAATATCAACTCAAACCACTGAAAGGTACTAATGCTGATACCAGATTTCAAAACTATGTCTTAAAAGTTATGCACAAAAATTTATCAAAAAAAGAACACAGGTTATTTCTTTAATTTCTGGATCAGTGCTATTTTTCAATATAAATTTATGATTTACTGCCAAAGGATTGACTTCCCCCACAAGGCTTTTTCTCCAGCAAAACTTTGCACAGAAATTTTTAACAGCTCTATATTGTGTTATTGCAGTCACAATTTTTTTTTTAATTGATATAGTGAGACACAGTATTAGCAGGGAAAAAAACCCAAAATCTCTTTGCTAATTAAATCATACTGGATCCCACGAAGAATAATCATTAATAATGAAAAAAAAATTAACTAGTCAAATAAACACAGTGGTTAGGACTGACATCACTTTTCTTGTCCATTTGTAACTAGATGACCTGTAGATGTGAGAGTTTCAAGGTGATCCTCTTGAAAGCCAAGACTCGCAGAGCAGAGCTCACCCTTTCTCACTTGACCGAGGTCCCAGACCTCCCTAAGGCTTTGTGCTGGCTTGAAATCTCACAGCACTGCTGGCTGGAGCAAACCCTGGGAGATGTCGCATTGAACGGGGGCTGAACAACTGCAGGAAAATGGAATGACAAATATGAAATGACCATTTGCATCAGGGGTAGCAAATCCCTGTGTGCTTGAGGGAAGACCAACACAGGGAAAAAGGCAAACAGCCACTTCTTCCTCACACAGGAAAGCAGGACTGGGCTGTCTGGGGGCAATGGAAAGGTGAAGACCCAACAGAAGGAGAAGTGCAGAGGCAGCCTCCCTAGGGCCAGTGTGGCCCACCAGCTGGGTACACCAGCTCCCACAGGTTCACTTGGGGAGTGCAACACTATGTCCCCTGTTGCCTCAGAAGGACTTGCTGGAGCACCTCCTTTCATCTCTCTGCCACTGAGACTGGCATACAGACCGAAAGCAGGCTCTGAGACCTGGGATCATACCCTTCTACCCTTCATGACATTAATCACATCTTTTCAATAACTAGTAGCAGCTTGCATACTCTGGGCTGGGTGCCACTCTGTGGTCACGTGGAGGAATTCAACATGGGAGGACATTTTGTCTGTCACTTTCCTTGAGAATCAAGCTTTATCAGCAAAGATAACGATTCCTATTAGAAAAACAAAACACAAACCCAAATGAAAACCCCAAACCGAACCAACAAAACTCCCCTCTCCCCAAAAAAACCCAACCCAATCCCCCCAAAACCCCCCCAAAACCAAAGAAAAACCCAGCAACTGAACAACATGAGGTGACAACTTCATGCCTAGAGTTTACCAGAGTGCTCAGGAGCACTGGGTTCCCACACTTGTCCCTCCTCTCATGTTTCTCTCAGGAGTAATGAAGTTGCCCTCAGCACTGATGCAAACTGAAGGTAAAACTTGTCTGCTGTGGTCTCCTTCACTTCATAAAGTGGGTAAAGCTTTAGGGAATAAAGATCTAGATGTACCAGTTCATGTTAGTAAAGTCTCAGGAGCTGAGAAGTTCCATTGATTGTGAAAAATCTTTGGCTCTGGTTTTATGTCCTCCATTGTGTCCATACAGCTTCTAATACAACAGGATATAAGACTAGCTGGGGGTCACAAGTATGGTGATACCGCAGCATGTAATGTAATCACAAACCTACTGCAAATTTGTTTTTGAAAAGACTGCTTTCAGAATCATCACCGATAGAAGAAAAAACAGTATAGCAGCCTGAAACCCACCGATAGGAGGAAGCAGCAGATGTTTATCTCTCTGCAAATTTCTGAAGGCTTTCTCAATAATGGGCATTCTGCAGTTAAGCAGAATGAAGGAGAGCAGAAACATGAGTTACTGCATGGAGTTAAGGAAGGGCAAATGTTAACTGCCTGGATAACCTCTGTGACAGCAAAATCTACAAGTCTATGGAGAATTTTCCCAAAGGAAATGGTGAAAGCCTCTCTGATTGACATACATAGACTAGATTAAACAGAATACTTAATGTATAATAGGCAAAAATCATGCTTTTATGCAGAGAGGTAGAATATTCTAACAGTTTTCTTCAGCTGTGATTTAGAGTACAGAAGCAACAGAAAATGGAAAGATTTTTTTCCTCTCACTGTTTACTATTTTACAGTTTTCTTTTCCTTTGGACAATCAACTAAAAAATCAGAGTATTCAAATACAGTCACTAAGCCAAATAGTCATTTATGCTATACTGTCTGGTTATTGCATCTTCTCATGAACTCCAGAAAGAACTATAAACTGTCTCCTGCCCCTCATATGCTGCATTCCGAATAATAGTGTAGAGAGTAGTGTACCTTAATTATGACTTGTGTTTTAACCTGGTGATATAGCAAAGCCAAGACCTTAATCAGTTTACAGGTCAGATTTATATTCTATTCTGTCATTTGGGAGTCATAATTAGCGTATTTATCTGAGAATATTTTTTACCTTGAGTTTCAGGTTACTCCACATGAAAATACTGTGTACAAGTATGTACTACTTGCCTGCAAAATATTTGCAGTGTTACGCAGTAGTTCAATATGTTTTTGTTGAAGGTTACCTTCATAATGTGAAATTGCAGATTTAATATTTTGCTTCTTTTTAGACATATGACTAAGGTCTCAGAAGGGATATTTTCAGGAGACAGTGTAGGAGAGAGGTTAATTAAAATGAGCAATATTTTGTCAGTTGTAAAAGTCTGCAATTATGTAGAACCTTTTTCTATTTTTAAGCTACTCTCAGACATACTGATTTTTGTTTATCATCTGAAGAACAAGATGATCTGACACTTACTGCACTTTCAGACATTCTGGAGCTCACGTGCTGGTGTTATTCTTCAGTAAAAGTTGGAGAATCTGATTTAAACATACTTTGTACAATGATATTCTAGAAATGGAAAACTACAGATTGCAAAAACTTAACCTTTCAGTCAAGTTTGTTCGCTGTAGTCCAAGTCACATCTACACTTGGTTTCATCTCTGGTAAAGACAAAAAATATACTTGTCTCCCTACTGACCTGACATTACTATAGGAAAAGGCAAAAAAAAATACTTTCCCCCTATTATATGCATTATTTTAAATATGGTTCTACCCCTTCTTTAATTCCACTCTGATGCACAGATCTTACAGCTATTCAGACATATGCTTGGGGGAAAAATGAGTCCAATTTCAATAATGGTAAGAGCTCTATAAAAATCACCAGAGCAATCATAGTAAGCTCAAGCTGCTGCTTTTTCATAGTAATGGTCTGGAAGTAAAACAAAACCAAACAAACCTAGACACAGCCATTTCTTTGGTACTGTCTACTGTAGCTGTCTATTTCTACCCAGCAGATCAGCCATGTATTTTATGAAGCCAGTTCTTGCAGGACTTTTTAAAAATAAAATCAAACAAAAAAAAAGATGTTATGCAATAGGAGTGAGTACCAGCATAGCACCACATTCTTCATAATATAATTTATTAACAAGTAAATTTCTGTTTCCAACTGAAATACCTGTCCGATACTAAGGATTATTGAAAATCTACTTTGAAAATACCTCTTCATGCTGATACTTCTAGTCAAGTCAGTAGCACTAAACAGTCTGGCAATGTTCATCCATCATGTAAAAGTTTTTAAGCACTTAAGTGTTTTTAAAGCTTTTTTTTTCAAAGACCAGGATGTTTCCAGACAGGGAAGAAAAAATGCTTCTGTCATATCTAATGGGGAACATACCTTGGAGGTCCAAGAGCTGATAATGTAATACACAAATTTTTTAGCCCAAAACCTTTGCTGATGAACTTCGTTTTCAGTTGAATCATAAGTTCAACTCTCCTCCCACTACATATCCATTATAAAGTGGTGGGTGGCTGTTCTAAAGAAAACAGGTAATGTTGACATTTGAGGGTTTTGAGTATGCATTCCCATATTTATACATTCTTGATAATAAAACATAGTTGTCTTAATTATATGCTATTGACAGATAGTACTACATTATCAGTTTTATTAGTACAGTACGCATGATATAAATCAAAAGATATAATAAATGTCTTTATAGGACATTTAAGCAGCTTGAAATCCTAATGAGGTTGAACTATAAAGAGAAAATTATCTTTTGTTTATGTTTTAAAATGCTACTTTCTGAAAACCAAACAATTTCTGTTATATTAGGAAGTTCAGCATTCACCGAAGGAAATGGCATAGGAAATCCAGTCTCCCTCATGAAGGCTGGAGTAAGATGAGCTTTCTTGGGAAAACCCAAACTTGCAGGCAGGACAAAAATAAAGAAATAAAGACATTTCACTTCTTTGAGACACGTTTATGGGTTTACAGGAGGAAACGCCTCCTTACTGCACTCTTCAGGAACTGTCAGTCCTATAACATAAGGCTTGACCTCATTTTAATGAAATGTTTCTGAGATATGTCCACTGTGCCTGCTTGATCAGTTTTTTTCCCACACACTTGAGGTTTTCTTGGTGCATTCCTGGCTGTGATGGGATGTGTCTCCCTCAGCAACAGGTTATGGTTGACAAGGACCACAGCAAAAGTAGTGAAATGGTTCCACTTACCCCACAACTCCCTTATGCTCACCAAGAATTTCACTCTTAATTCTTAGTTTTAACCAGCTCTGGTTCCACATCCCTAGAGGAATCTACTGGTTGATACTTGTCTGAATTTCCAATGAGGAAAATCCTCATTAATTACCTTTGGGCAAGAAGCACAGCCACCTACAGCCAGCTGCCCAGTACTGTGCCTAGATGGTTTTCAACCATCTCTAAGGTGAGAGACTTCAACCTCCCTGGGCAACCTGTGCTAGTGTTTGCTCATCCTCACAGTAAACAAGTGTTCCTATGTTTAGATGGCACCTCCTGTGTTTCAGTTTGTGTCTATTGCCTCTGCTCTTCTCACTGGGCACTACTGACAAGAGCCTGGATCAGTCTTCAGCTATTTGCATCCTTCAAGTATTTGTAAACACGGATGAGATCCTCCCTTTGAGGCTTCTCATTTCCAGTCTAAACAGTCCAAGCTCTCTCAGCCTTTCCTCATACAGAAGGTGCTCCACCACCACTGGCTGTTCTGTTCAGCCAGTGTTTAATCCATCTCACTGCCTGCTCATCCAATCCATACTTGATCATCTTCTCTACGAGGATCCTACGGGAGACAGTGTTGAAAGCCTTACCATAGTCCAGAGAGGCCACAGCCACTGCTGTAGTGGAGGTAGGTAATATTCACTGCTGAGGGGAGCCTCACCTATCCAGTCAGTCAGTTCATTACAGAGTGCTTTCAGGTTGGCCCTTCATATGACTAGAATTGTTTTCTAGGATTAGCTGCTCCATCATCTTTCCAGGGATCAAGGGGAGACTGACTGGCCTGAAGATGTCTGGGAGGTACAGCTGGACAAAGTCAGGTACCCAGAGAGCACAATGAGTATCACAATAATGCAATTAAGAGTTAATAAGCAACTGATGAGACAAGATGCAAATTTTCAGGACAGAAGTATAATACAGACAAAAGAACAGATATTGGAAAATATCAATGCAGATGATGCCAAGCTGAGCCAAAATTCAGAGAACTACTGAAATCCCTGTGTTCAGAAGGAAGGAGAAACCACAGAAACAGGAAGTAATTCTCCACTGCAGCTACAGGGCATACACATTTAAGTGAGTTGCAACAAAATTCAAGCTCATATGTCATTAAACTTTGTTCTGCTGCTGCTGCTAAACTAAGTATGTTCTTTTATTGCTGATGGTGGTGTGAAGCAAGTGTGGGCTGCAGTGGTAGGAAATTCAAAAATGCTCCAAAATAGGCAGATTCGGAAATTAAAAGAACGTTACAAATTTAAATAAAACAAACCTTAGGTTGTTGGTTCTGTAAGTGAATTGTACGGATATGAAATTTATGAGAATATGTATTTGAATTCTGTTGGAAAAATACATTATGATGTCTTCTGGAGGGGTTGGTTTAGTTGCAGTTGAGTACGCTGATGCTTCATTAGGTTAAGGACAATTTATTTGAATGACAGGAGTGATGTGCTGTCTGAACAAGCTAAAGTGTCATAAGGCTGAGGTCACTAAAAATTGCATGACATCTGATACAGAAGTGGGATGAGATTGTACATTAAAAGGTTATATTCTGGTTGCTTAACAGTCTTAAAACAGCTGAAGAATGGGTGAATATGTGCTTTATGTTTAGCTTTTTATAACACTAAATCAGCTGTTAAACTGTGAATTTTCAGTAAAAATATGGATAATTACATAAAAATTTGAAATAAATCACTGCACTCTAAATTTATTCCATAAAAATGCCGGTTTCTGATTCTATCAGACAAATTTTTTGTCACAGTACATGAAAACTTTGTGCAACATGGTGCATAACAGATCTCAGAGAAAGCTGACCTCAAGGCACCCTCAGGCATAGTTACAAAGGCCACTTAAATGAGCATTTCTAGCAAAAAATCACAAGCAACAGATTTAGGACAAAAATTGCCATGTGATAAAACCTAATTCTCCAAGCATGAACTGGTCAATAACACTTGTTTTGCCGTCATTTTCTTTGTACAAATCAGGGAAACTTCTAGCTTTGTACTCAGTCTTGTTTTGAAATTAAATACGGATTCGACACAACAATGTACACATAAACCTCAGAAAAGAAATTAACTAGAACCAGATGTTGAGCAAGATGCCACACAAGGAGAAACCCATTTTAAACAACCACCTTACTGTAGTGACTTGAGTCAACTCAGTTTATGGCAAACAGAAAGGAGCTTTTCTTAGTTGCTATAAACTGGTGCACACACTTCAGCACGTGAAATCAACACCCCCTTAAAAGGCACAGCGATTGGTTGTGGGATTTAGAGCTTTATAATTTTGTATCCCTGGTGACCAACTCTGGATGATACAAAAGCAAAAGCCTGGACAATATTCTGGCTTCACATGACAAGAATTGTGTTTTTGTTTTTCCTTAATCTGAATCTGAAAGATTATGCCTCTGTTGTGTACATTCCAAATCAAAGTCTCTGATACTGCTAGGAAAAAAAAAATTAAATTTGAGAGATGCTGACAACTTCAAAGCTACACTTCAGCCTGAATTTTTATCTGCTATTACTACATGCAAGTAAATAGCTGAAAGAGATTTCAAGAGGAAAATGTTTTCTAGTTGCTTTTACTTTTTTTCTTTTTCTTTTTTTTTTTTTAAGGAAGTACCTGGGTTTCTGAGAAGAGGTTGACTCCAATGCTATTTCTGTCTAATTTTTGGCTGGATATGCTTTACACAATCCATCAGCTGTTGTGTTTACAGGGAAAAGCAGGAAAGACCTGAAGTCTGAACTTCAGGTTGGGTAGGGCATATGGTGGAATGGTTTAACAGAACTGGAGTCCAGAAAGAACCACCACGGTTGTTTGTCTGATGCGCTCTGCACAGTCAGCTGGGAATGGATTCCCTGTGAAGGACAGTACTGTCCCTCAGGCCGAAGGTGTTTAGCCATGAGACTTCTGGGTCAGGCTCCCAGCACAGGCTCTGTCCCACACATGGTGTCGGATGTGTCTGGTGATCCCTTATGTTGCTCTCAGGACTGTGTTTATGCTGCTCTCATGTACCCTTTCTGTTACATCCTTCCAAACCTAAACTATGGAAATTGGTTCCTGACTGAAATATGGTGATGAGTTTGTTCTGGAGAGTTCCATAAGGCTGCAAAACCAGACACCTGAGAGTTAAATTATTCTATTCTATTCACAGCCTTTGTGGCATCTTCCGTCTCCAGCTTTTCCTCTGCAGTCTGTAAGGCTAGTTGCTGATCATCCATGAAGGGGCAAAATCACAATACCTCTAGGTACTTGAGGAAACACATTTTCTCCAGGATTTTTTAGGATCAGGTGTGTTACAGGCATTTTTATACTACAGAGCTTAAGGAATGATGAGAAGGCAGTGCAGGCTTTACTTTCTCTTTGGCTCCCAAAAAAGATGGACTCATAGTTTCCCATAATCAGATTTTTTCAAAATAAACTTTGATGACCATCCTGCCCTAATGTTTGAATTCACGTTCTTTAAAGATTTTCTGAAAAAAAAAAAAAATTAAATCCATAAAAATGATTAAAGTGACCACTTCACAACGTGGTGGGACCACCATTTTCCATAATGAATGGGTTGAATTAAAACACATTTTGCTTGTCTGCAGACTTTCAGGCATATGATTTAGATTATTCTGTCACAGTGATTTGCCTCCCCAGTTATAGACCTCCCCTTCAAATGTTATATCTTCTAGGTAGGCCAGAAAAGGCTGGATTTTGCTAGAAGAAGATCTACTCATCAATGACTTCACATTGACTGTGTTTTAAGATTTGTCAGTTAGCCTCAAACATATACTTTGCTAGTGCCATGTACTGCAAGTGTTTAAGTCAAATGTCCAGGTAATAATTCCATTAACACAGAAAAATCCAAAATTAGAATAAGAATACAGTTACATTTTCTACCTAGTTTTAAAATGTTTCCAGAATATATAACAAGATTTTTTGATCAGGCAGACCTGCAAATAAATATATTAACTGTTCTTGCTTATATTTATAACCTCAAACTCTTTGCTGAGTCTCCTATTAACTGTTCCATAATTCCACATAGAATCAAATCACAGCTAATAAATGCCACCTATTATTTTTAAATATTGGAAGAACATTATTGATTTCTGAGTCTGTTTTAGTTTTTCTGAATTTGTTTAAATCAGTTTGCAGTGCTTCTCAGTCACTTTGTTAATATTTGGTTTAAGTACAAACACAATGTTCCAAATCTCCTTAAATGTTTGTCCACACTCTATTATTTTTCAAAAGACAAACTTCCTATTCACTGAGATGGTGTTTCTACTATCTCTTGTTTTCAGAAGTAGTATAATTTTTTTTTCCACTGGCCAAGTGAACTTTGAAGCATCCACCACATAAAAGTTATTCATAACAGCTTTTTCTTTTGCTACATGTTATGTTATTTGTTGAAACATTCATATCGCTCTTTCCTGAGATTTAGGCAATCTGTTCAACACTGCAGTGTCATATTGACCTGTTACCCCACGGGAGCTGACACCTGAAGCTTCAGTCTGGGTTCTTGGCTTGTGTTTACAGCTCTGCAACACCTTCTTCACAAGGTGTGCCACTTCCAACGAGGGATCTAGAGTAAAATCCAATATGGCAGATATTAGCTTAAAAGAAATTTGGGCCACAGTAAACAACGTACAAATAATCAAGAAAAAATTAGCATGGCAGTTAGGAATGAAGACCAGATCATGTGGCTTCAGTTTTTTTTATTGACCCAAGGACTCTCTTTCTTTTACATTATTTGCAGAAGAAACAGGAAGAGAATGAAAAAAAGACCTGTTGGACAATAAAGTGCAATTCTTTCTGTCTCATTCATAGGAGAGTAGTAGCATGTAATATCCACAGACATACATCATGATCTATACAAAATTTTGAGTTTTTTAATAATTTATGCAGTGTCTGAAGAAAATTCACAAATCTATAACCCTAAAATCGGAAGTTGTGTGAAGTAGAAACTGTTTACAGAATGTACTTCTCACGTTGAATTAATTTATTCTGTATTTTGCTTGAATAATCCTTGACACTCCTGGTTTTGAGGATTACTGGCAGGAATGTCCTAAGAACGACAAAAAAAAAGCTACCTCTGTTCTTGCAGATTTCAGTATCACCTACACACCCACGTGTACAATTATCATAGTTATTTTTAATCTGTAATCTAGGTACTTCTGAGTGGCTGATTAAGAAACTGTATTTAACTCATCAATTTTAAAGGACATATCTAAGAGGAAAAACTGCTTACATATCAAACAGCAACAGTCAGAAAAAAACTAGTTTGCTTAGTAGGGCAAAACTCTCTTATATTGTTTTCCCTTTTTTCCAAAATCAGCACTCACCACCTACCATCTGTGCTTGCTTTCTGCGTGGATCTTCTTGATTTGATTGACATTCTTCCCAATGGCAGAACTTTCAGTGCATGCTAAGTTACACAAGAGAACCAATTTAAGCATCTCTTGTGTATAAATTAGCTAGAGAGTCTTAGAGATATACTGCTTATCTGATGGCATAATTGAGCCCAAAGCTCTATCATTGATCTTTCACAACTTGGCTGTCAAAAATAAAAAAGTTAAAAGAAAGGTGAGGGAGGGAAATCTCTTCATCAGAATTATAACTTTCTCAGTTTCTCATGGAATTGTATTTCTTTTGCAGAGAAATTAGGAGAAATTTAAATGCAACAGTAAAGCTCATGGTATATTTCTGACAGAAAAGATGGACCATTGAAGCAAATTATAGGAAATTGTGTATTTGAAAGGGATGGTATATTACCCATACTCATAGAATTTAATTAATAATAGTTTTCAAAATTTTGGTGTTATATACTCACATTTGTGACAAAACTGACTCTTACTACAAGCTGTTAGCTAAACAGTTAGCAAAAGCATAACAACATTTCCCAGTTTTGAAACAAGATTTGAAATACAGCCACAGTAACCCTTGACTGTGTAACAAGAAGATCACTTCAGCAGTATACCTGGAAAAACAATAAATTCGTGATCATACTTCTTTCTCTATATTCTGTAACATAATTCAATATTTTTGAATGCTTCACTGTGTCCACTGTAAACAGTTTGCTCTCCACATGTTTTCATAATTTAAAATTGATATTGTTGTCAGGATTCCCGACAATACTGTGTTGTTTATATTCTTTCAAATGCACTAAATCAGAGAATAATCCAATAACAGATCTGCTATAAAACTGCTACAACTTAAATTTCTTCTCAATGTGTAGTGCATATGAAAATTAATAATAAAAATACACACACACACATATCAAATTTTTGTTGTCCACAGTGCAGAGTCTCCACCCAAAAGGTAGGCTAGATATCAAGCATATGACTCTTTTCTAGTAAGTTAAAAAAATAAGTGACGAGACAATGGTGCTTCCGTTTTATAAATGTGCCTCTTCTTCCATGGTAGTAAGGGGGACTCTGCATTTTCTCTGAGGTTTGAACTCATCGTGGGACTCACAGCTGTGTGACCACTCCAGCCTTCTTACGATTGACATTAAAAAGTATACACGCACAGAGAAAAACACACACACACACATACAACGGCATTGAAACCTTACAAATAAAATAAATTTGTCACTGCAAAATACAGCAGAAAATGTGATGACAGAAAAATTCAGACAAAAATATAAGATAGATTGGTACTACTTACTAACACTATCTATATCAGAATGACATTTACTAGCAAACTTCCAGCATTTAATACCTTTTCCCCCACACACCTATCCTGTAGGTCTGAATTTTCCTATCGCTCTATGAAAAAAATGTTTGGATTCCAGTAGTGGATGATAAGAGGTTACAAATAATATATAGGACATAACTTGAGGTAATAACCTTTACAGATCACTGTAGAATTTATATTTAATGAATTATGGTGTCATTGCCCTTATGCATGTAATTTTTAAAGTAAATCTAATATCCAATTTTATCTTCTTTCAGTGCATTCTCTTTCTGTTACATCAGAAAAAAAAAATCTAAGGGCTGTATATTCTGTCTGTGCCTGAGATAGACAGACAAAGCCACCTCTGAACTCTGCTGTCTGGCTGCACCCACTGTATTCATCCATTGGAATATGGGAATTTACTCAGGACATGCCACCTATGTAGCAGATGAACTCTGTTTCATGGGATAGTGTGCAGTAGGATAAAATAGAAGGAAACATCTGCTCCCAGCAGTACCCCCTATTCCTCCTGAATAATTCCCCCCAAATTGCCTTTTATTGGTGAATTTATGATTTACTGATATTGTGCTTAATTCCTCATGGAAAAGGACTAATGCTTTTCAGTCTTTTTGCAGAACAGTTCCCCATTTTACAAGTGTTATTAACTATGTTTGTTATTTATTATGGTGACTCCAAAACATCTGCACTGCTCATTTTGAACTGAATTAATTTCAGGTAGTAGAAAATTTTGCCAACCAGTGTTTGAATAATCCTGACACGACAGAATGAATAACTTTTATGTTCTAATTGATCATCTCGGCAGCCAGCTCCCTCAAAGTGTTCTTCAAAACATGTAATAATATAATTTTTTGATATTTTACCTGGTCAAGTGTAAGATGTCCCTGCCCATGGCAGGAAGGTTGGAACTAGATAATCTTTAAGGTTCCTTCCCACTCAAAGTTTCTTTGATCACTTTGTTTTTGCATGCCTAGCGTTCACCATACATTGTATAGCAGCGCGGAATGATTTCTTTCTGCAGATCTAGGCTGGGTTTTCATTAGGTCCCTTCTCACTTCTACGGCCTGTAACAAAACAGATCTGATTTCACATTAACAAATCAAACAGCTTGAGTTTAATATTATTAAAAATTGATACGTGTGGTGTTTCTGGGCAGCACGGCTGAGACACCTTACGCATCATCAAGGTTGAGATTAGGCTTGGTCAAAAGATGGAATTTCAGCAAGTGATGCATTTCCAGAGAACACCAAAACAGCCTGAGTGCTGGCTATGTGCTGTGCTGGCAGCCAAACCTCAAAACCTCCATTGACTCACACTGGTCTTAGGAGGTGCAGTTTTTGGTAGCTAAGGGCTGGTGACGGGAAATAAAGGTGTCTATCCACTCTGGAGGCATCCAGTGATGTCCTGACAGCTCTCTGTCTATTCTGCCTTGCCTTTTCCTCCCACAGCCAGAGCCTGTGGCTGTCAAAGTGGCAGAATACTAATTTCTCAAGATGCTAAGCCCAGAACTGGCCCTGTACCTATCCTGGAGACAATTTATAAATGATCTGTAAATCTGCTGGCATTATTAGTTACAAGCACGTAAGGACCTATTTCATAGAAGAATCTTTTGACAGAAGTTGCCAGCTTCCCTTCAGTCTCTTTGTCAGGCATTCCTTAAATGAGCTCTTGTCTCTGCATCTCTCTGGCTTTGCCTCCCTCTCTCAGTCTGAGGTCAACTGCTATTCCCCTTGAAGACAGCAGCAAAATCCTGTGCTGGCATTCATAAGATTAAGCACAGCCAGCTTTATAGTGTGTCCTTGTACAATTTTGGAAGAAAAACGATTGTTCAGAAACCTTCATATTCCGTCATTCTTTAAAGAGGGCTGATAGCTGCACCCATGCCAAGTCCACTCTTGAACATATTTGGATGTGAGAAAGAAGGAAAAGAGTCTGTAGCAGAGCCAGACAGATATGGAGTGGGATGGGAGAATGTGCTGCACCCATTTGAAGTATGTTATATGAGTTTCCAAGAGGCCTGGGCAGAGTTCTTCACTGCTTCTCCTGGAAAAACTAGCTTTTGTACAGCCCTTTGCACCAGAGATTCTGGATTGACTTTCACATGTAGGCAATCCCAGATTAGACTATTTCTTGTGCATGATGCTGCTAGCCAACATATCTTTTTATCATAGCTGAATTGTGAGAAAAAAACTGAGTATCTGAAAGGATCCTGCTCACGGGAAAGCTCAGCTAAGGCTCATGTCCTCAGTGAATATAAATAAATTTTACACCCTTCTTAAAATCTTGATGCAATCTTGTCTGCACAAAAGTACTTCTGCTGGAGTTTCCCGTGTGACAATTTGATGGAGTCAAAATCAAACCCATGTAATTTGGATATTTGGGCACAGTTATATCTCACCTACAAGTGGGTACAGTATGGGATGTTAAAATTAGAAGCAGGGTCAGCTAGGCTCCCTCAACAACTGGTGGGGAGAGAGGCACACAAGGAAAACATTTTTTCCCTTATATCACCTGGCTTTCCATTGACTCATGCCTTAAACCAGGTAAGGTGAATCCAGGCTAATTTTCAAAGCAAGTAGCGACCAACAAATAGACATATCATAAAGTAGATGTCTAGGTAGCTGATCATAAAGGATGTAGGTCTGAGCACAGAAATCATGATCAACCACAAGTTCTTTGGGACAGGGACTTTTGTATCTCATAGTCATACAGGAAATTTTTATCAAAGACAGCAACTTCTCCAGATTTCAATTTAACCCTTCTGCTTGAAAATAATATCTTTTTATTATAAAACATATTTAAGAAATTGGAAAAAACTGGTCAAGTGAGCTGGATGGAGAGATAAATCTGAAACTTGTATGCTATCCTGGGTTCACAGAACATGGATCTTCTTGAGCTGGTTGTAAACCTAGTCATGATCTTTTCTACAGGATATTTTTCTACCCTCATATTTGTCTTGAAGAAAGGAAGATTTTTCTTTGTCCACCATTAGCTAAGAAAGAAACCCCTGGGCACGGGTATTCTTGCTTCTTCCCAGTGTCTTTAACCATAAGTTACCAAAGAATTTCCATATTGTAATGTGATAAATATAGCACAGCGCCTCAGGACTCTGGAGGTGTGGGATCTGCTTTTGCAGATTCTGACAGATGTGTTTTCTTGGGAGGTCACTTTGTCTTGCTGTGCTCCACTGCTTTCAGCTGTAACAAGGATCAGTTTCCTGAGAAGTTTATTATGAGGTGAATGGAAGTAGAAGTCCCGTGTCACAGTAGATTTGTATTTATCATTCTTTGGCAACAGAATTGCGCTTATTATGCAAATCAATTTTAAAAAGAGAGATGTTTCCCTTACAGGTTTGAAACGTAATCTACATGACTCTTTCACTAAATGGTCTGTGTCCTCTTTTTTTGTAAACAGAGGAAGACTAACATTATGTGTTTACCTGATAAAAAACATGCTGTTCCCAGCAACTACCAAGGACCTGCTCCCACAGCAGCAGCATTATTGTGAATGACCTCACTCATTTACAATCCTGATCCTTTTCTGACAACAAATCCCATCTGCATGTGTTTGTTTTCTAAAGAACGGTATTAGTCCAAAGTGAGGTGTTTGGATTGAAGCAGCTCACCGATATTCACCGGTGTTATATTTACAGGACTGAAATCATAGTACTTGATGACTCTATTGTTTGTTAGCTGGAGAGTGAGTTCATTACCATCAGGATCCGAAATGTTTACAATTAGTTGCTACTAGAAACTACTTTGATTCTTTACTGGAAACCACAGTCACATAGGCAACCGTTACGTCAGTGACCCAGGGAGACTGGACTTACTGCTTCACGCTTACTGCTTCCCCTGTTCACTCTGCTCCAGGCTGTGGGGGGTGAAGGGGCGGGGCTGTTTACTACTTTAGTCCTTAATTTTTGCCCTCGCCATGCAAAGCAGGTTAAGTACTAATCGTTGCCAGAACTGAAGGATTTTTTCCTCGTGTTAGGAGGTACTTTACAGGGGACACTGGGGATTAGTTCGGTCTGGTTCGCTCCTGTGTGGGAGTAAGACTGTCATTCATATGTTTTCTGCCTCTGGACAGCTTTCACCCCTGTCACTTATAGAGCTCATAGGAATGCACATGGAATCACTTGTGTATGTTACTACCTATAACTTACCTTGGAGGTACTAAAGCTGTCATAAATTACTGTAAACTTGGTGGTCTGAAGCCGTGAAAGAGTATGAGCTTACTCTTTAAAACCTGACATTGAAGTAGGATAAGAGCAGCCCAGAATGCCTGGAGAGGTACAGAGGCTTCTGCCAAGCTGGTGAATGCTCTGCCTGCATGTGCCTTTGAAAAACAATGGGAATTAGTGGATGGGCCAGGCCTCTCTTGCATGTCAGTTATGTAACAGTTTATAAATTTTGTATAAAAATAAGCAATGAAATTTTACTACTGAAGTGAATATAATGTTGGCATTCACGTTTAAAAGTGAGCAGGCGAACATCCCAGGATAGGGGAGTCTCCGGGTGTGCTGCCGATGGTTTCTGGGAAAGGCCAGAAGAAAATTAAAAGAAAATGAAAATGAGGAAGAAAATGACATTTGATTAGGACAGTGTGTCTCTTGTAGGTACAGGGCTTACTAAGGACCTTTAATTCTACTCTGAAAACATCTGAAACCTCAGAGGTGTAGGTGGGAGATGTTGGGTGGTAGATGGTGGGTGTCTAGCAGTTCAGGGTTTGAGCAATGACCTACGGATGAGAACATCACCAGTCCAGAGCAGACCAGCTGTGATGCAGTCACGGTACCAGGTGGATCACTGAATTTGGGTCACTTCATCTGAAATCACCCATGGAACCCACTAAAATGATCTATATCACAGGGAATCCTGTCCATCTGGACAATGAATGAGGGGAAGATAGCAGTTAGCTACCTTTGCTGTGGGGAGGGGACTGGGAAACCAGGATAGAAATTGGTAACCTTGCATGCTGTCATTTAGTTCTTCTTTCCTGGTGCCACTGTGTTATCATGTTTTCCTTTTGTTCCCAATAAATTGTTGGTTTAAATCCCCTTGGCCTCACTGTTTAAACACATGGAACTGTCAATTGCTGAATTACGGGTATAAGACAGTTACTGGAGTTTCTAGCTAGGAGTACACAAGAGCACTGTTTGAATGCTTGTATAAACCCTTAAAAATTGAACACACCACAGTGACATAAAGTTTGCACTGTTTTTTTCCATTGAGAATGACTCAATCCCTTTCTTTTTCTTTTGTTCAGGAGAGTTTGGCATTGTAGACCTGAACCTCTGTTCCAGTGAATGATGTTTTACTCCCTGACTTTCCAGACAAATTTTGGGATGACAAAAAGTATTAAAAAAAAAGAAAGAAAGAAAAAAGTGGAGGGGAAAAAAAAGGAGATTACCTAGAAGGTAGAAATAGCACAAGCTGTTAGTCGTGTTTTGGATTGAATACTGTTTTGCCAATTAAAATTTCCTTTTGATTTTTCTAAGTAACACCATCACTCCAATTACCAAAGGAATTGCTATGCTTTATGGACAGTGCAAGCACCATATGCACCCTCCCCTTGGCCGTGCCTGTAAAGTCTGCTGTGTTGGCTCTGAACAGCAGTGGAACTTGTTCTGCAAAATAATGGTTCTACAGCCTGTTAGGGGTGGCCTGGCTGGCAGCTGCTTCGTCCACTAACTTCTCTACTTCCCCCCATACTGGGAGAGGTATAACATATTTCCCTTTGTTAATAGAGATTGCTTCAAGAAGTATATGCATGCAGCCAAAAAAAAAAAAGTTGGTTTTCAGACAATATTTTGGAAGAACTTTTTCTAGAACTTTTTGCAACATAAATCAACTGGTAGGAAAAAGATGTTGATATCTTTGCCTTGCAATTTTTTCTGTTGTAGGCAATTCTAACGTGAGTGAGCACATATTCATAGCTCTTCATCCATACTGTGACCTGTATCAGTCATTTGATTTCCAGACTGAACTGTGTACTTGAGCTTATTATTGTTCCAGCTGGTATTGAAACACAAGCTAGAGGTTTCCAAGGTTAAAAATTCCCATTTGGGGCCCAAAACAGGTGTAATACATAGGTCACACAAATCCCTATTTGAAACTTGAACAGGTCACAGGAATTATATTTTGACATTGCAAGTGAAATAAACATATTTGTCTCACATTTTGTCTTTGATCCTGAAAGTAAGTGTCTCCATAGGAAGAATCTGCAAGGTATACTGTTTAAAAATGTGGAAGTCGTTTACTCTATCTCATGGAAAAGTATGCTGATACTTCTGTGCATTCAGATAGATTTCCAAGATTTTCACAGAGTAGAGTTTCTGTATTTTCATGGGAAATGAGTTTGTGCACTTCCCACCCTGCAACAAACCTTGTGATCCAGCCATCTGGAGTGAGCTGAGACCTGACACTCCTCAGAACGCTGGTTTAGTTGTAAACCCATTAATAAGGACACAAGAATTAAAGAAATAGTGGGAGTTGAACTCAGTCTGCCTGTGTGAATGCTTTCTTTCTTGTGTCTTGTTTTTGACTACCTATTTGTCATTATTGAAGCTCATAATTGCTGGTCTTCTGTTTCTGCCTGACAGTTTGTTGCTTTGTCCTATTTGCTTGGATGTGACATATTTTTCCTATTCCTTTTTCAACTTTTATCTGTCTAATCTTCTCCGAGTCTCACATCTTAGCTGAGTTCTCCTTTCCCACTGAGACACAGTGTAAGCAAAGCATCTTGAACTTTAAAAAGGCTCCATTGCCTAAATACTTGTTTACTTCTGAATCCTCCCTCTCCTTCCTTGTGTGCCATTGGTTAACTCTGATGATTGCTGATGCCAATGCCACACTGAGTCATGCAGCAGCGGACAAGAGAAGTGAAGGTCTGCTCAGGTTATGTGAGGTCAGTGCTACCATTCCTGCTCTTGAGGTCTACTGCCCATGCTGCTTCATGTTCCCATTCAGATGTGCCATTCAAAACTCGCACCTGACAGTGTCTAGCTTTTGCCCCAGACTGGACATTGGCTCAGTTGGGATGGGATACAGCAACTGGTAATGGTGAGAAAAAACAGAGGTGGTATCATGGAATCACAGCATCACACAGAATCACAGAATCATTTAGGCTGGAAAAGACATCCATGATCAGAGAGTCCAACCTTTGGCCTATCACCACCCTGTCAACCAGACCACAGCACTGAGTGCCCTGTTCAGTTGTTTCTTGAACACCTCCAGGGATGGTGACTCCACCAGTCCCCTGGGCAGCTCATTCCAATGCTTGACATGTCTTTCCATGAAGAAATTCTTACTCATGTCCGACATGAGCCTTCCCTAATGCAGCTTGAGGCCATTTCCCCTTATCCTATTGCTTGTTTCTTGGAGAAGAGGCCAACCCCCACCTGGCTACAACCTCCTTTCAGACAGATAGTTGCTGAGAGCAATAAGGTCTCCCCAGGGACTCCTTTTCTCTGGACTAAACAATCCCTTAGTCGCTCCTCATATAATTCATGCTCTAGACCCTTCACCAGCTTTATAGCCTTTTGGTGGACTTGTTCCAGCACCTCCTGGGTTGAGGCACCCAGAAATGGACACAGTACTCAAAGTGTGGCCTCACCAGTGCCAAGTACAGAGGGAAAACCACTTCCTTGGTCTTTCTGGCTACACTATGTTTTATAAAAGCCAGGATGCCATTGGTCTTCTTGACCACCTGGGCACACTGCTGGCTCATGTTCAGCAGGCTATGGCCAGCACCCCCTTTTCCAGATCCTTTTTCCTCTGGGCCACTTTCCAGCCACTCTTTCCTCAGTCTATAGTGCTGCATGGTGTTGTGGCCGAAGTGCAGAACTTCTTGTGCAGTACACTTTGTCTTGTTGAACTGGTTGGCTTTGACCTATTGTTCCAACCTGTCCAGATCCCTCTGCAGAGCCCTCCTACCCACAAAAATTAGTGTAATCTGCAGATTTACTGACAGTGCACTCAATGGATGGAAATCATTGTACCTGTACCAACAGGAAATATCCATGTCACAGTTGTAGGCTGTGAACCCCTTCCACTCATTGGAGGGGATGGTTGCATATGCTTTCCTAAGGTAACATACAACATAGAAATGGAGTGTATGTGTCTGTGTGTACTGTAAAAGTTTTTTAAACTTTCTATTTCAGTTAAGACCTTTGAGGGAAATCATTTTGCTCTTGTCATTCTTGGATTGTAGCTCTTGTAGAACGAGACCTTCTTCTTGTGCTCATGTAGGGCATAAAGTGGTGGGATTCTCTAGCCCTGGCTAGACTACTATAGATTCTATTACAGTACTCCTCTTCCTAACATCTTCAAAAGCTTGCAAGTTTTGGGGGCTAGGTTGGAAGCTGCTATAGCTGGTGCTTCAAGGCATCTGGGAGACACTGATGGGGGAGAAGAAGAATGTGTATTGACTTGATAAGGTTTTCTAAGCAGGTTTTTCTGCCTCTTGATTCAGTGGCTGGAAGAATGCCCACTCCGGAAATTAAGGATAAAACTGAAGCTTTTCTGAATGTTTTTTGGTAGCTGGCACACACTTTAGAAAGAGTTTTTACCTTAAGTAAATTAACCATTTAACCCTCTTCCTTAATTATGTGTTTTGGAGAATTTAGAAGAAAAATTACCCTAAGCAGAACGCTAAAATGAACATCAGACAAATGCTTCCCCAAACAGGAAACCATGTGAGTACCCTGGTGTACGCCTACTCCCTCCCATTTCAGAACAACACAGAGACTATGCACTGTCTGCTGCAAAAACACCGAGGACATTTTGTTCAGATGCCTGGGATTTGAGCACAATGATACTTTCTAAAGCAGAAGTATTCATCTGGGACATCTCTGCACATAAGAGCAGGCATTCATTTAGGCCACTGTATTTACAGTTGCAAAACAGTTTCCACTATTACCTCCTTCTTTCTCGTGCTCATAGCTTTCCAAAGCAAGAGAAATTTGGACTGATTTTTGCCATGATGAATGCTTTCTGGACCAGAGTTTTTCTTAGGAAAGACAATAAAATTGGACAACTCAGTTTCACAAAGCCAAGAAAATACATTTCTTTTCCATGATGAAACAATGCAAATACAGTGCTTGCTTCTCTAGTCAATACATTGTTAAGTCTATGCAGTAAAAATCACAAGATGTCAGAAAACAATAATTTCAATAATCACATTAGATGTGCACCTTTTGATTTTTCTGTTCTGGCTATGAGCATCATTTTCCTATTTATCTGGAAATCTTTTTCTTTTCTCTTTATATCTCCAGAATGCTATATTTTTTATACTTAGAAGTTATTCCTTTATCACTGAAGACTAATCTAGAAGAAATTGAATACATATGTCAGTGGCTCTCCAGTCCTGATTAGGCCAGTTTATTTTATTGCTTACTATTCTTGTATGACATTACTATCCTCTGAGATTGCAATAGATTGACCTTAAATGGTGGTCCAACACCCACTCATCTTCTCTCTTATTTCCCTCTGTAACAGGACAAGAGGAGAAAATAGGAAGAAAATCTCATGGGTCAAGGTAAGAACAGGAAGAGCAGTTGCCCAACTATCATCATGGGGAAAATGAAGTCAAACTGAGGAAAATTAATTTCATATATTCCCAATTAAAATGTGTTTGGGTAGTCAGAAACAGAACCAAAGCAAAACAACAACTTCCTCCCAGCTCCCCATGCTTTCCCAGGCTTTACGTCTTCATTGTTATCTTTCTCTTAAAGGAGATGAAGCTAAATCACTTCTTGTATCATCTCTTCTTGTGTCTTGTCAACTTGTAGAAAATCCAAGAGAGAGAAGGATCTTAATTCATTATCATTGATTCAGCATAATGCTCTCTAGTCTCACTTGGGTTTCCATCAGCCATGTTTATCAAATCAGATCCTTTGTACAGTCTTTTGTGTTGGAAAATACACTTCTTCTCATAAATATATGTTTATTTCAAATTGAGAAACAGAAAAGCATGTCATTGTTTAGCTACAGAAGACAGAAAATCAGATGCTGAATTTTAGCTACAATCAAGGCTAATACTAAAGCTAAGATAAGCCTCTTGTATATGATATGTGATATGTGAGTCAATATTTCATATTCTAATGCTTAAGAAAGTCCTTATTTTGCTATAGAATTGCTTTTAATTTCAGCGTCTCAGCATTTGCTTTTTCTGACAGTACAATTAAAAAGCTTTCAGGTATACAAAAATTTTTAGAAAGAAATATAATGTTAGATGGGTAAGTAAATGGAACTGTGATTGAGGATTTTCTCAGCTCTAGTTAAATGCTGTTGTAACAAACATTGTGTAAAAAATCTCGTCATTATTCCCTTGAACAAACAGAAACACCTGTTCTTATAAACAAAAAAAAACCAAGCTATTTTTAGCAGTTGCATTTATTGATTTTTTTTCTTACTACTGGACTGTGCCACTTCCTAGAATTTAAGTCTTACAATCATATTCCGTACTTATCTTTTTTTAATGGTTTCCATTCATTCATGATCAAGTTTCATGTAAACTCTGTCTAGGAATGCTTTTCTGATGTTTCAGGTATGCTTTCCAAAGATATAACAAAGACACGCAAGGGGAATAATTAAAGAAAAAAACAACTAATCAAACAAGGAAAACTCCACAAACTAACACCTAACAAATGCCAAAACCCCAACAGTTACTTGGGCGAATATTTATTTCTGAATTGTACCCACTATGAGTACTATGGCAAAATTCACCATCTTATTAAATCAAAGTTAAAGCAACCTGACAGAAAAAGTAGCAAGGAGCCCTCTGTCCTAAAACCAACACTCCACATCTGCAGGGATTTTTTTTTTAAGGTTTTAAGCTTCTCTTTTCCCCTGGTGCTGAAGCAGGGATTTGCCTGGCAGCACCACTATTGTCTGAGGGGAGAAGGGACATAAGCTGTGAAGCAAACCCGAGATGTATAGGGTGGAGGAACATGGCAACATGGCCCGTATGTCCATGAAAGTTTGTCATAGTTACAGAAAAATGTAAGTTGGCAAGGACTTCTGGAAGTTGTCTGGTCTAACTTGAAATACAGAAGGGTTACTGTCAAAACTAGACCAGATTTAGTGGGGCATTGTCCCACCACTTCCTTCAACTTCTCATTGTACACCATGCTCTGTCCCTGTAACTGTCTTGGTAAACCTCTACTGTGCTCTTTTCAGTTTGTCTACACCTCTCTTCTAATAAGGTGCTTTTAAGAAGGTATCAAGTAAGATGCCATACACAGCATGCATAATTGTCTGTATTCCAAAAACATACACATATATGGCATCTTACTTTTTGCTTTTCAGTTATTGTTCATGCAGTACTCTCTTAGATGTAAGCAATTCTGCCTGAAGGTAATCATTATGTAAAATTACCTTTCCCATTTTATATGAGCAGATATAATTATGCCCTGCATTTTGTGCCCTTTACGTGTTGTATAATTTGGCATTCACATAGATACAAATGTTAAATTTTCAGACAAGCTCTTAGTGGGAAGGTAGGTCAGGAAGACAAAATATATCCCCCAATATGTGGAAAATAGTTTCAATGTGATCATGCAGCAGAGACTGCTATTCTTGAACATGGATTAGTATTCACAGTGTCTGCATAAAATGTACTTGGGTGGTTTTATCTTAAAATTTTGGTATCCCTGCTTCTGTGAATTGTCAGTAAATTCTGATTTTACTCTGCTGTGGTGGTTTTGGCTGGGGGTAGAGTTAATTTTCTTGGTAGTAGCTAGTATCAGGCTGTGTTTTGGATTTGTGCTGGAAACAAAGTTGATAATACAAGGATGTTTTTACTATTGCTGAGCAGTGCTTACATAGTCAAGGCCTTTTCTGCTTCTCACATTGCCCCACCAGTGAGTATTGCCCCACCAGACTGGGGGTACACAAGAATTTGGGAGGGGACATCAGCCAGCTGATCCCAAGTGACCTAAGGGATATTCCATAACATATGGCATCAGGCTCAGTATGTAAAGGAAGAGGAAGGAAGGGGGAGGACGTTCAGAGTGATGGTGTTTATCTTCCCAAGTCGCTGTTACGCATGATGGAGCCCTGCTTTCCTGAGGATAGGTGAACACTTTCTTGCCCATGGTAAGTGGTGATTGAATTCCTTGTTTTTCTTTACCTATTAAACTGTCTTTATCTCAACCCACAAGTTCTCTCATGTTTTACATTTCTGATTCTCTCCCCCATCCCACACAAGGGGAATGAGCAAGTAGCTGTGTGGTGTTTTGTTGCTGGCTGGGGTTAAAGCATGACACGTGTATAGCCAATAACTTAGTTTCTCTAGCACAGACAGGATAACACCATTTCTCATCTCTGATTCCTCTGGGACACTCACAGAGTCTGATTTAGGTTTTTGAACTGAGCTGAATTCTTTCTCTGCTATACAATTCCCAAATCAGCTTTCAGACAAATCTATCTTGTACAGCAATAGATGAGAAATATCCAGGAAGACTTACTAAAGAACCTGAAAGATACTAAATTCCAGGCAAACGTTTCCACCGTGTTGTATTCAGGCTCAGATCTCAGCCGTCTGTCGAAGGGCAGTGTTTTAATCCACCGGGCTGTCAGAGGGTGGCAATGTAAGAACACAAAATAAGCCCAGGGCCAATTAGCGGTAGCTGCTCCAGGCCGGGAGCAGCCGGCTTTCCCGACACAGCCACAGTCATCCCTTTGTTTCCCACCGTCATACTCGGCTTCCTGTGAACACCGCGGAAAACCAGGCAGGGTGGTCCCAAGGAAACACCGCGCATCATGTGGGGCTGCCTCGTATATAGAAACCCTTCCAGTCAGATAAACACGCTCCTCTTAGTTACAGTTCAGCCGTGCCTTGTGCCAGTCTGAATTCTTTCCAGAAATGCCCAAGGAAATGGAGCAGGCAGCCGTGATGCGCTGCTGGAGCCACTCGGCTGCCATCCCGCTTTGCATCCCTGAGAGCCCGCCATCTCTGCGTTAGGAGCTCCTTCATGGCTCTGCCGACCGAGAGGTGACTTGCAAGGTGGATGTATATTACTACAAAACAAGACAGAAACTGTGCAAGAGTGTTGGTGATTCCTTTTGATGTCACTTTATTTTCTTTTTCTCGTAACTAAACACCTCGCTCTCCTTTACCTACCTGTGCAGTATATATGGTCACGGTGATCCCAGCCTCCAGGTTTTCCCAGGCAGCGGCTTCCTCCTGACCCTCATGGTGACGGATTAGGTACTTTCTTGCTCCTTTGCAACCAAACATCTCCATGGCGTGCTGTGTGATCACTCACGTGACAAGCACTGAAATACTCTGCCTTGTACTAATTTGGCTGGAAAGATTAAAGTACATCTTACTTTACATGACAAGGAATACCTAGGAAAATGAGTGCTTTCTGTAGTCTATGTATACAGGTGTACACGGTATTAACAGTGTACAGTAGGCCAGTTAAAACTGCCATTTTCCCCAGTAAATAATTGTTAGATTTGCCTTTCAAAGTAAAATGGTCTCTCCTTGTCCTGACTCCTGCTGGTAGGGTTTGTGCCAGTAGATGGTGCTGAGGTATTGGGGTGGTTGAGGGGAGCATCTGCAGGGAGCACCTGCAGGGCTGGAATAGGTTTTCTATCAGATCCCTGTGCCCTGGTGCAAGGCAGAGAGAGGATGCTCTTTCAGGGACTGAAGCAAGAGGAATGTTCACTTGTATTTTTGGAGTACATGTAATTTTGTAAAAAATGTTTCCTTCACACCTGGTAGCATTATGACTGTTATTCTTCTCCCACTAATCTGGGATTAAGGCTGAAGTTCAGTGCCTGCTGAGTTGAGCCATTATTCATTTTAACATCTCTTTTGGTGCTTAAGAAAAATTCTATTGTCAAACTGCTACACAATCTTCTTCAGAACAAGTGCTGGCCTCTCTGCAGTACAGAAGAGCTGAACTTGTAAGAGGAATAAATCTATTCCCATTTTAACCATAGCCCCCTAGCTTTTGGTTTGGAGTTGTATATGTTGGACAAAAAAGATAAAAACATAAAAGGAATTTGTCACAAAATGTTTCAATAAATTTATATATTAAAATGTATTCCTTCCTCAGTCATTTTACTGTCGTCATTCCACGTGCCACGTCTAATTTGTAGGGTGAGATCTCTTGGAAGAGTGACTCATCTTTTCCTTGTAAAGCACCATGCACGCAAAACTGTATTAATAAAGGAATAATGAAGAGATGTGCTTGTCTCTTAGTGACTGGGGCATAGATAACTGATTCTCTGTCAGATGTCAATAAGGATTCAGTATAGTTTGTGTCTTATCTTGGATAAGGTTGGTGACTGATAATAAAGGAGTGTAAAGTACAGAGGCTCATGGATGCAAGCTCAAAGCAACTAGGTCTTAAAATAGAAATCAAGGGTCAGAACCTCAAAGAAAATGCACCATCAATGCAAAGAGTTTGCATTATATCCAGCTGAGATTCTCAATATGACTGGGAAGCAATCATGGTCCAAAGCGTGGTAGTTCTCATGAGATAGTACAACAGTGCTATTCCACTGGAAAAAGAGAACACAGAAAAACAGTCATTTGTCAAAGAAATAATTTCACTCCCTAGTGTAGAAATTCATTTCTTTTCTACAGAGTGATCATTCCACATAAATAGTTAACCTTGAATAAAATGTGGGAAGTTTGCAATTCTTATTTCCTGAACCTTCTGCTGATTATCTGAGACAAGAAGTTATAAATTTATTGAGGAGCGTGTGGGAAAGACACAGTCTGGTGTTTCTAAACAATAAAACAGAATTTGAATACTGAACTGTAAGCCGCTTAAACCACAGTCTCTGCTTATGTCTGCTTACTATCACATATGCACTACAACAGTATGAGATTGGCATAGCATGCCAGTACTTAATGTTTGAAACAATAAATACAGAATGCTTTTAAATAATCAGTATGAACAGATTCCAGACAAACTAGTTCACACCTTTTAATTCTCGAGCAACATTATCCTTAGCAGATCCCCATAACTAGGGACATAGATATAGAAATAAGGTAAAAGGAAATGCATGGAGTTTGCTTATATTCATTCTCATATCTGTCATATTAACCTAATTATCCCCTTTAGTTTAGGTTGAGCTTGACAAACTTTGCCATTTCTTCAGTTAATATCAGATATTTATAGCTTAAGCAAAATAGAAAATGACAGGAGAGTGGACAAGCTGTTTATATCATCTAAAGAAATAATTGTCAGATTATTCATGGCACTGTAAAGAGTAGGAATGATATGCAGCCCAGCCATTGTAATGTGATTAGTTAATATTGGTTAAGCACTGTGAAGACAGAAAGAACTCTACAAAAGTTAAGCATTATTATTAGCACTGTTAATTCAGAGTGATGGAAGGCACAGAGAAACCTCTTACCAAAGAGGAGTAGGAGAAACTGATGTGGGTGAAGCTGTGTGCCAGACTGACTTCCTCCAGCTGCTCTGTGGCCATCTAGTCATGTACAAGAAGCAGTAACCCTGATAGCTGCAGATTGCCACTTGCAGCACTCCTTGATCCTGGTAGGCCTTTGAACATAATCCGTATGGGCATAACCATCCTGGAAATGGTAACTTTCTTTGGCTGCAGCCTTGTATTTCTGAGCATCTCTGCATTTATGTCATGGACTGTTGTCTTAGGCAAGATTTCTTGTACGTATTGCATAAAAATAAGGTGCTTCCCTAAGATGGTTTGTTCCACCAATATTTTGATATGTAGAACTAGTTGAAAATAAGCATTTTTAATCCTAAAGGAAATTCTGGTGTTCTAAACGCATTACTCTTCCAGCCTGGAAACCGAAAAACCCACAAGCTGTTGCTATACTATGTACTAACTTTAATACTAATGACTAATACTACTACTAATGACTTTGCAATATTGGGATGTTTTTCTGTTCAGATTGAAAAATATTATTGAAATAAATTTATTTGAAATATATGACTATAGGAAAAATGCGTATTTTTATAAAAATGCATTCTGTCAAATATTTCATCTTGCTCTTCCATGCTAAGGGTCTCTCTTAAGAACAGCACTGGACAAATGTCCAGTCTTTCAGAAAAAAGCTAGTAAGAAATCAAGGCTGGTGAATGAAGACACAGGAATCGGAGCTGATCTTAAAATATAAGTTCAAATTCAGATGACCGTGCTGCATAACCAGGGTCTCAGTTTCTATTCAACTGTTAAACTTTTGTATTTTCACGTTTCTGGGAAATATTTTCAAAAAACATGAAGATGCCTAGTCCAACTATGGTGGGATGCTACCTTCACCCTTCAGACTTATTGCAAATATCTATGCTAAACTGGGCATCAATAGTATTTTGCAGATTCACTAACTAAAGTAATTTGCCACCCCAAAGTCTTATGGATATGGCATACTGGGCAGGACAAGCAAAGATATAAAGTCAGAGAGGGAGGAGAAAACAATAAAAAGAGGAGTGCTGGAAAGCTGATTTACAGTGTGATATTTGGAGCCTGTTCCAGCTACTGATGAGTCTTACCACTGACTTCAGACCTTTGAGTTCATTGAAAGCTGAAATTCGGAATAGCAGTATTAAAATGGCTCTTAAAAGAGCTCTGAGAGAAAAGCTGAAGTGATTCAGAGGATGAATCACTTATACTGATAGAAAAATATTAGCAGGAGCTAAACATGACAGATACAGTGTGTACAGAGACAGTCAAACCAAGTCTAAAATAGAGTTTTGAGCATGCATTTGTGATTTATTCATCTGGCTAACAGGCTATGGGCTTTGAGAAACAAATATTAAATGAAGACCATTGCATTATCTCCACTGTGAGTATTCCCAAAGGTACAAAATGTTTGTCTCCTTAAAATTGACTCTTGTCAATTTTGGGGTTTGATTCAGACTAATATTTAAAAGATTATATCTGTCATCATTTTCCAGCTAATTTGTATTATGAGAACTGAATTTAATTTAACTTGAGCTTCCGCTGTGTTGCAGAATTTGGCACCCATACTTCTGCTGATTGATCACCTGCGATGACAAAATTTAGTTGCAAGAGCACCACAGGTCAAAGCGTCTGTACCACCACTGCATGCCTTCACTATTTGCACTGCTGTTGGTAAAAGACCACGTAGGTTTTTTTGTAACCCTTTGATGCAATGCACTATGGCATGTGGAGGTAATACATCACAAGAAGTGCATTTCACACCACAGATGCAGTGGGTGGAGTTTTTAATTTTACCATGTGTGGGAACTCATTTTACGGAAGAGCTTTACAACAAGTTTAAGACAGAGGTTATGTAGTTATAATTGTTAAATACTTTGTTATTCGTTTGTATATAATCGGTTTAAGCTCTGTTAATGTTGTTATTCCTTATAAGGTCACAATCTCTCTCAGTTACCATATATGTCCATGTTACCTTCCCCGTTTCAAATTTGAAAGAAGCCTCCCTTTTCTCCACCTATCCTTCCCAAGTTTGTAAACCCGCACCTCCGAGTTTTACCTTATTTGGTAGGCTCCGCTTTTCTTCCAGACCCTTCCACGGCAAACCTTATAAAAGCGGCCATCACCATGTACATAAAGTTCCCTCCCACCCGGTCCTTGGTGCTGTGTACTTGTGTGGTTTCTGCCTCCCTCCGTCACGGCTCCCTGAGCCTGGAGTGCATGCCGCAGCCCTTCGGCTAGCCGAGGCATAGCACCTGCTCTACCCCGGAGTGGACCAGCCTTCCTCTCCCGCGGGCTGCGTCAACCATGTGGCACACATGAGGAATTTAGAACATAAAACATGGGGGAAATTGTGGGAAATGGACAATCTCCTTTCCAGTGTGTCATTCTGACTGTTCTCTTATGTCTGCCACATCCGTGGGTCTGAGTTCCACCAGTCTCTGGTGGTACCTGTGTTAAAGGGCATGACAGTAGCTTGGATTTCAAAGGGCCACAAAGTAAAACAGTATCCATTCTGGTGGTGAACCATGCCATCAATTTTCAGTCATGCCCTGGGCCTGCAAAAATGATGAAAATTATGGAGGAGGAGTTGCCTGGCAAGGCAGAGAAAAGTTGCTGCGACAAAGATCTAAGACATGAGGGCATTTGGGAAGCTATTCATTTACCACCTGAAGATTATTAACTGATTTGGCTCATCGGAGGAAACTTGCATGTATTTGTGGATCTAAGGCAAATAACAGAAGTTCGAAAATCTTCGTGTATGAAAGGCAACATTTCCAAGTACAGACAAAAAGATACAAAGAACACTGCCAGAGAGCCACCAGGAAAATTCCCCTTGCAGACTCTGTGCCTTTGGTTGAAGAAGTGGCTGTG
This sequence comes from Cephalopterus ornatus, assembly GCA_013396775.1. Lineage (NCBI taxonomy): Eukaryota > Metazoa > Chordata > Aves > Passeriformes > Cotingidae > Cephalopterus > Cephalopterus ornatus. The sequence goes on from VZRE01009469.1 coordinate 106,924, forward strand.
GTACGCAGGAAGCAGGAGACCACCAGGTTCCTAAGCTACAGTGGAAAGTGGGAGGTGGCACAATTGCCCACCACATTTGGAAGCTCAACATAGAACCATAAGCAGAGTTTACTGTGATGTTGGAGGGTGGAGGGGTACATTTACAGTAAAGTATCAAGAATACATTACTCCTGCAGCTGGACACAGGGACCCTGGTATGCTGGGATGGCAAGGTGAAGTTTCTTGCATATTTAGATAGACATGACTGGAGAGTTGGGCTGATTCCGATGGG
>VZRE01009471.1:3172-14745 GCA_013396775.1 Cephalopterus ornatus
GCCTCTGAAAACACACTGTTGTCTGCAATATTCTTATGGATCAGCTTTGCTTCTCATTCATGACTTCTTTGCAAAAATCCTAGTAGAAATGCTAGCAAACACACTCTGAATCAGCATGAACATTTATCAAGTGAACCACAGTTTTGGAATATTTCAATCACATTGTAAATTCCACATTTTTATAATCATCAGCAGTTTTTATGGATCTACTCCACACAAACCTGACTTGGTTTGGGTCTATCAAGCATATACTGGCAGTAATATACTAGGCATTTTCCTGCCATTTTCCTCTATCTTATATAGTGCTTACACTGTAAGAACATCTTTTATCCATTTTGTACAACTATCTAAATACAATATCCAGAAAAAGAAATTCAAGCATTTGCAAGAAAAAAAAAAAAAAAGAAAAAAAAGAAGCTGTTTCCTTTAACTCTATTTTAAGCCTGTGCCAATCATTGAGGCATCTAGGTTCAAAGTACTGTATATTCTAAGCTGGAATAATTCAGTATCTGTTGCTGCCTTCAGGCAATGAATTTTGATAATTTAAGTATCTTGAAATTAAGAAAACTAATTCACTATCTGGATTTAAATAGCTTTTGCTGACAGGCTACTACTTTGTGATCTAGTGATCATGATGAGAGATTAGTTGGGCAAGTAAAAATTCACTTCCTAACTTCTGCCTAAAAATGGCACTTTATTTACAGTCAAGTAAACAGACTGTGTGGAACAAAAGAAGCCAGATACAAGCCTAAAGCTTATGAAAGCCCCTCTAAAGACTTCAAAAGCAGCAGTTCCTCTCCAGTGACTGGGAAGGAGGCTTGGGCACTTTGATTTACAAAGAGGACACCTTCATCCAGCAGAGTAGCTCCCAACATCAAGCTTCAGACAAGAAAAGTAAGAAAAAAATCCTAATGGGATAAAAGAAACTGTAAGCTTTCTAATAAACTCCAGTATCTCTTGGCATAGCATTTTTTTCCGGGAGTTCCTGTATTTCAGCATTATTGCAGTGTAAGCCATAGAAGCTGCAGTGTAGGGGTATTGCTGGTTTTATGCTTCTGGACCAGGATATTCTTGCTCCTAGCAGGATGAAAAGTAATACATGTTATGACTGGGCACCTCTAAACCTCAGCGTGTGGGAATTCTTCTGTAACTATAAATGACATGTCTAAAGATAACTCTAATGCCTTCTATTTGCTTTATTCAGTTCGTAGTACAAGCTGGAGCAAGTTTTATTGAAGTAAAAGCTCATATTAGGTACACCCAGTTCATAATTGTTTTGACTTTGTAAGCAAAGCTCACAGCTTAAAGTGACCAAGCAGAAAACTTATGTTTGGTAATCAATTGCTTAATGTTATCATTATAGTAGCTGTCTGATTGAAACCCCTTATTCAGATTAACCAGTATATATATATAAAAAAAGATTTTTAACTGGGTAAATAAAAATTAAACCAGATTTTTAGGTATTTGATTATTTAGTTAGTGAACTAAGTTTATAAAATTCTAATAAAATATACTGAACATGTTATTAGCCTGTATTTTTGTATCACAAGTGTCATAATAAATGTGTCATTTTGTTTTTAGCCTAAATCACTTTTTACTACATTGCAAAGGCAGTTTGCAATTCCAAATTAAGATGGTAATATATCACAGAACACCATAATCATACAGACTCAGTTACGCAGTTATGCCAAGTCTCACCTCTCATTAAAACATCCAGTCAAGCAGAGGCTTTCGCTGCTGTTATCTACAGCTTGCACCACACAGGTCTAGCAATCACAGTATCGAGAAGAAAGAAGAGACAATGGACCTTGACTGCTGAGTCTGTAAGGATTCACCATACACTTAAGTATTAGTTTTAAATTTATCTAGTATTAACCTTGTCAGTTGGAAACTTCATCACCTTTTTTTCTTTAAACAGTAGGGTGTTCACTTCTTTAAACAACTATTAGCTATAACGCAGAAAAAAGTTTGTTATATAACTGAGCAAAGTGACTATTTGTCTTTTTGCATACCCACTCATGCCAGTAATGATGCCAGGAGAGCATCTCTGGCAGCTCCCTCTGCTCTGTAGCACAGCCACAGCTGAAACCACTGGCCCTTGTGCCACCTCCAACAGGACAGCAGACCCTGAGAAACCCAAATTCAAAGTCATACGTATGCTGAGGGATTTAAGGGTGAAAGTGGATAAGCATGTAGTCAATAAAGAAAAGCAAGGCATTATGTCAAAACCACGACAGTAGTACATGCATTTATGCATGGGTTTTTAAATCCGTAAATTGTTTTTGGTGGAAGGAAAAAAAAAAAGCTCAAGAAAACCCCACTGTTTCCTGAAGTAGTTTCTTAGATTGGAAGCCAGTAAGATGTGTACAGCCAACATTGACTTAATTGCTCAGTCTAGCATTTTTTAAAGTATCTATTCATTCCAGTAGAGGGCTTTACTTTGCCCCTTATGTTACACTGCTGTAAGAGAGCTACTACAAATTCCATGAAGAAAATTTTCCCCTTGGTCTCAAAGATTTCAACCTCCAAAGAACACACATCAGCAGGGCCCTGAAGTCTGTCAGACCCTGCTGAGGGCAGAGAAGAGAAAGGGGTGGGAGGGATGAGAGAACTCGTAGCTCTTGTTTTCCACTAACTTCAACTCACAATGAATGCACACTCTAGTTCAAGCTTTCTCCATGACTGAAATATTTCTAAGGCCTCTCTTTGGGGTAAATTTTCTGGTATTTTCTATTGTGCAAGGTCACACAGGATCTCCTTAGTTGTCAGGGAACTTGTAAAAGCACTTTTGTCTCACTCTGATACCCAGCAGGGTAATTTTTAAATCCCTCTGCAAAAGTTTGCTGAAATTGGCTCACAGGTTCCAAAGTTAGTAAGGCAGTACAGGCACCTACAGATACCCTTCACACTATAATCACCTACAGATCTTGAAATATTAGTCAGAAGGTGGAATGAAGGCAGAAAGGAAGGTACTAAAGTTATGAAAGAGGGCAGTCAAGTAGTATTTGCTTCATATTAAAGATATTTAGTCTTACTTTGCTGCTTTTTATTAAATGGCAACAACATTTTCATGTAAGAGTGAAGTTACTCCCTTACTATTCAGAACGCATGTTATCAGAGCAATAATCCAACCAGAATTACTCAAGTATTCTTACAGAAAGACCTATGTGCAATTTGAACAGCTTTTATAATACACTGTGTTTTGAATGCTTTATTGACAAGACTATGAATACATAAAGAACAAAATAAGCAGCATGCAGTTACTTTAATCTACTGAATTGTAATAAGGATGTTCTTCATTGTGGCTTTCAGAAGCCACTGAACAATTTTCACTGCAAAGAGTAAAATCTGCACAAAAAAAAGAAACAACTCTTTTTTCCCTTTTGTTATTGTATTAGTCTTCAGTGTAATCTGCTTTACTGTATTGGGATGTGCATTGTGTGCATGCACAGGTAAGGACATCAAGTTCTCACGTAAAACAAGCAATTATATATTGGTTGCATTCTTTGGCACTTTTCTGCAAATGAACATGAACATAAAACATCTTTTTCATCTATGTTTAGTATACTCAGTCATGGCTAGGTGAAATCCAACTAGGTGAAACCCAACAGGGAAAATAAAGGACTGCTTATAATTCAATCTGGAAAGGTTTTTCTTTACCCAGTACAGACAACATAACAAAATATTTTCTCATATGTTTTCTCCTTTATATTTACTTCTCTATTTTTTGTAATAATTTTTTTCTTCGGTGTGCACAACCATATCAGCAGATACTCACAATGGCGTCTAGATACCTTCATCTGGTGTATTAAAACAGCAGTTTTATAATCACAGTTAATCTGTTTTTATTTAAAATTGACTGTGATTTCTTATTGAGAACAACCTTCTAAATACATACCTTCTAATGTGAACCTCTGTCAGGAATCAAAAGGAGCAAAGAATATGACTGGCAAGACACTGTACTTTTTGTACTGAATGTCAAAGTACTTTATAATCCTCACTTCAATTTCATTATTTTTATTTCATTATTCTGAACTATTACAGAAGCCTGAAAAAACCAAGTCTTCATTTTACTACTTCATCTATTTGTTTTACTTTCTTTTGAGACCAACTTTTTCTTCACAACAGCTTCAATATCTCAAACTACTTAATAGTTAACAGAAATTATAGCGTTTAGAGTAGAAATAAATTATAGACCAAAAAAACCCCAAAACCCAGAAACAAAAACCAAAACTCAATACCCAGAAGACAGGAAAAGCAATGCCTCTTTTAGGAACAAATCCTCCCTCCTATCTTTCTTCCTCCCCTCCTTTCCAACAAGTTTTCTTGGCTTAGTTGGCTGACTGCTTCTTTTTGGAAATAGGTCAGCTTCCAGCCTGAAAGCTCTGAGTGTGTAAAACCTTGAGTCATTGCCTTTCAATTACAACAGTTCATAATGCAAGAAGCTGCACTGAGGAGTTATCTATAACCTGCTATAAAAGCAACACAAATGCAATACAACACACAAATTATGACTGAAAAGTTGGAAAGACTGGGATAACACAACTAGATGCTGTCCATTTTATTCCTCTGATACTGCTGCAGAGTAAGATATCTAATTAAATTTACCTATAACTTCATTAGTTACTCTGCAAGACTTGTCTTTCTCCTAATAAGTCCCTATTTGTGGCCTAGATATTGCCCTTCTTGGCTTCAAGAGCAGACGTATAAACTCCTCTTTGTCTGGCGTTAAGAAATCTAGGCAACCTACTATGCACACAAGGACTGATTCCAAGTAAAAGATTAGGAGCAGTTCCTGCAAGACTGACAACTTCCTATGAGTTTTTAATAAAGACAGCAAGTATTCAAACCAACTAAAAATTATTATCCTGGCATGTTTCCATTCATGTTATCAATGGGAAAAACTTTATTTTACAGAAAACTCACATAAACTGCATCTTTTAAATAGGACACGCAGTTTTCCTTTTATCATGGTATAAACAGGATTGTTCAACTCTGTCCTTAGAGTATCACAGTTTGTTCTCAACAATACCACAAAGAGATTAAAAATATGTGAGGCTAGCAAGCTGTCCACACATGCATATTATATACACAGTTAAGTCAATGGCTTCACAAGTAATGATGATAAATGCAAAAAACTTTGCAGGCTTCCCTATGATAAAAAAATTACTTCTGAAGTGGCACTTCACTCCAGAAAATTCTCTTCCCTCACATCAACATTAACAGTGGTTGTGTTGTCTCTTTTTTAAACCAGGAAGATTTCCAAATATAGTCAGAAAAGAATGAGCCACATTACAACTGTAAGAGAGGAAATGTATGTCATCACAGAGAAAACAGTGCGGCTGCTATCTGTATACTGTATTTGCCACATTTGCTATGAAAACATGTTTGCACACAGATAAAAAGGCATGTTTTCACACAAGTATCAAGAAGATGGGAAAGTAACCACGGGTGTCTTGTACTTCCCTCCCCATATCACACTCCAGGCTGTATGAAAATTTCAGTGTATTGTAACATATTATATTGTGTATTATTTCATGTTATATCACTGTTAAACATTACCTGAAAGACTAAATTAGCAAAAATCATTACAATTGTTCCCTCTGTCACTCCAGTGTGGAAGCCTTCAGCATGAGGATGCAAGGGTTCCAGAGTGACCCTGCCATCATGCCATTTTTAGGACATCATGTTTAAGACCCCATTTCTCCCTCACAGCTTCTGAAACTAGTTGGGAGCTCAGCTTTCTGGACTGTATACAGAGAGCTGCAGAAATAAGAACAGCCTCAGCTGTAAAGTGCTTGCCACATCAGCTTCCTGCACCAAGAAAACCTCCAAAGCACCACAGGATATATAATACAATACTTGGAAGAGCTATAATTATCAGAACATTTGAAATTGCTGACAGCTCTCTGATTGTAATGGGAGCTCATGGCTGGGCATCCTGAATGTTAAGCAGGTGGTGCCAATTGCTCACCTGAAATTCCGCCTTAATGCACACTGAAATGGTCAGCTGTAGCACCACACGCCTAGGCAGAATTTGGGCTCACTAAAATCAGGAAAAAAATCCAGGAAGCCCAGACTTCAGGAGCTGCCTAGACTGGAATGAACATAAAATTACCTGTCACGTAGGTTTCATAGCACAAAGCTGCCTGAAGGTTTAGAACATGAATCAGATATAGAAGCAGCCCTCTCCCAGAGGAAGGTACTACCCTACTGTTAATCCATTCCGATATAATGGCAAAAGCAAGGAATGCTTCTCAATTACATATTTCTATTTGAAAGAACTAAATTATTTAACTAAATAGCTAAGTAACTTCTTTTTATGCACTACCAATTTACCAAATGTGAATTAAATGGGCAGCCAGTCCAAAAGAGCCAACTCAGTACTCCTCCCAGCTAAGTGCCCCAGACGTTAGGCCTCAGGCAAGATGCGTCTTTGCCTGTCTGTCTGAAAACATGGATATGCTTCCCAGGATGAGCTGAGACCTAGTTTCAATATCAGGGCTAGAAGACTGCTTGTCAGACTGCTTTACTGCCTGGTAGCAAAGATACTTGTGGAAAACTTTGTGAGGAGAATCTGCATCACCATGATGTGAATGACAGAGATTAGTCACTTCCCAGGTGACTATTACTGTTACTTCTCAAGCAGCTATTTCTTGAAAAAAAGCTAAACTGGACATCTCTCTCCCAAAATTCTTCCCCATCCTTGACCTCAGGGGAAGGAGGCACCTCACACATGTCCCTGAGAAGGATGGAGTTCAAACACCCTTGATTCACTGCTTAACTGCAGGAAGCTTCCTGATTTGCAAGCAAACACTTTTTGTGCACTTTAATGGCACCTAAATGTCCCTGCCGAGGCCAAGGCACCTGACTCTGTGGTCTGGGACCATGTTTCAGGTGAAGTGGGGCTGCAGCATCCACTTCCCTGCCCTCAGCCTGAACACCACACTGGCCTATCCAGATGACAGTTGTCAGGTTGGTAACAAGCTATCTCAAGCCAGATTAATTGCAGACAGAAGCTATCTTCTTTTTTTTTTTTTAAATATACAATGCAGCCATTGTATATTTTGGGGCCAGAGAGAAGGACCCATGTACATTCAAGAAGACTTTTCTGGAGATAATACTTTCTTCCTCAAAAGCAGAACAGTTGCTTTTTGTCTTCACAGAACCGAAGTCTATTGTAGCTGTCAGCTTCTCAGAAAGACAACTCCAGAGACTCAAGTACTTTTTAACTATTCAGTATGATGAACTGGCTTTGGGCAGTTTGGAAAAGAAAACAAAAACAAAACAAAACAAAAAGAGTAGAGACAGTGAAATGAAAGGATATTTGGCTTGAGTTAAATGGATAACTATTATTAGCAGAGCTACTGAAGGACTCCTATCCAAGTAGTGTTGCTGGATTTTTTCTCTGTTTATTGTTTTGCCCATCTTAATAAAAGAGTTCCTTCTCAGACATTTCTGCTATTCTATATTTGACCTATGTGTATTTCAGGCGTGTTTAAACAGAACTCTGTCTGGTCAGCATAGTTAGATGAAATGTCAGATCACTTATATTTTTTCCACTTTGGAAAGGCTAGCTAAATTCTCATTTAAGGAATTTCAGCTGAATCTGAGTTTAATTTATCTATAAACCAAATCAGTTCTACGTGCATCTAAAGTACTGTATATAAAGACAACTGAATTTTGTACTACACAGTAGCAATACCGGATTAAATTGTTCTCATTGCCTTATTTACTGCTCTCATTGCCTTATTAGAATTTACAGTTAAGAAAGTAGAATCACTGAAAAGCTATTTAATAAAATGTTGTGCCATTTTTTCAGTTAGAAATTAACATTCTCCTCAAACAGAAAATTCAAATAAAGATACAGGCACAGGGACATTTGAGACACATAACCTCCTCTGCAGTGATATTTTGTGACTATCTAGGATGCACGTGTTGCCCCAAGACAAAATGTTCCACTTGATGCTGCTTTGGACAGGTGCCTCAAAGGAATTCTTTCGCGTTTTACTCTCCTTATTGTAACATGTTGCTGTTAAGAAACCAGGACACAAACTCTTTATACAGATTCCCTTGACTTAAACACTTATGTAGACATTTACCTAAGAGGACAGGACCAGCCAAGAATAAATTTATGCCTGAAATCAAGTAATTTACTGTTTTGTTCTTTTAGCAAATATGTAATAAAGTAGAATTTCTTACCTCGTGTGCTTTCACAGCCGAAGGGAAACTCAAAAACAACAGTCAAAGAAACTGAGAAGTTTAGAGAAGTGACTGCTGTGCATGTGGAAAAGTTAGACACGCTGACAGCTAATCCAGCCAGTTTACCTGTGGGCATCATAGAGTACAACACAGGCATATCCCCAAAAGGGCTGAGTTGACAACTTCTCGTAATAGCATCCATAGCTGTACTAAACTCATGTGAGCCTAGCACAGGTCAGCTATCCCTCAATCAGGCAAGAAGACTGATCTGGCAGTAATCTGGGTAATCGAGTGAGTCAAGCAGCATGGTCATCTAGAGGCTTACCGTTACATGCAGCTTTGTGCTGCAGTCTTAACACAGCATCAACCACGGCCAGCTGTCTAGTTTAAGGGTCACTTATGTTTGAGACAGATAGCCAGACAGGGAGATAGATTAACTGTCAGATTGACAAAAGGCAAAAACCTAATTCAATCTTTCACCACCCCCACGCCCATATCCTCAGACTCCATTATTTCGTTGGATATTTCTACTTTGGATACACTCTGTCCCAGAATTGTGCTGTTCTCCATAATTTTCCTCAAGATTTTTTTACTGTCTGTTCTTTATTAATAACCAACCATATTATCGAAGGAGATTCATGTGACTTAAGAAAAAAAAAAGGAAAAAGGGAAACAACTGTATGAAATACGGGAAAAATTATAAACTTGGAAGCAGGTTGCAAAGGGCAAAATAAATCAGGAATAAGCCAAGAGTTCCATTAGGGCTGTGCATAACTTCCAAGCCCTCACCCTGTCTAACAGAAATTTGAAAGGGACAAAGGAATCCATGACATTCATCATGTGTGACATTCAAGCATTCAGATGCCATTCAGTTGCATACAAAATGTCTTTGCACATCCTGCATTCGAACAGTCCGTGTTATCTTACTTCTTTGCCTGTATAATTCCTCTTTTAAGTCCTGAATAATATGAAAGTTTTATTATATTTTTAAAGCATACAAATCTCCAGGAGAAAATAAAATTTAGTGCTTTGAAGATCCTGAAATGCTAATAAGGGACTAATTCAAAGTAACAATTACTAGCACTCAGAATACTGAGTTTATTTCGTAATTCAGAAATTACAGCCTGATTTGGAAGTGATGTAAATGCTTATGCTGACTCCACTAGATGCCTTCAGTATTCTCTATCTCCAGAAAATGAGTGCAGCATGAGCAGGAAGAACATTATCACATATTGCTTCACAAGGATACACACTCACACTCAGCTAATATAGAGGGAAAGTATCATTTATCCTGTGTAATTCACATTCACTTACTTTTATTATCCTTTTATCAGTGCCTTGGCAAGGGGTATGTTCATATAGCTATTTAGCACAGATACGTGTCAGTCTTTCACCTAAAGGTTTGTAATAGAAATGAAAACTAACGCTTAGATAGTTCTCTGATCTCCTTGACTAATTTAAATTGGAACAGTACAGCCAAATTATTTACACAAAAATTAAGCTTATCAACTCTTTCGCTGCACAGGGTCTGAAATCCTAACAATGTAGTATCAGAGTGTAGGGCCAGAGATCACTATGTGAAAAAGAAGCCCTAAACATTAAAACTGCTAATGGAAATGTTCTAATCCAAGCAGATAACATGTTGGTATGCAAGTGCATGGCTACGCCTATGAGAATCCAGCCTGTGTCCTGTCTGCATTTCAGCGTGGTCACCATGGAAATGGGAACTGGCCTGCACAGAGCCTAACAAAGGAAACCTTTAAATGAAAATAACAACACTGGATACAGACTGCCCAAGATTTCTGCTGAGGAAAATTACTTGCTTTACTTCTTGGAAGATGTAGAAACTCTCCTTTTACCTGCATTAATCCTAAAGGAAAGTACTTTATTCACACTTAGCTGTTTAGACATTAAGTCATTACACTGGCAGTTCCAGATATTATCCCTCATGAAAATACGTTGCATGAAACACATGCAAAACCCACTTTCGTTCATTCAAAATTAACAATAGTGAAGAAAGACCACAATGAATAATATTTATATAGTGGCTAGGAAGCACAATAAAAACAAAGAGTAGCAGTACTTTTACTTCTTTAACTTCTTAAATGAAAGTTCTGTGTCACTGAATCAAAAAAAGCAAAGAACAATTTATAAATCGTTCCAGAGCAAGACAGCACACAGTTAAAACTTGTTAGTAGGGCCTGGTGTTGACTTTGCCTAAATTATGCACAAATAAATATTAACTGTTAATGTGTTTAGGTGTGTGATGGTAATACTCTGTATGCTTTCTAAAATAAACATAATTTGTACAAAATACAAGTCCTGTAATGCAGTATGAATGAAGCCTTGCTCCAGCGTGCAATGCTGTGAAAGGCAAAACTCCAAAAATAATATGTAGTAATGCTCCTACTACCTCCCGAAGGAGGACAAATTAGAGGTAGTTTTATTTTAAGAAGATTTCACATTTGGGTCCTGCTTTCAAACTATCTCCAGATTATAGAATGATTTTTAACATTAACATTACTCACAAATTTGATAATAAAACAGCAAGGTATCAAAAGATGATCACAAAGAGGGAAAAAGGCAGAAATCAAGATAGGTTGTAAAGTTTTAAGTTGGTGTGTGTGCATTTTCTAACTTCATTTATTATACCAAATATGCAATTTTTGCTTGCTATTCAGTTATCAGTTTGGTCCATGCTGCTCTGTACATTGCCATGGACTTTTTATATATGCAATTTAACTTACTGAATTTGCAGCTTCCTTGTAGATTATCTCTACATATCTTGACTACGAGCATTGAAGTATTTGCAGGTGACAGAAAATTTATATTTCAACACTCAAGTGAAGTGAGAGATCATCATTAGCCCCATTTGAAAAAAAAAAAAAGTACTTAGCAGTTTTGGATATCTAGTGATACAGCTAAAACCTTATTTTTTCCAGAATATATAGCACATTCAAAATACAATTTCCATTTACTTCAGTCACAGCTGTGAATACACAGCAGTTTTGCACATCAAGATGCACTTCCACAACCAGTTCAAGCCAGTGGACGTGACGGCTATCAGTGAAAGGGACTTTTCCAGCTTTCCTCCCTCCTCTGGTCAGGAGTTCAGACTGTCCCCTATGCCAGCACTAACAAAGAAATTGCTCAAGTGAGCAAGATCAGTTTAGCTCATCTCCAAAACTGACCTGGCTCAAAAATGGGAAAAAATTATTCAGGCAAATGGGTGCCTGACCTCTTCCCCAGAACAAGCCACAGTGGTAGCACAGAGAAACCGGTGGGAACATGCAATCAGGAGTGGATGAAATGACCTTGCAACGTCAGCTCCACATTCAGGTCAGCTTAACCAGATCGTGAAAACGCAGCTT